>CM028327.1:22741176-23118676 GCA_016647705.1 Eucommia ulmoides | reverse complement strand
CGCTTAATGGGCTAATTCAAGAGCTTTCGGCTGAATCGAAAACAATAAAACCCCAATTAGGCCCAAATGACGATCAAGACCTAATCCATCTCATCAAAGCAAGTAAATGGGTTTAGGCATGAACTCAAATAGACCAAGGCTTGAGGACCACGAAATTCTCAGCATCTTTATTTTATTTATTTGTATTTTAATTTTAATCTAGGTTATTTATTTGATAATTTGTAAGGCATGATTGCCAAATTAGCCTTTTCCTTTTTAGATTAGGAGTAGGGTTTCCTTGTTTCTCTAGGGTTTCCTTTTTTTTGTATTGTAGCAGCACTATTCACGAGCACAGTTCACCGACACTATTCATTACCTATTTAAGAAAGTTGTATCCCATGAGGAAGAACACATTACTTTGATTAATAAAAATTGTGAGAGTTCTCTCTTTAATTCTTCAGAGAACTTTTCCTGAACTTATCAAGAGTTTCTTGTAGCGTTCAAACTTATATCTTTGATTCGTGATTCATTATAATCATTGGGTCAAGATCATTATACCATCGGTTCGCGTTTCATTCATAAACGTTGGGTCAAGGTAATCTATCTTTCAATTTCTGTATTTTTAGCTCGTTCAAAATCTGATTTAGTTTCTATCTTCGCAAAGAAACTCTAAGTTGGTTTCGGGTCTCACTAATCCTTGGTGAGGTTTGCATCAGAGGGTTTGATATCTGTCTATAAAAATAGACCTGCGGGATTGAGAGAAAATACATCAATAATAATTAGTTTTGAGCTTTTATAAGAGTGAATTTTACGCTGAGATTTCTGTGAGAGATTTGTGCTAAGTTCTTGATCTAAAGTAATGTTGATTTAGCGTCAACGGTTGTGCTCTATTGCAATTCTATTTCCATCTTCGGTGTTTTCTCAGTGAGATATTTCCAAACTTTTGTTCTTTATTTTGAATTCATATTATTATTGATTGCTTGGTTATAAGATTGTTAGAAAATCATTTTCAAACTTAAAAGCCTGAAAAATCTTTTTAAAACGATTTTATTTGATTATCTAGTTACATGCTCTATATTGTACTACCTACTTATTTAGGCCCCGTTTGGTTAGTGTTCCCAACCAAACCCAACCCAACCCAACCCAAAAATTCAGGGATTGATTGTTGGGAACGCGTTTGGCAACGCACAAAACCCAACCCAACCCAACCCAAAAAATAGGAATTGATTCTCAAAATCCTAAAGAAACCAGAAACAAAAAAAAGTTGTTTCTTTTTGTGCCCAAAAAACTCAACCCAAAGTTTTCAACTTCCGACTTCATTTGCCGGCCGACCACCACCACCCGCCGCCGCCGGCCACCGTCCGACGACCATCGCCGGCCGCCGCCGCCGTCCGGCGACCTTCCGGCGACCGTCCGCCGTCTCCGGCGATCGTCCGGCTACCGTCCGCCGTCTCTGGCGATCGTCCGGCGGCCGTCCGCCGTCTCCGGCGATCGTCCGCCGTCTCCGGCAACCTTCCCGCTGCCGGCGGTTACCTCCGGCGACCATCGCCGGCCGCCGCCTCCCCCGTCCGGCGACCTTCCACTGCCGCCGACCAACTCCGGCGACTGTCGCCGGCCACCTCCGCCGCCGCCGGCGGCCGGCCGGCCACCTTGCCGCCGCCGCCGCCGTCTGGCTACCACCAAACCAAAAAAAAATTAAAAAAAAAAAAAATTAGTTTTAGGATAAAATCGTTACCAAACACATTCTGTTCTCAGCACAAAACAAAAATTGTCGTTACCAAACGTAATTCTATTCCCAAAATTCTCAACCCAACCCAATTCAACTCAACCCAACCCATTCCAGTTGGGTTCAAAAAAGTGGGAACACTAACCAAACGCCACCTTATTAACCAAATATTGTTTCTCTCACATTAATGTATCACGTAGTAATTTTCGAAACATTAATCGAGTATATCTGTATTAAGGTAGTAGAAACTCCTTATGGGAAGAAACTCATATTTTTTTGTATTTGTGAGTTTGAGCGGATTAGACACGTTTTGGACAGTGTCTAGTCAGGGTAGCTAGGTTTCAATCTTTTTCCTGTGAAAAAAATTAGGATTTGATCTTGATCCTGCAAAAAAATTAGGTTATTCTTTTCCCTTAAAAAGAATTAGGTTTTGATTCTCCCTACAATTGAATTGTTATTTTTGAATGAATTGTAGAGGTTCAATCCTTACCTGTGAAAAGGATACTTGAGAAAGTGGTGAGATTAATCTTTAGTCTGGTAAAAAAATAGGGTTAATCATTGGTCTAGGAAAATAATAAAATTGTAAAAGTTGATTCTGTACCTGTAAAAGAATCATTGTAAGGGTTTGATTCCTACCGGTAAAGGAATTAGGGGTTTAGTGGTCATGAATCTCAGCGGAGCTCAAGAGACTAGATTAGGCAAGATTAACTTGCTAAATCAGGATATATTTTGATGTACTACATTGTTTACTTTTCTTTATATTGTGTTTGGGTGTGTACTTAGCATTAAACACTTATCCGCTGCGTAACTAAGATAATAATTAATTTAGGGAAATTGAGTACTTGATAATTAAGTGTTTAAGAATTATTTGTTTAAATTTTGTAACTACCCAATTCACCCCCCTCTTGGGTGGCTCTTTGGGCCAACAAACCTATTAGGGTCAGTTATTCTAGCTGCATTTTCACCCTAAGTTGGTTATCTTCTAGCCATGAGAACTTACACCACAATAACAATTTCAAATTAATATATTAAACAATCAAAAAGATTGAACAAAACGATGAAGCAAATTAAGTAATCCACGAATTGCAACCTACCATCCATAATTTCAAATGAATCTAGAATAATGAAGTGAACAAATAACTTTATTATAGTTTCATAAAATATCAACTTTGATCGTTTAAAATGTAATGTAAATTAAAAATTATTCATTGTACTAACATGCATTAGCAATCAAAAATATTAAATTTAGTTATTGTACTATATAACAAACATAAAAAAATATATATATCATCAATTTGCTAAAGAGTAATGTTTGTACCACAATTTATAGGAAATCTTAACAAGGAGTGCATTGTTTAGCCTTGGGCCTTGAACCTAAGACCACAAGGCGTGCACATTACTGAAGGAGTCAAGCCTCACACTAGACGAGGCGCCAAACCAAGGCCTTGGTGAGCCTTGGCGCGACTTCAATGACATTATTGCATCCCTTAAATAAAAATGTTTGAAGAATCAGCAACAAACCCCGGAAAATCACCAGATTGTCCAACACTAGTGCTTTTACATTTCAAAATCACCCGTGCTTCACATAAATATCCATTTCGGAGTGTGAAACTATAAAAGGGTAGGGTTTTGGAAGGGTTGGTGGTGGGTGTGAGCACGTTAGTTTCTGTTCAATATTCATTGTGCTTAGTACAAAGATGTGGTGCTTGGGAAGCATCACTATCAATGTAGTTGCAAAGTGTGATTGATCACTTTTAGGAGGAATCTATACGCAAGTTACGGTTGAGCAGTTGGATGTCTTAAGTGGCCATAATGTAGAGGATCAAGAGAGATGTAGTATGGGTGGTAACTAACCAGGAAGAATACTCAGATAGTTTGAAGGGAGTTCTCGGAAAAGCATGGAAGATTAAAGGCCCTTCGAAAGTGTCGTCTTTCATTTAGCTACGTCCTTGGAGTCCGTTTTGACAATTAATAACTTGAGGAAGGGACTTCCATTTCCAGAACAGTGTGCCATATGTTTGCAAGAAGATAAATCCAGTCATAATGTGCTTCCTTTGCCCTGTGGCAAGAGCGTTTGGGGCCTCATTTTGGCTTTGACTTAAGTGAAGTGGCGCGTGCCAATATGTAGGGATGAAGGCTTCTTAGGAATCTTTTTTGTGTGAGATTTTGGCAACGACTATTTTAGCAACCTTTTGGAGCATTTGAAAAGAGAAGAATAGAAAATTCTATTGGGAGACAGCATTATTCGTTGACAATTGAATGATTGAAGGAACCCTTTTGTTAGGTCCTTGTTTTTTTAGGATTTCTTACCTTTTGTATATGATACTGTTCCAGTATAGAGGCCATATGGTAATAGGTCTTTCAAGTTTAAATGTATTTTGTGAGTTTTCATCTTCCTAGCAAGTTCTGCCCTTGGGACTCAATATTTAACTTCTTATATTACCTACCAAAAACATTATATAAACCAAGAAAAACAATCAACAAATAGATTCTTCACAGCAAGCAGTTCTATCGTTCAAGTCCAAGAGTAAATCCTTAAAATTCATGCAGAGAAATCATGTGGATTGCAAAGGCCTCTATTTACAGTATTATGGCATTAAATTACGAAAATTTTTGTCTGCCCCACCCAATAAATAATACTGTCTAAGCTCTAAGGTTAGAATTCCACTATTCCTTGAGCTCCCCAAGTTCACAAGCTGGATCCTCCACACACTTGGCACGAGATAAATATTCACATGTATATTGATTTACCACCTTCTTGAGTTGAAACAAACAATTAAAAATGCAACATGAGCTGGTTTTCCAGTAAACGAAACCAAAAGTTTTCTTAACTAAGCAAACATGATGCCAAATTGAACCCGATGATTTGAAAGAACCACTTGAATATAATTTTCAATAAAACAACATGATTGGAATCTATAATTCCCTTCCCATGCATAATTTTCATCAAGCAAATGGACCGTTCAAAAATTCTGCAATAAATAGTAACCTTACCATTAGAGCGATATCTAACATCCAATTTCTTCAAACTATCTTCCTTTTCCACCCTACATATCTTCGCATAAACCCTCTCTCCTCCAAGCCCCGTCACCGGCAAAAATTCCCCATCAATCTCCGATGCGTACTTCGACACAATCTTTTCCTCTTCAACTACTCCAGGCTCCTCCACATTAGTCCCCTCATTCCGTGGCGATGGAGAAAGCAGAATCCACTCCGTGTCAACTCCATCCCCAAAATCGTCCGTTTCAATTCTGCTCCGCTTATCCTCGACCAAGCCCGCGTCGCCTGAATTCGACGAACCCGGACAGTCCGATCTGAACCGCTTTTTGGCGCTGGTTTGGGTATGGGAAAAGGTCGATTTGTCGATTCTTAGTGTGGGCTTTGTTGGGATTGACAAAGTGGGTTTCGTGGGTTCGGGATTCGGTTGGGTTTGGAGATTACGATCTTCTTCTTCCGGGTAGGGCTCGGTCGGTGGTTCGAACTCTTCATAGTCTAAGTCTTCTTGGAGGTGAGATTCGAGGTATTCCAGTTCTTCCAGGAGAGGAACGTCCATGTCTATGTCAATGTCCATGGAGTACTTCTCCGTGAGTATGCAATGCAGCAAAGGAGAGAGTCATAGGATAGCTCAAGTTTTGGCGGGAAAATGAAGTGGTAGTAGAAGCCGCAAGTATGTTTGCACCGCTAAAGTGCTACTGGAAAAAGTCTTGTTTGGGGCGAAAAAAATAGCGACTTCGAACAAAAACACTTCAATCAGCCACTCCAGTTAATTTGTAAATCTATATGATATATATAAAAACAAAAGTCTCTTTTTAGGAATGAACTAATTTCAAGAATAGTTCATCTTTATATTTTTATTGATTTTAATGAATGGATGGCCAAAACTCACTTAATCTAAAAAATAGATGGCCAACGTTGTCTTAGGCCACCAAATTTCACTTCATAATTAATTATCTTCACTATCCTCATTTCCAACTCTCCATTATCCCTATTAATTATCTCTACTATTCTCATTCCCCAAACTCTGAATTATGCTTAATTCAAACATTATATTTCAAAAATTCAATAATTAATAGGGGTTTTAATACTTTGAATCCCAGATGTTTCATTAGAATTTCACTTTGATCCAAATAGTTTTAACACATTAAATTTTTTAAATTGTCCAAATAGTTTTAATTTAAGTTTGAACCACGGAGGTTTGAATATAATCTCACTTTGATCCAAAGAGTTTTACTATATTAAAATTTCTTAATTGTCCCTTAATTACTAATACAAAGTATCACAAAAAAAAAAGATTCATCGTCAAATTAAAAATATTTCAATTTTTTTATTTCATGTTACTCAACAGACTTATTTTTGATCAAATCAACTATTGATAACTAATAATTGTGAATTATTTTACTGTCTTCTACAATCATTTACAACCAACAAATAATATATAATTTCTTTTATTTTCACATATTATGCAAAAATTTCATATACCTTATTTCAATTTAATATATACACATGTTAATCTTTTATAAAAAGTAGTCAATAATTACACTAAAACACACAACTTAATAAGTACTATTCAAATTGGATTAAGTAAATAAAAAAAACAAATTAAATACAAAAAGAAAAAATCCCCCGCGCATTGTGCAGGTAGAAAACAAGTGTTACTTTAAATGACATCGAATTAATTAATGTTAGGGTGTTTATGTGAGAATTCTTTTTTATTTTATCCTTAATTCTTCAAAAATCTCATACACAATTGCATTTTATATTTTAATCTCATACATTAAAAATATACAAAAGGCCCAATACACATATTGCACTTTCACACTTTTATGTATCTAACTTGTATGTAAAATATTTGTTGAATGTAACAAATATCTTATATGTATTTAACTCATATGTAAAATATTTGTTAAATGTAACAAATATCATACAAGTTCATGTGACATAGTTACATATAGTTTATAACGTGTAACTAATATCACATAGATATATATGACTAATATTACACAGACGGTGTGAACATATGCGAAACTGATACGTAAGTAAAAATCAATTTATGTGACTAAATTAAAATTTATGTTTTATATGAGATTAATAACATGTTACACCCGCTATTGGGGATTAACCACCATTATCCCTTACTTTTATCACGAAAAATTACAGAATTATACTTCACTCTCGTATACTTTAAAAAATTTGTACTTTTTTCCATAATATGTACTATAAAACTCCACATTAAATATCCATTTTTTTCCTAATTTTATTTTTTCTTTTAATATGTTTTTTTGTGCTTTCGTTTTTTCTCCCTTTTTCTTTTGTCTTTTTTCTATTTTATTTATACAAAATTCTAAAATGAGTTTTGACTTATGAGCTAAAATTTGAGACTAATTGAATCTTGGGTTAACAACACTTTATCCCCTATAGTTTGCCCTATTTGCATTTTATCCCCCTATAATTTGAATTTCGCCACTTACCCCTGTGGTCTTGGACTTCAGTACAAATCTAACATTTTCTGTCAAATTTGACAGAAGTGTTACTCACACGCCATTTATGAAGTTGAGCTTGATTTGGGCATAATTTATCTCTTAATCAGAATTTTATCATTCCCATTTTTACTCATTTTACCCATATTACTCCCCTACATACTATCCAACCATCTATACATATCTCACACATTTTTTTACTTTTACCAATCTATTTTATTTTATTTTATTTTCTCCCTTATTATTATTATTATTATTATTATTATTATTTTATCTCTTGTTACTATTTTTCATGTCTTCAAGTTTTTATGGTGATGATATTGGGATTAATTTCTAAAAAAAATAAAAATATTATTGCAATTTTTGTTATATTTATGGCAATGAAATGAATGTGTAATCTTTGAACTATCCATCTTTTTGCTATTGACCTATTATCCAATGAAATTCAAAATATACGATAATTTGATACATCTCAAAATGCACCATTTCACCGTAATACACATTGTTAATATATCAAAATACATTAAAATGTCAACAATTACATTTCACCATTATGTATCATTGTAATACATATCCCATTAAAATACTTCAAATTAAAAATTGTAAACACCATTATCTTAGAAACATAAATTTGAGAACAAAACACAAAACAAACGCCAATTCAAATACGAAAAACATATAAGAATTTGTTCTGAGTAGAAGTGCAGGAGTAGAATTGCAGCAGACAATCTCATTCATTGTAGAGAGAGATCGATGGTAGCGATTTCGGCGAACAACAGTTGGCGACGACATCGATCTAGACTGAATTTATGATGAGTTTGAATTTTATGATGAGTTTGAAATTTATGATGAGACTAAATTTCAATCCCCCCCAAAAAAAATTCCAAAATCATTCAAACATCTTAATTTCATTACACGACATTCAAAAATCATTCGATGTCCAAATCGGTGGAAAAGTGAGAAGAAAATTAAAGAAAAACATAACAAACCTCGTGGATGTGCCATAAAGAAGCACACCAAAGAACTCTATGAGCCCATTTCACCCAAAATTTCATTCCCACTTGAAGATTTGAACAAACCAAGTTTGATTAAACAACGATAATTATACATTAAACGTTTCGAATTTCGGTAAATTATGAAGTGAATTGTTCTTATGGCTACTCCAAATGAGAGTGCAAATGTCCCAAACATTTTCGAATAAGGGAAATTAGAAGGGAAGGTTTATTACCTCCATTTTCCATGAAAATCTAGAATAAACCGCCATAACAACTAAACTCTTATTATTGTATCATAAATTTTCCTCTACACTCACATATGACTGCAACCTTACTTCTTCTGCAACATAAAATGAAAAATCGAGTGGTTAGAGGCGAGAACAAATAAAAAAATCTGAGAACAAATCGAACAATCTCAAAACAAATCGAACAATCAGAGACCAAATCGAATAATCTGAGAACAAACACGAAGGAAAAATTTCAAGAACATTTTTTGAGACTGAAGGAAAAATTTTAAGAACAAACACGAGGGAAAAATTTCAAGAAAAATCTTCATAAAGGGTTTCAAAATAGAGAGGATTTAGACTTTAGAGGGTTTCAAAATAGAGACAACTAGCCACGAAATGAAGATTTTTCCCTCGTGTTTGTTCTTGATCCAGATCCGAACATTGTCGATCTTCACCATCCTTAACCATCGTTGAAATAGAGGGTTTTGAAATAGAAAAACAAAGAATCAAACCCAAAATTGAGAGAGAAAGAGACATACCAGGAGATAGATAGATGGCCAGATCTAGCCTTGTTCGTCATCGAAGAGGGCCCCAGACGGTGTCGTGAGAAGGGGGCCATATCGATTAGGCGATTTCAACGGTGACGTTGGAGGTGGGAGAGAGAGGAAGAAAGACCGATCAGATCTGATCGACCGAGTGTCGGCGATGATGGCGATGGGCAACGATGGTGTCGTCTTCAAAATTGACACTGTTGGGGAGTGATATATCTGGAAGAGAAATACTCTTGTTGGTATGCTAATAAGGGGCCTCAAGCATTTTGGATTAATTGCACTTTACACCCCCAAAAGTGTTAATAATTCATAAGGGTAAAATTGACATTTTAACCTTTTTGTCAATGAAGTTAGCATTGCACTTAGGTCCACAAACCACAGGGGGGTAAGTGGCGAAGTTCAAACCATAGGGGGTAAAGTGCGAATGGGCCAAATCAAATGGGGTAAAGTGCTATTAACCTTTAAATCTTTTAGTTTTCTTGTTTTTCTTCACCTTTCTTTATTTCGATTTTTTTTCTCTTTCTTTTTTTCCTTTTTTTTTTTAATTTATTTTTCCCTCTTTTTTTTTTTTCTATTTTCAAAGTAGAATTGAAAAGGGTTAATAGCACTTTACCCCCCTGTGATTTGGCACTTTTGCACTTTACCCCTCTATGGTTTAAACTTCGCGACTTACCCCTCTGTGTTTTAGACTTAAGTGCAAATCTAACATTTTCTGTCAAAATCACATTTTTATTATTCATATTTTACCCCTATTACTCTCCTACATAATATCCAACCATCTATACACATCTCACACAATTTTTTACAATCACCAATTCATTTTACTTTATTTTTATATTTTCTCTCTTATTATTATTTTTCATGTCTTCAAATTTTTATGATGGTGATATTTGGATGAATTTCAAAAGAAAAAAAAAATGCAAATATTATTGCAGTTTTGGCTGTGTTTATGACAATGAAATGAATGTATAATCTTTGAACTATCCATCTTTTTTTCTACTGACTTATTATCCAATAAAATTCAAAATATACAATAATTTGATACATCTCAAAAAGTTCAAAATACACAATTTCTCCGTAATATGCCATGTTAATATATCAAAATACATCAAATGTCAACGATTACATTTCAAACTAAACCAAATCAAACTAAAGCATTGAGATTTTTTTTTAATTAAAATTTAAGACATTATAAGATCATCTAAAATGTAAAGACCAATACTACAAGCAATTTCTTAAAAAATCAAAATACAACATATGTAAAAAGAGCACAAATGAGTCTTAAAAAACCTTAGTTTTAACCAACAAAGATTCAAGCCCTCTTCTTGTCTTTAAATGGTCCTCTTGGGATTTTACTCAGAACCTTGGCATCAAAAGCTGCATATTGTTTCTTGATCTCAGCCATCGCTTTCTCGGAAAAGGGGTAAACCTTGTCCTTGTATTTCTCATACAGCACAGGTACCATGTGGAGCAACAAAGCACAAGTAGAACAAGGTCAAGAAATTGGATCACCAAAATTGAAATCGAACAGATAAATATCTTGAAGATGTTTTCAGTGACTAAATCAAGCACAACACATGGATCTGTCTACATATATACTGAACCACGGCCAGTATAGGATACTCTTAAAATAGCTTATAAGAAATTTAACAAATCAAATGAATGAGAAAATTGGCATACGCGGATAGAAATAGGATGCACCAAAAGGATTTCCAATCCACATCATAGAGAACAACTGAGATGAGTATACTTTAAGAGTAGAAAATTTTGATTAAAATTGTCAGAGAAACAAGAAAAAATTGAGTAAAATTGAATAAAATAATAGATCTACGCATATTAATAATCCAACCATTGAGAGAACCCACAAGCCAGCAACAATAGCTAGAAACTTCTTTAGATCTCCTCCAGACGCAACAGAGTAAGACATCATCAATGAACTCAATCAGCTCATTGATGAACATAGAACTGCAAATTAAACTAGAACAACCAAACTAGAATTGTGAAATTAAACCCACCTTGGACAACAATAAAACTAGAATTGTGAAATTAAACCTGAAACGAAAAAAAAATTACAGATAAACTAAAAATTACACATTCTAGAGAGAGAGAATTTGAATAACCTACAGGAGGAGGAGGAGGAAAAAATTATAGATTTCGTCCAGGCCATTTTGAACCAAATCAAACCCAAGTCTGGCCAGATCGAACTACTTGGAAACGTGGAATGGTGGAGGACGATGGAGGCTTACCAGCAGAGGCGACCGCGAAGCTTGGGAGTAGGAGAGAGAGAATCGAGAGGCCAAATCTCGGGTTGGAGGAGAGAAGCAAGCGACGGCGAGTCGTTGGCGATGGCGACGTGGTAGAGAAATAGTGACAGTGAGTCATTGGGGTTGGCGACGATCTTAGTGGCGGTGACGGATTGGGGAAGCGAGAGGGAGATAGCAGTAAAATCGATGAGAGGTCGTGCATATTCGACCATCGCCGACCACCCCGACGATTTAGGGTAAATTCGTAAGCGAGGGAGAGAAGTGAGAAAGAAGGGAGAGAAGTGAAACGAGAGGTATGGCTGAAGGCTGGAAAAATCTCAAAGGCTTAATATATAAATAAAGGTAAAATCGACATTTTACCTTTTCCGTTAATGAGGTTACCTTTGCACTTAGGCCCAACAACCATAGGGGGTAAGTGACGAAGTTCAAGCCACAAGGGGTAAAGTGCAAATGAGCCAAACCACAAGGGGTAAAGTGCTATTAACCCAATTGAAAAATATAGGACCTGTTTGATAACCATTTACGTCCCATCCCATCCAAGTGAGATGGGATAGGAAGAGATTAGAATTATATTTCCTTTTTAGGAGCAGAATTGTGTTTGGTAACGATATTTTTTTTTTAGTTTTGGGAACAGAATTGTGTTTGGTAATGATATTATCCTAGAAATTAAGAACGAAACCTAAACCACAATCAAGAAATCATCAAGAAATCAAACCTAAAATCAAGAACGAAGAACATACCCTAAACCAAAATCAAGAAATCATCAAGAAATTAAACCCAAAATCAAGAATTAAATCGAATCCTAATTCGAATCGTAATTTTGAGATGAAATTAAACCCTAATTATGAGATGAAATCGAACCCTACGAAGAAGACAAAATTGAACCCTAATTCGAACCCTAATTTTGAAACGAAATCGAACCCTTATTCTGAGATGAAATCGAACCCTAATCTTCGTCTTCCCTTTGATTTCATCTGAAGCAGTGGAGGACGGAGAAAAAGTAGACGAATGCGATTGAAGGATGGAGAATAAGCAGACGAAGGAAATTTAAGCAGACGAAGAAGCAAGAGAAGCAGACGAAGGCGATGGAGGATGGAGAAAAACAGACAAAGACGATTGAAGGATGAAAAAGAAGCAGACGAAGCAAATGAAGGCGATTGAAGCAGATGGAGGATGGAGAAGAAGCAAACGAAAGCAATTGAAGATGAAAGCAAACGAAGAAAATAAGCAATAAAATGAGCTTAACAAAAGTTAAAGATGGGATCTCACTAACAATGAGATAAATAATGGTCGTGTCGTTTTTTGTTTTGGAAATGGGATGGGAATTATGAGAAACAAAAAAAAAAAAAAATTGTTTCTCATGACTTTCACAAAAGTGGGAATGAATTCAAAGATTTTAGGATGAGATGAGATGAGAAATAGTTTTACCAAATGCTATACCCAAAAAGAAATCCTAAAAATTTGGGAATGCGATGGGAACGGTTACCAAATATGACCATAATCCTTGAATAGAATTGAATTTTTTTTTTATATTTTATGGAAAATCAATACAACTAGTATCTCAAGTGAAATTTCGTCCCTGGTGGGTTGAACTTCTACTAACAAATTTACAATTTTATTTTCTACTTTTTCAATTCTATTTGGAGATTAATTAAAATTTTAAATAGAACAAAATCTAGATTTTTTAATTTTATTTTGAAAAATAATAAAAAAAAATAGAAGAAAAAGAAAACAAACAAAAAAGGAAAGAGAGAGAGATAAATCAAAAAGAAAAGAAAAAACAAAAACAAAAAAAATATAAAATAAAACAACAAAATAATATGTTTTTAATTAATTCAAATTTTAGTCTGCATGTCATTTTAGAATGTTATGAAAACAAAAACAAAATAAACCCAAAAATAAAAAGGAAAAAATATTGAAAAAAATATAAACAAACGTTTAGTACGAAATTTATAGTATATGGAGTAAAGTGTTACTTTCTTAAAGTATTTAGGATGAAGTATAATTCTTCCAGTTAAAATTTGAGATGAAATATAAATTTTCAGTCAAAATTAACATTAATTCTAATAGAAAGGCCTCTTAGAATAACGTGACAAATTAGAGGAGTTTATGTAAGAAATCAAGACTCGATATATTACAGTTATAGATAATGATCCAATTTATACAATAAATATTTTGTAATTGTTCCTAAATATAGATTGTAACTGATATGAAGATTGTAACTGTTCCTGGAATACTTAGAATATAGATTAAATAATATGAATTAATTAGTAAATTAATTACAACAATAAAGTAAGTTTAATATGTAAAAAATCAAGACTCAATATATTTTAATTACATTAAGAATAATTCAATTTATACAATAAATATTTCATAACTGTTCCTAAAATATAGATTGTAATTGATATGAAGATTGTAATTGTTCCTAGAATATAGAAAAATTAATATGAATTAATTGGTAAATTAATTACAATAATAAATAAAGGTTTAATACTCCCTCTCAAACTCGGCTAGCCTAAAGAGACGAGGTTAGATTGTAGAAGATGACAGTGTATCTTGCGAAGTTCCTTAATAAATATGTTTGCAAGGTGATCAATTGAAAGGACAAATTGAATTCGGTGTGTGCCAGTAAGAACGCCTTCTTGTTTAAAGTGATAGTGCAATTCCATGTGCTTAGTACGAGCATGGAAATATGATTTGAAGCTATATATGAAGTGCTAAGATTATCATAATGTATGTGATAGGCGTAGATATGGATAATTGCAACTCTTGGAGAAAATGAAGTACCTATGTAGATTCGGCACAAACACGAGCAAGGGATTGGTACTCAGCTTCAGTACTCGATCGAGAGCTAGTGGATTGTTTCATGGCGATCCAAGAGATCAGATTAGAGCACAAGAAAACACAGAAACTAGTGGTAAACCGACGAGAGTCAAGATAATATGGTGCATTGTTCTGAAAAAGGTAGCCAAAGTTCAAAGTTCCTTTTAGGTACTAAAGAAATTGTTTGTTGGCCATAATATGGTGTGTTCGAGGTTGTCTAATGAATTAAGCACTATGATGAACAACATAGGTAATGTCTGGTTTAGTTAAAGTGAGATACCGTAAGGAGCCAACCAATTGGCGATACTCAATGCTGAAAAAAGTAGCCAAAGTTCAGAGTTCCTTTTAGGTACTAAAAAATTTGTTTGTTGGCCATAATATGGGGTGTTTGAGGTTGGCTAATGAATTAAGCAATATGATGAACAACATAGTTAATGTCTAGTCTGGTGAAAGTGAGATCCCATAAGGAGCCAACCAATTAGCGATACTCAGTGGCATTTGACAAAAAATCTTTCTTTGAGATGACAACTAAGTCTTAGCACATAAAGAGGTGCTGCAATGTTTACAATTTTCCATTGAGAATTATGTAAGAAGATTAACCGTATACTAGAGCTAAGAGAGACATAAGCCAGCAGAGGAAGAAGTTTCTTTAAGGCCTAGAAAGTAAGATAGGGAACCAAGATCACTAAGCTCAAACTCCTTACCAAGAGTGATGATGAATGATAAAACTAGAGTTAACCGATTGCCAGTGAGTATAATGTCATCGACATATAAAATAAGAAGCATCACTGTAGAGTTAGAGCGATAGGCAAACAAGGAATGATTGGCTTGACTTTAAGTAAAATCATATTATAAGAGAAAAGTGTTAAGACGTTAGAACCAAGCTCAAAGCGCTTGGTTAGGCCATAGATAACCTTTTGTGGATCAAATATATGATGAGGATGATCGGATCTATAAAACTAGGTGGTTGTGTCAGATAAACAATTTTATCCAAAACGCCATGAAGAAAAATATTCTTCACATCAAGTTAGCGCATTTTCCACCCAAAGGATATGGCAAGGCTGTGCACGGTATGAACAGTAGTGAGTTTTATTATAGGACTAAATGTCTCATCAAAGCCAATACCCGTTTATTGAAGGAAGCCTTTAGAAACTGGGCGAGCTTTGTATCGCTCAATGGAACCGTCTGCTTTGTGCTTGAATTTGAAGATCCGCTTACAATGCACAATATGTTGATGTGGGGAAGAAGGAACAAGAACCCAAGTTTTGTTCTTTAACAAGGCATTAAATTCACAGGTCATGTCTTGACGCCATTTAAAGACACGAACAACTTGAGTATAGCAGGTAAGCTTGTAAAAGTTGAGCAAGTAGAGCCTGTGGGAGAGGATATTGAGTCGTACCATATGTCCGAACAAGAGGGCAAGGGGTGTTGTTGGCCCAAAGAGTTACCCAAGAGGGGGTGAATTAGGTAGTTACCAAAATTTAACAATTAAACACTTGAGCACAAATAATTAATTTTTCTAAATCAATTATTATCTTTATACACAGCAGATATATGTTTAATACTAGGTGCACATCCAAACACAAGATACAAAATAAATCAATGTAGCACACAAGAAGCTATCCTGGTTAGGTCAAGCTAATCTTGCCTACGTCCAGTTCCTCGAGCTCCAGGATATTCGCAATCCATTGAACCCCTTGATTCCATTATCAGGTAGGAACCAAACCCTTACAATTTACAATTCTTTTATAGGTAAATAATCAACCTTTACAATTTACCCCTTTCATAGGTCAATGATGAACCCTATCTTTTTATCAGGTTAAAGATAAACTTCTCTCACTTATCATTTTCATAGAGAATGATGAACCTTTATAAATTACTCAAAAATAATTCAATTGTAGGATGAATCAAAACCTAATTTTTTTTAAGGAAAAATAATAACCTGACCTTTTTATCAGGACAAAGATCAAACCTTAATTTTTTTTTCATAGAAAAAAGATCGAAACCTAGTTTGTAAGACCCCGATCTTCATTATACGTATAATTTAAGTTGCGTTTTAAAATATTTCAGAAATAATGGGGTAGATGGCGTAATTTATTATTTGATCTAAAGTTTTAGGAGCTAATTAGTGTTTTTAAAAATATTTAAAAAATGAATTGGGTTTAATTAATAACTTAATAAAAATTGAGAGGGGCCTTATGTAACTCAAACAAAATAATATTAATAAGAGATAAATATCCCACTGTCGGTACTGATACATATATATATTCAATGTGTAATCAAATGGAGCTTGGGAAGGACACGCGACTGATCCTTCGTACCTATATATATACACTCATGCACACACGCGAAAGGGGGAGAGCAAAACAGATCAGAGCAGAGAAGAATCGAGAAATAGAAAGAGACAAAAGGAAGAGAGAGAGGTTCGCTGGCGATGGGGTGCTGTCTGACGTGGGTAGTGGCCCTCCGTTCGGTCGGATTTGTGCGTGTGTGTGGTTTATCCATCGTTCAGACTATCATTCAGCCTAAGGTGTACGTGTTCTGTTTCATTCCATCGTTATGTGTGGGTGCTCTGTTTTGTCGGCAGTAGGTCATTGCCGTCCATCCGTCATGGGTATGGCGATTATTTCATGGGTTTGTTTCATATGTGTGCATCCTGATTTCTGTTTCTCGTTGTTGGAGTGTGTGTCTGCTTGTTTTATGTGTGTTCGTTGTGTGTATGTTATCGGATTATGTATGTGTGTATGTTTCGTTTGTGGGTGTGTCCGTGTTCAGCCATGATGTGGCTGTGTATGTTGTTGTGGGTATGTACGTGTGTGGTGCCGTTGTTCAGTTGGTCCGACGGTGGTCGTTTGGTTGTGTGGGTGTCATCGGATGTTCGTCGGAGATAAGTTTAGAGAGAGAGAGAGAGAGAGCAGTGCATGTGTGTGTGTGTGTGCCGGCTGTGTGTGGGTATGCGGGTGTTTAGTGGTGGGTACGTGAACGGTGGTGTGTATGTATGTGATCAGTGTGTGCCGTGTGTGTGTTTGTGTTGATTGATGGCCGGTGGTGAAGAGAATCAGTGAGAGAGAGTGAGTCACAAGTAGGTATGCATGTTTGATTGTATGGGTGTGTTTAGTGTGGGTATGTAATCGGGGGTGTGTATGTGAGTTTCTGGGTATGAATGGATGTTCAGAGGGTGGTCGTCGAAGTTGGCCGAAGAGTTAGAGAGAGAGAAGGTGGCTTTGGCTTTGTGTGTGTGTGTTCGGTCGTGGGTTCGGTAGGGGCTGTGTAGGAGGCCAACGGTGTGTTCCGTTCAGACGTCGTGGGTGTTCTGTCGTCGTGGGTTAATGGAGTGATCGGCGGTGTCGTTGGTCGTCGGCGGCTGGGCACAAACGGAAAACACAAACAGGAACATGAAGCAGAAAACGAAAAAGAAAGAGAAAGAAAAAGAAGGAAGAAAAAGGGAAAAAGAAAAATAAAAGAAAATTTCACAAACAACCCCAATGAAAAACAAAATACTCATTTCGTGGCAAACGGAAAATCTGGGAAAGGTAGAATTCATGTCACTCTTAATATATGCATTTAATTATATTTAACTGTCTCATGAGTGATTATGAAATTATTTAGTATATTGTTGTGATATTTTTATCTGTCGAAATTATGTGAAATATGTTAGACGATGCGGGATTTATGTGTCGAGCATGCCTATGTGGTTTATGTTAAAATTATGTGACGAGCATGATTACGTGGTTTTATATGTTTAATTAACTGCATATATTAGAGGGGTTAGAGTTCTACTGAGCGTAAGCTCACAACTCCATAGTGTTTGGATTGCAGGGTCGGCTGGGACGAAACTAGAGAAGAGTTGTTGTGGAATTTTTATTGTAAAAATTGTAATTATTATTTATTGTTGTAATTGGCGAAAACGGTAATATTGATTATCGCAATTGTTGTAATAATTATTGAATATTCGATTTTATATAAAATTGTGTTGAGATAATTGGATAATAAATTATTTGGTTAAAATATGAAGAAAAATTGGGATTTAAATTATAAACCGGAGACATTTTAAATTGGTCGTTGTGTTGTGCTGAAAATGAGTGGATTAAATATAAAATGGATGAATGGTTTTAATTGGTGATATATAAATGGTGACTATTAGATTTAATATTTGTCGTCGTAAAATCGATAACAAGAAATTATCGTTATCGATAAATAAATTTACTGAATATTGTATATTGGGAAGTTGACGAGTCGATTTTAGGCTAGGAAATTCTCTATAGGAGAAATCATAGTAGCGACCCTGGGAAACCGAGACGGGTCGTTGCAAGTTTGGTATTAGAGCTTAGGATATAGATTCTGTATACTCAGAATTTAGATTTATTTGTAAGCATGTTGAACCGGGGTTAGGATACCCATCGTTCATAATAAACTGTTAATTTTAGTGGAAATTGCGAAATAAAAGTGGAATAACAAACATTGATTGTTTATGTTTATGACTCATATGTGTATACATGTTGGATTGATTATATGGACCTTTTGGTTAACCAAATTGCACAATGTGATTCTTGTTGTTTCAATGTGATCATATTAAATTGCTAGTATTTGTATTGATTTGACAAATTGAAACTGATAATAAATTACGCTCTGTAATATTTGCATAAATCATAAATGTGTTGAAAAATTTATTTGGTTAAGTAATAAAATTCTCGGAAGTTTATGAACGAAATATTGGGCACCTTGCACCAATATGTTCTTACCATTATTTTACTTGGCCCCTATAATTTTAATTTGAACATATTAACATCTTAGATGACGGCAGAATAATAATTTGAACATATTAATATTTGAAATGAGGGTTGATTAGTAAGGTTGAACATATTAACATCTGAGCTGACGGTTGATGAGTTATATAAGTCAAGGTGAGTGTCGTATTAGTTGTGGACCATTGAAAAATTGTCGCTAAATTAGAGTTATTAAATTAAAGGTGTATACTGTCTTCTAGTAAATCTATTTTCATATATATGATGAAAAAAATGTGTTTACTTAAAACTGG
The DNA here is from genome assembly GCA_016647705.1 of Eucommia ulmoides. Taxonomy (NCBI): domain Eukaryota; kingdom Viridiplantae; phylum Streptophyta; class Magnoliopsida; order Garryales; family Eucommiaceae; genus Eucommia; species Eucommia ulmoides. The sequence goes on along the minus strand of CM028327.1, from coordinate 23,099,596 downwards.
ACGATTTTCTAACTTATATGGATCAAGCGGTTTCGAGTGTTTTGGGAATTGTGGATTACGATGATTTTTAAAGAAAGTTGAAAATGATTTGTTGAATCTAGTTGGTTTTAAAGAAGGGTGAAAAAAATGATATTTGAATAAAATCGGTTTTGGAGATAGAGGTTGATATGCATTGATTTTCTATTGATTTGTAATTTGACGATGTTGTTATTGATTTGATGATTCTATTAATTTTATCTGCTTCGACAGAGCGTTGTTTATCTGCTTCGGTAGAGCGTTGATTATTTATTGAGTTGTAGTTTGATGATGATGTTATCGATTTGATGATGTTGTTGATTTGGATGATGCCATAGTATTTATCTGCTACGGTAGAGTGTTGATTATCTGCTTCGGCAGAGCGTTATTTATCTGCTAGGCATAGACCTGTAGAGCATTGATTATCTGTTACGGTAGAGCGTTGTTATGTTCCACTAGGAAGGCAAATCCTACGGGTGGTACGGTACCGTTGCAACTCCCGATCGTGAGGTTAATAAGATCACATGGCTAACTAAGGTGTGGTGTGATGTGGTGTGATATGGGGTGGTGTGATGTGATGAGGTGTAGGGCGGTGTGATGTGATGTGGTGTGGTATTTTGTCGTATGAGGTAAATGAGATGAGTACATTTATCCATATTATTCGATATTGGATTGGTATATTTATTTATATTGGTATATGTATTGTTTTGATTTCATTTTACTAGATGGTTAGTTGAAATATTCTGATTGATTTTCACTACTTAGTTGGGGTACTATATATATATATATATATATATAGACTTTGATTATGTGGTGAGATTATTATGAGATTATTATATTATTATTTGATATGTGATATATACGTGAGTTGATTTGTCAATTTGAAACTGATTTTATATTAAAGATATTTGGTTGAGATTTTTGATATTGACAGTAAGTTGGTGATATTTTGTCGAGGTTTGAATATAGCCCTATGTGGGTACATTTTATACTGGGAAGTGGTTTTTGATAAAAACTTGATCCATAAAATATTTTTATACTACGAAGACAGTATTCTGATAAATAATAACTCAGTCGTATGCATGGGTCCATTACTAACATTTGGCGGAGTCGGAATGCGGAGGTCATTGGGTTTCACGGGGAAAGGATAATGTGAATTATCCTAGAGTCGGTGAGTAAATTTAGAAAATTTATTGATATAATATTTTTATATATATGGTAACTATGGTTGATTTTTGTGTCGTATGGGATTTTCGTAGTTGTGACGTAATTATGTATTTCGATACAAATTTATATGTGGTTATATGTCTGAGACGTTTTATGTGGATTGAGACGTAGTGAGGCGTTTGGCCTTATCAGGAACTTGATTAAATATACAGGCATGAAAGAAATTCTTATAGATGATCCGTTTGACGTATTGCGAAAAATTTATTATTTAAAGTTAGATTGTGGTGATTTTTAATAAACGTATAAGAGATTGTTGATTTTTTTTTTTTTTTTTTTTTTTTTTTTTTTTTTTTTTTTATGAATATGGTTGCTTACGATTTTGGTTGTGAACTTATTGGTTGAAATGTTAGATAGAAATAGGGTTGCGAATCGGTTAATTGGATGGAATAAATACATGTTGGTTAGGAAAAAAATTATTGTCGGAATAACATAGACCCTGTCCACTAGGATGATGTGTTCAAATTATATTGTTATTTATTATAATTTTATTAGAGTAGCGTAGTGAAAGCATTGAGAAGCATGAGATTTTTTTTCCCGATAAATGATTGGTTGTGCTAGGTGCACCCTATTAGTCGCTTATAAGGTGAGTTACTGCAAATGAAAATATTACGATATGTGAAAGTGAATTGACGGTTATTAATTAAGTGTGACTAATATGATCATGCGATGCGAATCTGACTTTTAATTGTTTTGACTGAAATATTATTGTTTTGATTGAGATTTTAATTCCGTTTGTTTGAACGAAAATTTCGGGACGAAATTTCTTTTAGGGGGAAAGAGTTGTAAGATCCCGATCTTCGTTATACATATTATTTAAGTCGCGTTTTGAAAATATTTTAAAAATAACGAGGTAGATGGCGTAATTTATTATTTGACCTAAAGTTTTAGGGGCTAATTAGTGATTTTAAAAATATTTAAAAATTGAATTGGGTTTAATTAATAACTTAACAAAAATTGAGGAGTGGCCTTATGTAATTCAAACAAAATAATATTACTAAGGGATAAATATCCCACTGTCGGTACTGATACATATACATACACACACACACACACACACACACATATATATATATGTATATGTATATATATGTATGTATCAGTACCGACACGCGAGAGGGGGTAGAGCAAAATAGATTAGAGCAGAGAAGAATCAAGAAATCAAAAGAGAGAGAAGGAAGAGAGAGAGGTTCACTGGCGGTAGGGTGCAGTCTGGCGTGGGTGGTGGCCCTCCGTTCGGTCGGATTTGTGCGTGTATGTGGTTTATCCGTCGTTCAGACTATCATTCAGCCTTAGGTGTGCGTGTTCTATTTCATTCCGTCGTTGTACGTGGGTGCTCTGTTTTGCCGACAGTAGGTCATCGCCGTCCGTCCGTCATGGGTGTGGCAGTGTATTTCATGGGTGTGTTTCATATGTGTGCGTCCTGATTTTTGTTTCTTGTTGTTGGAGTGTGTTTTATGTGTGTTCGTTGTGTGTATGTGATCAGATTATGTATGTGTGTATGTTCTGTTTGTGGGTGTGTCCGTGTTCAGCCGTGATATGGTTGTGTATGTGTGTGTATGTTGCTGTAGGTATGTACGTGTGTAGTGCCGTTGTTCAGTTGGTCCGACGATGGTGGTTTGGTTGTGTGGGTGTCGCCGGATGTTAGCCGGCGGTAAGTTTAGAGAGAGAGCAGTGCATGTGTGTGCCTGCTGTGTGTGGGTACGTGGGTGTTTAGTGGTGGGTACGTGAACGATGGTAAGTATATGTGTGATCAGTGTGTGTCATGTGTATGTATGTGTTGATCGGTGGCCTGTGGTGAAGAGAATTAGTGAGAGAGAATGAGTTGCAAGTGGGTATGCATGTTTGATTGTGTGGGTGTGTTTAGTGTGGGTATGTGATCGGGGGGGTGTATGTGAGCTTCTGGGTATGAATGGACGTTCAGAGGGTGGTCGCCGAAGTTGGCCGGAGAGTTAGAGAGAGAATGTGGGTTTGGCTTTGTGTGTGTGTGTTCGGTCATGGGTTCGGTAGGGGCTGTGCACTAGGCTAGCGGTGTGTTCCTTTTAGGCGTCGTGGGTTTTCTGTCTTCATGGGTTAGTGGCGTGATCAGCGGTGTCGTTGGTCGTCGTCGACTGGGCGTAAACGGAAAACACAAACAAGAACAAGTAGCAGAAAACGAAAAAGAAAGAGAAGGAAGAAGAAGGGAAAAAGAAAAAGAAAAGAAAATTTCACAAACTACCCCAATGAAAAACAAAATACTCATCTCGCAGCAAACAAAAAATCTGGGAAAGGTAGAATTCCTATCACTCTTAATATATGCATTTAATTGTATTTAACTGTCTCGTGGGTGATTATGAAATTATTTAGTATATTGTTGCGATATTTTTATCTGTCGAAATTATGTGAAATATGTTGGATGATGCGGGATTTATGTGACGAGCAAGCCTATGTGGTTTATGTTAAAATTTTGTGACGAGCATGATTACGTGATTTTATGTGTTTAATTAAATACACATATTAGAGGGGTTAGAGTTCTACTGAGCGTAAGCTCACAAACCCACAGTGTTTGGATTGCAGGGTCGGCTGGGACGAAACGAGAGAAGAGTTGTTGTGGAATTTTTATTGTAAAAATTGTAATTATTATTTATTGTTGTAATTGGCGAAAACGATAATATTGATTATCGCAATTGTTGTAATAATTATTGAATATTCGGTTTTATATAAAATGGTGTTGAGATAATCGGATAATAAATTGTTTGGTTAAAATATGAAGAAAAATTGGGATTTAAATTATAAACCGGAGACATTTTAAATTGGTCGTTGTGTTGTGCTAAAAATGAGTGGATTAAATATAAAATATGAATGGTTTTAATTGGTGATATATGAATGGTGACTATTAGATTTAATATTTGCCGTCGTAAAATCGATAACAAGAAATTATCGCTATTGATCAATAAATTTACTGAATATTGTATATTGGGAAGTTGACGAGTCGATTTTAGGCTAGGAAATTCTCTAAAGGAGAAACCATAGTAGCGGCCCTGGAAAACCGGGACGGGTCGTTGCATAGTTACCCTGACTAGACACCGTCCCAAACATATCTAATCTATTCAAACTCACAAATATAAAAAATATGAGTTTCTTCTTATAAGGAGATTCTACCACCTCAATACGAATATACACAATTAATGTCCTGAATAATTAATACGAGATAAACATAATGTGAGACAATTATTGTCAAGAACTTATAGTAAATCTCTTGTAAAAATCTCAGCGTAAATCTCACTCTTATAAAGCTCAAACTGATTGTTCTTGATGTCCCAAATTCATTTCTTGCAAATCTATATTCATAGGCTAGTAACTAGCCCTCCGATGGTTAGTTTTTCAAAGGTATGCCATATAATGATACTCTAAGATCCCATATATCATTACCTTTTATTTTAGGTATATTCCACTTAAAAATAATTTCTAATTCCCTCGCTTAAGTCCATAAAACTATTCTCAATTTAAAATCATGGAAATAGGAACTATTAAATCATTTTAAATTAGAAGAATCTCAAAATATATGGACCATATCAATAGGAATCACAAAATAGGTTGTTAATATCTTAATTATATTCAAATCCCCCAAACCCTTATCTTGGAATCATAAAAACGGATAGTTTTTGAACAAGAGAGCAAATCAACCGAAATCCCAACTATATTAGTCGGTTGACCGATCCTTACCAGTCGGTTGATCGTTTGGATCAATATCTTTCATTATTCCACCATTTTATCTACTAAGGTTGACCGACCCTCTTCATTCGGTTGACTGATTGGATCAGTGTGCTCACTTTCTCACCCATTTCAGCTACTGTTTCAAATGATTAACTGACCATCTTTATTCAGTTGACTGACTGGATCAGTAGCACTTTGTTTTTACTCCAAAACTCACTGTTGGATTCAGTTGACTGATTGTTTTTCTTGATTGACTGAATTGACCTGAAAATACAAGTTCTGTAGCAACCTGGTTTTTCAAGACTGCTACTTGGTCCCTCCCTTTTTAGTTTTACGGAGAAATAAAAGCAAAAGACAAATCACTCCACGCCCATGCATCCGTTGTGCCCTTATGATAAAATAATAATTGGAATGACCTCGACTTGCTATTAACCAACCAGAATAATATGTACATAATTGAACGCCAATAGTGGACCTGTTTCTAACTGAAGTACTTGAGACCAAATATTTTATCGGCGTATTATCTTCATAATATAAAAATAATTTATGGATCAAGTACATTTATATGAATAATCTTTTCAAAACCAAAATTTAAAGTTACAACCAAGCAATATCAAAATCCCACAAATATCATCTTAATAAATAAACTGAATATAAATCAACCAATCAAATCGCTTTTATATAATAAAATACCACAAACACATACTTCCTTACTACCCATAGGATTGTTTCACCTCTTGATTGGGAGTTATAATGGTACCGTAACCTCTATAATTGTGCAATCTAAGGTTGTCATCAGTATTAGGGTAATTTAATATCTCCAATTGTAGGACGACACACATGGTATAAACCACCATAATATCAATATATTCAACCTCATCATATTGATAATCAATACCATATTAATAGTCAATAACAACAACAACCTGCAGGACTTGCCCTCCTGCCAAGTCACAACACAAACATCCTACAGGACATACCTTTCTATCAGGACCAATAACATCCCACAGGACATGCTCTCCTGTCGGGATCATATTATGGCATAATCGGATAATAAGTAAAATTATTTTCCATACTTAAAAATTTACTTGATCCACATAGCGTTATAAAATAGTCATTTTAATAAATATTTTCTTTTCCACAATTTAGTATGAAAATATAATTTAATAATTTACATAGAAGACAATACACTCACCTCGATAATTACGCTACTTTTCACACTACTGTCATAACCTTGACGAGGTCGGCCTTGCGTGCGAACCTAACAATGACATGACCTAAACTAATAATTTAGCTAAATAAATCTAATATGCAATACGTGACATTAAAATATAAGTTTTCCCATTCTCAATTTTTCCTAATTGTACGAAATTATTAAACGCTCAATTTCTTAAGTCAATATTAACTCTACAAAAAATTATTATGACAACAATTACAAAGTTTTTCTAATTAATAGTTTAATTTATAGGAAAACATTAATCAAATGTTAATAATATTTATTAGTCAACGAAATATACTAAAAATTACAATTTTAATTAAAATTTAGAAATTCTACTATAAATTAAAATTTTCACCATTTAAATATTTTTATTTAAAAATTATAAATCAAACATATTATATACAAACTACCGTGTATATATATACACACACACACACACCCCCCTAAACTTAAATGTTTAAATAAAAGAAATAATGAAAATTAAGGATATTAGATTACCTTGTAGGATTTGTGATAGTGCAGAGAGAGAGAGAGAGAGTAAAAAGGTAAATAAAAAGAGAGTAAAATGTCAAGAAAATGAACTATATATATTTGTGTGTTTTACATTTTCATCGCCTCCCTTTTTCATTTTTTTTAATTGCTTTGTGTTGGCTTCATGTAAAATGGCCATGTATTTCTCCTATTTTTGTTGTCATTTCTACCATCTTCTATGTTATAAGGATGAATAGATTTTTGGTTTAATTAGACAAATAACCTTATAAGATAATTAATTATACACATAACCTTTATAAATATTTATTAAAACTCTTAAAACTAAAATTTTAAATTCTAAATTAACCCCTAAAACTTTTAAAGGTAAATTAAAATTACTATATTAACCCCAAAGTTCTCAAAACTAAACTATTAAATATCATGATAACCCTTAAATTTTTAAAGTAAAATTTAAAATAACCTGCTAAACCCAAATACTTTTCGAATGTAATAAAATGCAATAAAAATACGCACATGCAAAAACTGGGTTGTTTGAAAACATATTTTTCAATTAGGTCAATTGTCAAATTCATTTAACATAAGGTGCACATACAATATCTTATTTTAGCATCTTAATCTTATAATTTCTTACTATGACACACATAGAATTAACTCGTTTTAAGTATCGTGTATGATTCTAATTTGGGTTGCATTAAGAAATTATAAGTAAAGAGTTGTTTTCACCTAGTTTTTTTCATTGTCTTCAAAACTCTTTCACATATTCGTTATGTCCTTCTTGTACCCTTTATGTTTTCTTCATCGATTTTTCTTCTTAATCGATTGCATGAAACTATAAATCTGAAACACTCAATAAAATCATTAGTTCCACAAAAAACATCATTACTTAATTACTCATCAAAATATTTGATTCAACAATCTTCCTTTTTTCGATGAGGACAATTAACTTTGATATTTTCTTCAAAATATAATGTAATGCTCCCCCTAAATTCGAGGATGCGTATTGAAACCCATTTAAGTATAATATTGAAAACATAATTAAACAATATTGAAGATATTCAATATAAGCCCAATTAAACCATAATGATATTCAACATAAGTCTTTAATAACTTCTCCTTTTAATCAATGCAATGGTTAGGAGAACAAATCCTAAACATCAACTATTCGTTAAACATCAACTTCTCCCCTTTTGTTATCTCAAAAAGTTGGGAGGGGGGGAAGAACCAAAAATATCACTCTAGATATGCATTGTTATGCCTAGTCATGCCTGAACCTCGAATGATTTTCATGAATTAATCTTCCACTAAAGGTTTGGTAAAAATATTAGCAAATTGATCAGAGGTACCAACATATTCAATAGTAACATCTCTTTTCTCAATTTAAGCATAGAATATTATTGTCCTACTTATAAAAACTTCACCCCATATATAATTGTAAACATTAATTCGTACTTAGGAGAACACAGTCAATATCAGAACATCATATAACGTTTCCTCTTTAATATCATATTTATTTCCCCTTTATTAGATCAAAAAGTGGAGATCATGAAGAGAACTTTTAAAATTAATCTAATCATCTTAAGGTAATTTCAAGAGATCATTAAAATATTTCAACAATATAACATGAAATCATATAATTTCAATTAAGTCAACATGTTTTATTTCATGATACCAATTAATATATTCCCTTTAGATAGAATAAAAAAACATGTAATCTTTAACGCACTAGGAAATGAAGCATATCTCAATAATAATTTATGAAACTATCAACATAAATCTAGTGCATGTTTTGAACATGGATAAATGCATATTTATCTTATTAAATTTTAGCTCTCTTTTAGAATAATAATCATTTAAAAAACAGGAGATATTAGATGAATGTTAGACACTTAATACCTGTAAGGATATTCATGTGTAATATTATCAATAGATTAATAAGCCATATATATATTCAGAGATCATGCAGCTTAAGAAATCAACTTAATTCGATGATGAACAAGTCATGGATTGATATAACATGTTTCATATATTTTTAAATATAGATTTTAGTGAATCTCATATAGTATAACATAAGAAAATCACACATAAATTTGTAAGCTTATCTGATTATCGTGTAATAACTCTAAGACAACAAAAGAATATGTAAAACAACACAGGTCTTAGAAATCCTTACCAGCTTATTTAAACTAATTTTCTTACTCATGGCAAAGTCTTCAGACATCACATGACTTTCATCTTTAGGTGTCAAAGATGTAAATTTTACTTTTATCCCCTATCACGTGCTAAGAACAACCACTTCCTATGAACAATTTGTCCTTACTCATAGATGTTTATTAGATTAATCTGCAAGGAGCACCTCAAAAAGTTCTTAGGTGGTACCCAATCTAAGTAGGTCTGATCTTGTTAAACGGGATAATTTTAGTTCCTTTAGGAACCTAAACTTGTCTACATTTAGACACTTTTGAAAAACATTTCTTAACAGTATGCCCTACAATGTTACATTTAAAACATTTAACAAGATTCTTATCTTTAGAGAAGAATTTTTGAAATATCTTTTGTTTAAGATTTTTCTGAAAATCAATTCGAGCTTTATCAAAAATCCCTCTCAAACTCCCTAAAAGCATTTTTAAATTATTTTCACCCCCTTTGAATTTGAGAACAATCGAATGTAAATATGAAATGTTGGATTTTAATTCAATGTTTTTAGATTTGAACTTCATCATTTGCTTGTTAAGTGTGTTACTTTTACTTTGTAGGACATTAATTTGAGAATACTGGTTTTTAAAATCATGCGTTAGTTCTTGATAAATATCAAATAAACCATCGTAATCTAGAGGACAAGAACTAGAATATTTCGTTACCTCAACTCCTGTGGCCATCAAAACAAGCATAGATGAATCATCACTACTCGATTTTTCTGAGATACTCGACTCTGAGTCATCCTAGGTGGCTTTCATTGTTTTTTTTTTACTCTTCTTCACCTTTTTCTTTTCCTTCTACTTTTTCTTTTTTTCTTCTCTGGCTCAAGATAATCGGATTCAAAATGACCGGTTTTATGTCAATTGAAGCAATCAATATTATTCATGTTGAAGTTTTTCTTTCCACGGAATGTTCATCGGGTCATCTTTTTTATTTTTTTTGTAAGAATTGTCATTTTTTTTCTTGTTCGCTGTCAAGATTGATGTCATCATTATCGTCTCCTTCCTCGGTCTTTTAAACTTTAATGCCAAGGACTTATTTTTGTTATTTTCTATTTCGTCCTTATATCCTCGAATAGTCATCTCGTAGGTCATTAGGTTGCCAATAAGTTCATCAATGGTATATATTGTGAGATCGTTGGCTTCCTTAATTGCAGTCACTTTTGGCTCTCAAACTTTTGCCAACGATCTTAGAATTTTTTTTACTTTGTCCTCCATAGAATAAGGCTTTTTGAGTTGACCAAGATTGTTGTAGATATTATTGAATCTCATGTACATTTCCAAAATTGATTCTGGATCACTCATTTTGAATAGTTTAAATTGATGAACTAAGGCATTGAATTTGGACTATTTCACCTGATTTATCCCTTCGAGTGTGATTTGCAATGTGTCCCAAATTTATTTTTCCGATCCACAACCTTCAACGTTGGTATATTCATTTGCATCTAAAAAACAAAACAAAATATAGCTTGAGAATTGATAGATAATTTCTGTTTATCTAAGAGTGTCAGTTGTTCTTTACCACACATCATAATTAGTGGTTTGAATAAAAATGATCATTCTGTCCTTCTAGATAAATAATATTCACCTGCAAACGAAGGTGGACAGTTGTATGGACTGTCCTTCACCTAGAGTACCTATGGGGTGGGCTATGTGATATTTTTTAGCTAGGATTTTAAGCTAAAAGAGCTAAATCAACTTTGTTTCCAATTGTTAGCCCAAAGAGCTTTCCAATGGGGGTGAATTATGATGCGAGTCTTACCAAGAATTAGTGAGACCCGAAACTAACTTAAGATTTCTTCTCAAGAATCGAACTAAATCAGATTTATAAACGAAAAGACAAGAATACGAAAATACAGAATTTAGGATAAAGTACCTTGACCCAATGTTTAAAAACGAAATGTGAACCAATGGTATAAGTAATGATCTTGACCCAATGATTATAATGAATCATGAACCAAAGATATAGAGTTTGAACGCCATAAGAAATTCTTGATAAGTTTAGAAAAAGTTCTTTGAAGAATTTAAGAGAAAACTCTCACAATTATATTAATCAAAAAGTAATTGTCTTTTTTTCATGAAATACAACTCTCTTAAATAGGTGGCCAAAAAATAAAAGAAACTCTAGTGTGGCCGTGAACATTACCCCGTGAATAGTGGCGGCCACAATAGAAAATAAAAGAAACCTTAGTGTCTAACACTACAAGACAAAACAAAAGAATAAGGAAGTTTTCTAGCTTGCCTTACACTTCTAGCCTAAAAAGGAAAAGCCTAATTGATAATCATGCATTATAAATCATCAACTAAAATATCTAAATTAAATTAAAAGACTAATAAATAAAATAACTATGCTAAATTTTCGTGGTTCTCATGCCTTGGCCTATTTAAGTTTATGTTGAAGCCCATTCACTTGCCTTGATGAGATGGATTAGGTCTTGATTGTCCAATAGGCCTAATTTGGGTTAACTATTGTTGATATGGGCCAAGTCTCTTGAATTAACCCATTGAGTACTGCTTTGATTTTTTTGGATCTTGCCCTAGTAATTGGCCCAACTGGAACATGTAGTTGATCATTTGATGGTGCTTGTTGATTCTCATCATTCCCCCTCTCTTCAAAAGGATTCATCCTCGAATATTCACCATAATGTTGTTAATAGCTTGGCAATCAACACATATTAGCCAAGTTCCATCATTCTTAGGCACAAGTAGAACTGATATCGTGCTCTAACTCATGCTTTCTCTTACGTTTCCTTTGGCCATCAACTCATCAACTCGCCTTTGAAGTTCCTTTGTCTCCTCCGAATTATGTCTATAGGCTGGTTGGTTAGGAATCATTGCGCCAGGCATGAAATTGATTTGATGCCCCATTCTTTTATTAGGTAGAAATTTGCTACTCACATCATTAGGACACATGTCCTTATATTCCTGCAACAAATGAATAACAACACTAGGCAAAGATTTGTTAATTTCGTTAGTATTTAAACAAGCCTCTTTGTACAAGAGTACAAATATTGGTTGATTTGTATAAAAAAACACTCTTGACATCACTCGTCTCAGCATAAAAACTCATTTGTTTTTCTATTTTTCTCTCATTTTTTCCACTCTCCCTCTCTTTTTCACTCTTTTTTCTCTTTTCACTATTTTTTTTCTCATTTTTTTTTGAACTCTTAGTCTCACAAGTTTTGTTCAACTCATTCTTTCCTTTTTAATTTCATTTGATCCTCATACCCTTGTCTTGGAGTCAACGACATAAGAGCAACTATTTTATTGTCCTTGATAAAAGAATGTCTATTCTTGAACCCGTCATGAAAAATCTTCCTGTCAAATTGCCACGGTCTAGCCAACAATATATGACTCGCATGCATTGGAACAACATTACAAAGTACTTCATCCTTGTACTTCCCAATTGAAAAGGAAACTAACACTTGCTTATTTACCCAAACCTCTTCACAATCATTCAACCACTGCAATTTGTACGGTCTAGGGTGTTTCAAGGTAGGTAAACTCAACTTTTCTACTAAAGTAGTGCTAGCCACATTAGTACAACTTCCTCCATCAATGATCATACTACATACCTTGTTGTTGACGTGGCATCTAGTATGAAAAATGTTCTTTCTTTGTTGTTCCATGTTATCCTTCGCAACCTGGGCACTTAGAGCACGTCTTGCCACAAGCGACTCTCCCTCCACCGGGTACTCTACATCATAATTACAAGCATCCTCAAGTGGTGGTATCTAGTCATCATTACTTTTGCTTTCAGTTTTTACCTCTCCATCAACACGTGCTATCATGATCCTTTTATTTGGGAATTGTGAAGCGATGTGACCTACTCCCAAACAGCGAAAATATTTAATATCATGGTTACAAGTTTGAGTTTCTATTTTACCTTTGTTGACATTAGGCACATCATCTTTCCTTTTTGATGGTTTTGGTTTTGGACTTTGAAACAACCCCTTCCTATTTTCTCCTATTCGACCTCTATGAAATAGAGGAGCTCGGATTTTAAAATAACTGAGTCCCTTTTCTTTTATGCTATCATTCGACCTTTATGACAATGTGAACCATGTCCTCCAACTACATGTAATGTTGCAACTCCACCACGTTGGTAATGTCTTGATTTAGTCCATTCAAAAACCTTGCCAGGGTAGCTTCTCTATTTTTCTCGACATTAACCCATATCATAGCAATCTCCATCTCCTTATAGTAATCATCCACGCTCTGATAGCCTTGCGTAAGACTTTGTAATTTCTGATACAGGTCCCGATAGTAGTGACTAGGGACAAACCGACTCCTCGTCATGGCCTTCATTTTCGCCTACGTCTTAATAGGCCTCTCATGGTTTCTTTTCCTGTTCATCACAAGTTGATCCCACCATATTATAGCATAGTCAAAAAACTTGATTACAAAAAGTTTTACCTTTTTATGTGCGGAGTAGTTGTGGCACTCAAAGGTCAACTCCACCTTCTTCCCAAGTATGCTTCATGGTCGTTCTTCGCTTGGAACGATGGAATCTTCATCTTGATACTTCCCAAGTTATTATCAATCCACTCCACATACATATATCCTTTATTCCCATATCCAAGCCCGAATCTGCCCAAGTTCGCATTAGAGGCGCGATCTTCTTCATCTAGGTCATCCCCATCATTTTCTTTATATTCACACCGTAACGAATTCATTTCTCGTCGTTGCACTTTAGGAGCTTTAGGTGACTGCCCCATTTGTGAACTAAACTCAACTTTGTCTAGTCGCCCATGCACTTTATCAAACGACGAGTTCAACCGTTCAAACATTTTCTACAAGGAGTTGAAGAAAAGTTTGAAATCTAACGTTTCTGGGGTTTCATTGGATGAGCCTTTGTTTGTTTCTTGAGACATGTTTAATAACCTACAAAACAAAGTTACCAAATCTCACAAACACTCCCTCATGTGTTTCTCTCAAGATTGATGGCACTCACGCTCGTATTTCACTCAAATTCGGCTTTTACCCTATTATGAACTCACACTCTCTTGCCTTTTTTCATTCTTTAGTTCTTTATTGAACTTAACCAAACTTAATCAGAAATTTCTTGAGATAATTCAAACTCAACAAATTGATTTCACTAAGAATGAGATTTAGGACAAAAGTAAAGTGAACAAGAAGAGTACAAAGGATAAGTTTGTAGAATAGAACAAGAAGAAATAAACTTCAAATTTCGGAGCTATTGGATTTTTTTCTTTTTTTGATTATGTTTTTTTTTTCTTTCTATTTTTTTATTTATTTATTGTAGCAACTATAAATCAAGATTGAATATGAACAGTACCAAAGAAAAATAAACAAAAACTTAACTTGATTTTATTATATATTTTGGCCAAGAAAAGTTTAGAAATAAATAGATAACGATAAACGAAACCAACTTAGGAGTGTGGACGCTTGGGGAAGTGTTTCACGATTAAACATGTTGAACAAGAGAAGTGGAAACGTACAGGTGGAGCCGTATTTTGAAAATTTGAGAAAAACATAAAGAAGGAGCTGCAGGCCTACTGCCTAAGCGGTGAATTCCGCCTAGGCAGTAAAATTACAGGTTGTGTGTTTTTCAACAAAACGGCCCACCGCCTAGGCGGTCAAACTCCAAAATGCAACAAATTTTGAAAACACGCTCCACCGCCTAGGCGGAGAAACCACTGCCTAGGCAAATTAGCATCAGAACAATATGATTTTCACACTGACGTTCACTCGCCTAGGCGGAGAAACTACCGCCTAGGTGAATAAAGGTCAGAAAGTTTTTTTTTTTAAAAGGGCTCCACTGCCTAGGGGGTGGACCTTCTACAGTTAAAACAAACCCGTTCGTTCAAAATTGAAATTGAAATCGCAAGGCTCCTTTCCCAAAAACCTCCACTTTCTCTCTAAAACCTCACTTCCAAATCATTCCAATACTAAAAAATAATCCTTCCATTACCAAAATAAGTCATTTCCATCACGAATCAGCCACCAAGAATCGGATCTCCACCCATATTTCCAAAATTTAGGGTTTTTGCGTGAACGATGCGTTTTCTTCATTCTCTTTCGATTGGACCATAAATTCTCAACAAGTAAGTTTCTTTTACCTTACATTTAGTCTAGTTGTTGAAATTATTGGTTGGTTTGCATGATTATGTTAAAAATCATTGGATTTTGAAGTTTTGCCCAAAACCCATTAACCCTATTTTCACGATTTCAAAGTTCTTTGGGGTTTTGGTTTGATTCTTGGTGATGAGCATGATTAAATGGATTGGTTAAGTATGTGAACAAAGATAATATGTCACATTTGTGAAATTTGGTTGAAAAGTTCAAATAGGTGTTTGTTTTGAGATGTATGTGTTCTTGACAAAGTGATTTAGGAGGTTTATGTTTTTCAATTGTTCATATATGATGAGGTTGTATTGTTTTTTTGTGATTGTTAATGGTAGGAAATGCGAGAGGAGAAGGGTTGAGTTCGCAACCCGGGGTTCCGACTGAAGTTGACTTTGATGCCAACCATTTTGTGTCAAAACAAGCGGAAGAGAATTTCAAAAACCACGAAACCTTTCGAACCTGCAAACGCCAACGTGGTTTCGGTCCGATAGAGGATATCTCGGTAGAATTTCAACAAGAAATTTGAAGTCGCCAATGGGAGCAATTCTGTAAATCGCCACCCCAGGGCGAGGTAGCTTTGGTTAAGGAATTTTATGCTAACGCTACAGATACCGTAGACTACCAAGCAAAAGTTCAAAATCGGCTGATCATCTTCAGTCTTGATTTTATCAATGACCTCTTTGGACTATCGGTACCGAGGTCCACCAAAAGCCAAGAACCAACTTTGAATAGGGTCATTAAAAAGATCACATCCGATGAAGTCAAGTAGAAACACCAGGGACCGAATGTCTCTACCTTCTCGGTAAAATACCTAAATCCAATTCCAAAAATTTGGCACCATTTCATTTGTGGAAGCCTCCTACCGACGTCACATCTTTCAGACGTCTCAAAGGACAGGGCCTTTTTGATCTACAAAATTTAAACCGAGAAAGCAATCAACGTTGGATTCCTGATCTACTCATCGATCATGCATGCTGCGAATTCGGTAAAGGGTGGACTCCCGTTTCTGTCACTTTTGACCCACATGTTCTGACTAGCTGGAGTGACGGTATCCAGGAAAAACCTGTGCCACCCTATAATTCCACTAGATCTATCAAAGATAAACCATTTATAGAAGATTGGGGTGCAAGAGGCAGCTGAGCCCGAGCCTAAGGAAGAGGAAGAGCCAACCGATGAGACGGAGGGACTTTCTGAAGCTCGCAATGAAAACTCTCGGGAGAGGGTATATAATATGCTTCAGATCGTCCTCCAAAACCAATATGAGATCAGTTCTTTCCTTTACCAATATTCGAGGTAGCAAGATTAAGTCTAACGGATGATTTGCGAAGGCCTTGGCCTTGAGATGCGCGATTACCCTCCGATGCCAACCATGCCGCCACATCTGCTACATAAATCACACTCTCATTTCCAACGAGATGATGGTGATGACTCCTCGTCAGGTGAACAACAGGGAATAAGTCTTATTCCCTAGGTATGTGTTCAACCCATTTTATTTGCAGTAATGCTATATCCACTTTTAAGATCAATTTTAGTAAACACACAAAAACCATGTAATTCATCAAGCATACAAAATTTAGGATAGAGTACCTCGACCCAACATTTATAAACGAAACGCGAACCAGTGATATAAGTAATGATCTTGACCCAATAATTATAATGAATCACGAACCCAAGATATAGGGTTTGAACACCACAAGAAATTCTTGATAAGTTTAGAAAAAGTTCTCTGACGAATTTAAAAGAAAACTCTCACAATTGTATTAATCAAAAAGTAATTGTCTTTTTCTCATGGGATATAACTCTCTTAAATAGGTGGCCAAAAAATAAAATAAACCCTAGTGTGGCCGTGAACAGTACCCATGAACAGTGGCGGCCACAATAGAAAATAAAAGAAAACCTAGTGTCTAATACTACAAGACAAAACAAAAGAATAAGGAAGTTTCCCAATTTGCCTTATACTTCTAGCCTAAAAAGGAAAAACCTAATTTGCAGTCATGCCTTATAAATCATCAACTAAAATATCTAAATTAAATTAAAAGACTAATAAATAAAATAAATATGCTGAATTTTCGTGGTCCTCATGTCTTGGCCCATTTAAGTTCATGTCTAAGCCCATTCACTTGCCTTGATGAGAAGGATTAGGCCTTGATTGTCCAATAGGCCTAATTTGGGCTTAAGTATGGTGAATATGGGTTAAGTCTCTTGAATTAGCCCATTAAGTGTTGCTTTGATTTTTCTTGGATCTTGACCTAGTAATAGTTCCAATTGGAATATGTAGCGGATCCTTTAATGGTGCTCGGTTATTCTCACCAAATTGGGTAGTTATTGAAATTTAACAATTAAACATGTTGGCCCAGTGAGATACCCAAGAGAGGGGTGAATTGGGTAGTATTGAAAAATTATCAGAGAAATAATAACACTTGAAAAATCAAACAATTAATTTTATCCTAAAATTAATTATTATCTTTATAGCAGCGGATAAGTGTAATAAGCTCTAGGTCCACACCCAAACAACACAAGATAAAATAAAGAAAATAAACAATACAGTACACACTAATATATCCTGATTCACCAAGTTATTCTTCGCTAATCCAGTCCTCCGAGCCCCACGGAGAGTCGCACCCACTAATGCTCAAGATCCCTTTAAAGGTAGGAACCAAACCCTCACAACGATTCTTTTACATGCTCAGAATCAACCTTTACAAAATCTTTTTCACAGGCTAAGGAAGAACCTCTACTTTTTAATGGCAAAAGAATAACCTAATTATTTTTAATAAAAGGTAAAAAAATCAAAATCTCACCAACACTCCAAATGTCATTTTACGCGATAAGGATTGAACTGTCATAAAATTCACTCAAACTCAATTCTATCCAGAAAGAATTACTACCTCAATCTCTTTACAGGAAGAGACTGAAAATCGGCTACCATTTGATTAAATACCTCCAACAGTATTTAATCCATCACACTACTCATCAATACAAAATTAATAAGTAGATTATCTCACTCAGAACTTCTACCACCCCAGAAAAATTAAAACTCGATTAATATCCCAAATCTAGTGACAGAAAAATGTAAGATTGAAAATTTGATTTTAAACAAAAGATGGGTAGCACATAATCAGATTCAAGAAATTGTTTATAAAATATTTTCTTCAATAAAGAATCAAAAACAATTTCTAAAGATCAATTTTAAAAAATTAAACAAGCAATGCACAATAGAAAGTAATTGAAAAGATCTCACCCAGAATCTATCGAAAAAATAAATAAAACGTAGTTACTTCAGATTCGGTAGCAGTAGTGATTAATAACAAATGATTCTCAAGATCGTCTCTTAGAATAGCTCTCACAAAATCTCAGAATGATATCTCTTATAACAGCTCAATATGATCTCTTAATCACTCTCACTTTTTAATCATATATGAAAAACGTATGTCTATATATATGGGATCTAAGTCACCTCTCTAACGGCTAGTTCCCATATGTTATGACACTTAAATGCTCTCTTAGACCCCTTATATCATTATGACTTCATTTTGGTTTAATTCACTTAATTATAGCTTTTAAATCTGTCAATTAAGTCCCCAAAATATTTTTCAATCTCAATTAAATAGAATATAAACAATTTTATGTACCAAATTGAGAAACAATCAAACTTAATAAACCAAATCAATAGGAATTAAATAATAGATGAAAACATATCTTAAATATCATAAAATTCCTTTTTCTAAATAAGTTCCACTAACTTCTTAAATTCTATTTAAATCAATTATAAATATTTATTTTCAAATACACATAGGAGCAAATAATTTCATCTTATCAAAACACACATAAACAATAAAAACTTTTTGTGTCATGTATGTTCCTAATTGAGATATTAAGAGTTGAAATTCACCTGAATTGTTTTCCCTAATTTCTTCAAACTCTTAATTCTTCATCATCTTTGTCATCATCATTTAACATCCATTCATAATTTGTCATCGCATATTTATCACTGGAACTTAATTAACTGAAACACTCAATTAAACCATTAGTTCCATCAAAACATCAACACTTAATTGTTTATCAAAATTTTAAAATCAACAATCTCTCCCTTTTTTTATGATGACAATTAACTTTGATATTTTATTTAAAATAATAATATAACCACACTCCCCTTGAATCCGATGACGAGTTTTATAACTCTTTGAAGCATAATAATGAAAATATTATAAAACATAATCAATAAAGCACAAATTTAAAAATAAACTCCTCCTCAATAAAATATTAACTAAAACTCTCCCTGAATAAAACATCAATTTATTCTTACCATTTGTCATCTTCAAAAACAAAATTTAGGGAGCGGGGAACACATCCAATAATTCTACTTTAGGCAAACACATAATTATATATATATATATATATATATATATATATATATATATATATATATATATAACTCTTTTAAAAGCACTTGAATCATCTTATAAATTCAACTTTAAAAAATCAAAACTCATTTTAACAAATCAACTTTTAGGCACAAAACATCAACACTATGTGGATTATTATTATAGATAAATATCAAGTCTACTTAATTCATCAAAATTCACACCAAAAATATCATTCTTAACATAAAATCTCATACTATATAAATGTAAACAACCTAATTCATTTTAAGGAGAAAAATATAATCTTTGAAGTACTAAGACATGAAACATCTCTCAATGATAATTTATGAAACTATCAATATAATGCATACTTATTTCATAAAAAATTCAACTCAATTTTTCAACAATAATCATTAACGCTCAAGCACATAAATCATATCTCAATCAATAACATACATATTAAAAAATCAAGATTAATAAAAAACTTAGCTCAAATCAACTTATTTGTATAAAAGTAAATAGCATGAATGAGAACATATTATACAAATAATCCTACTAAAAAACATATGCAACAAATAATTAGCATTATTTAGTAAGATCACAAATACTTGATTAATCCTCTAAATCAAATAGCATGTTTTAAAATTAACACATGATCACTACTTGATATAAGCACATAAAAATATATTAATACCCCCTAACTAAATGTAATTGTCATAATCACCATAGAATGTTTCTAAGATAGCAGGAGAACGACTCATTGGGAATAGATCTTAGAAACAATTACCAATTTACCTATTTGGTAAGTCGGGACTCTCTCTCATTAACAAATTTAATAAATTTAAAATGCGGAGGGCTAGGAGTACCTCTTATATCCTTAAGGGCGACTTTACTTTTTACCTTATTTGAGCTCATAATTGATTTGGGTGCGCAATTCTTCTTGGATTGTTCGTATCCTCTCTTCTTTTGATTTTTGTCATTTGATTCATTGATGATTCCCTTTGCACATATTGCTTGTGGCTTCTTAGTGATATCTCTTCTTGGATTTTGTACAACTTTTCTCTTTGTACATTCTCTTGTGACTTTTTTGCAACTTCACATTTTGTCTTTGGGGCATCTTTTTGCTTTGTATAAGTCGTTTATGGATCCTTGGTGACTTCCTGTCTTAACTTTGGTATAACTTCTTTGTTTTCTCCTTCAAGTCCACTTCCGACATTATGTAATTCTACACAAGATATTTCAATAGTTCTCTTTGGTATCCATTTCATTTTGAATCCATCCTTGTTAGACATAAACTTAGGGTTCTGAAATGGACATGGCACTTTAATTTGTCATCGCATATTTATCATTGGAACTTAATGCACAGCCAAACACAAGATAGAAAATAAATCAATGCAACACACAAGAATTTTTCATGGTTCGATCAAGCTAATCTTACCTACGTCCAAGCTCCCGAGCTCTAATTCGCAACCCATTAAACCCTTTGATTTCTTTACCAAGTAGGAACTAAACTCTTACAATTCACGATTCTTCTACAGGCACATAATCAACATTTATAATTTATCATTTTCATGGGTCAAGGATAAACTTTATCTTTTTTCCTGACTAAAGATAATTCTAACACTCTCTCACTTATCTTTTTTCACAAGGAATGATGAATCTTTATAAATCACTCAAAAATAATTCAATTGTAGGATGAATCCAAACCTAATTCTTTTCAAAAGAAAAGAATAACCTTACCTTTTTACTAAGACAAAGATCAATCCCTAATTTTTTTTCACAGGAAAAAGATAAAAACCTAACTACCCTGACTAGACACCATCCTAAACGTGTTTAATCTACTCAAACTCACAAATACAAAAAATATGAGTTTCTTTCAACAAGAAGTTTCTACCACCTCAACATGAATATACTCAACTAATGTACTGAATAATTATTATGTGATAGACACAATGTGAGATAATTCAAATCTGATTAATAAATAATGTGGGTAGCACCAATTTAGCACGTAATTAGATAAATAGGCAAAAATCGCTTAAAATATTTTCGGACTTTGAAGTTCAAAGACGATTTTGCTCCTATGCCAAGCAATCAATATAAATAAAACTTTAAAGCGAATTAAAAAGTTTGGATTGATCTCACCAGGAAAACACCAAAGGCAATGAACAATGTAGCAGGTAGAACTCAAACCGGTGACGCCAAACAACAAGTGTTTTAGATCAAGAACATATAGAAAATCTCTTATAAAAATATCAACCTAAGTCTCAATCTTATAAAAGCTAAAACTGATTGTTCTTGATGTTCGAAACTCAATTCCCGAAGGTTTATATTAATAGACTAATAACTAGCTCTTCAATGGCTAGTTTTTCAAAGATATACCATAAAATGACACTCTAAGACCCCATATATCATTACCTTTTGTTTCAGGTATGTTCCACTGAAAAATAACTTTCAAATCTCTCACTTAAGTTCATAAAACTATTCTTAATTTAAAACTACAGAACTAGGAAGTATTATATAATTTAAATTAAGAGAATTTTAAAACATATGGACCATATCAATAAGGATCACGTAATAGGTTGTTAATATCTTAATTATATTCAAATCCACCAAATCCTTCTATTGGGATCATAAAAAATGGATAGTTTTTTTACCATGAGAGCAAATCATTCGAAATCCCAACTAAATCAGTCGATTAACCAATCCTTACCAGTCTATTGACCGACCTGTGCCAGCTTCCGATTAGCCGTTGGAACAACACCAATCGATTGACCGACCATTCCCTATCAGTTGATCAATTGGATCAATGTCTTCCACTTTACTACTATTTTATCCATTGACTCAAACGGTTGATCGACCCTCTTCATTCAGTTGACCAATTAAATTAGTGTGCTCATTTTCTTACCCATTTTGGCTATTTTTTTAAATGGTCGACCAACCATATTCATTCGGTTGACCGACTGGATCAGTAGCACTTCATTTTAACTACAAAACTTACTATTTAATTCAGTTGACCGATTGTTTTTCTTGATTGATCGAATTGACCCAAAAACATAACTTTTTATACTTTAAAACATAATTTTCAATTAGATCAATTATCAAATTCATTTCACATAAGGAGCACATATAATATCTCATTTTAGGATCTTAAACTTATCACGACACATATAGAATTAACTCATTTTAAGTGTCGTGTGTGATCCTAATTCGGATTGCATTAAGAGTATATAAGTAAATTATTATTTTTATCTAGTTTTCTTCAGTGTCTTCGAAACTCTTTCACATGTTCATCATGTCTATCTTGCACACTTTATGTTTTATTCATCAATTCTTCTTCTTCATTAATTGCATGGAATTATAAATCTGAAACACTCGATAAATCCATTAGTTCCACCAAAAACATAAATATACTTCATTGTTCATCAAAACTTTGAATTCAACTGATGCCATCCCAATAACTTGCTACCATCAAATGATGCAGATGAACTGGAGAAAAATAAGCCTTAGGGTTGGCAGTAGCATAAGGATTGGTTTGTGATGGTCGAATTTGTTGGTGTTGATAATGATACGAAAACGATTGATGAATAGGAGGCGGAATACTATGTTGTGGTGCCAATTGTAGAAGTAGAATAGGAGTTAGTGGTAGTAAAGGAACAAAGGCCCATTGTAGTGGGTCACATGAAGTGCTTCTGGTTGTAGATGCGAACGAGAAGTATTTTTCCTTAAAATGAATATGCTGGGAAACATACAATCTGTTAGCTGTGCGGTTTTGACAACGATTGCCCTTGTTCCGCAAGCTATAGCCTAAAAACACATATTCAACAGTTTTTGGAAAAAAAATTATTAGTTAAGTAAGCGCCTAAATGCGAATAATATGTGTAACCAAACACACGTAGCTCAGAGTAGGAAAGTGTATGGTCATAAAAAAAAAAGAGTGGTGAGAAAAACCGAAGTTTAGAGGATGGGAGACGATTGATTAGGTAAACAGCAGTAGAGTATGCTTCGAGCCTATGATGGAGGGGAACATGAATTGTGAGATAGAAGGTACGGGACATGTCAACAATGTGGTGATGTTTCCATTCAAAAAGGACATTTTGTTAGGGAGTGTGAGGACGAGAGAGTTGAAAATGAATACCTATGGAGGAACAAAGAGACTTAAAGGGCCGCTATCATGTTCCCCACAACCATCACTATGAAATTTTTGGACGTGTATGGAAAATTGAGTTTAGATACAGGCTAAAAAGTTTTTGAAATGTTAAAGAATTTCAGATTTTTGTTTCATGAAGTATAGTAAAGTACAACGAGAGTAGTCGTCAGTAAACAACACATAATATGTATAACTAGAGACAAAAAGCACAAGGGATTGCCATACATCAGAGTGAACTAAAGTAATAGGAATAAAGGTTTTTATTTTGTGTTAGTTGGAAAATGGGAAATGTATGGATTTACTCAAAGCACACCTTGAGTAGAAAGAGAAATTCAATTTAAAGGGAGTAACTAACAATTTATTAGGATTAAAGTAAGATGATTTTAGCAGATGGTTGACCTAGTCGAATATACCAAAACGTAGATGAGTTAGCCGAGGCAGATAAATCTTGTAGGAGGGGAGAGATGGTAGGTAACTTGTAGAGATCATTCTTACATAGGCCTTGACATAAGAGAGAACCAAAGGTGGGGTTGAAGATATAGAAGTGGTGTGCATCAAAAGCATAGAGAACCTAATTATCATTGTAAAATTGAGCAATAAAGAGTAATTTTTTACACATCGAATGAGACATCTACATTATTAAGAAGAAACGAAGAGGAGTCAAGTGGTAGTGTCATGTTACTCGTACAAGCATTGGTAGGTGGTCACCATTGCTTAGTTGAACAAAGTCAGACCCAATATATGGTGTGTACTGTTGCAAGAGAGTGAGGTTGCCCGTCATATGGGTTGATGCACCAGTATCAGGATACCAATTGGTATCATTGGGTGGCCACGGTGAAGGTTGTTATTCTGATTCACCTAAGGTTGAGGAATTTGTAGGCTTGCAACGACAGAGTTTAGAGATAGAGGAACAAATGGTTTTATAAATGAAGAGAGCCGATAGCAATTTCTAGAAAAATAACCAATCCCAAGCACAAATTGAGATTGAGATATGGATGTGGGTATAGGAGTAAAGCCAAGAATACCTGAGAGATTGACACGGTTGGTAGATGGACGACCAGTATTTTTGTAGCCTTTGTGACGAGAATTATTTTGTGTAGTGGCACTAGAATTGGTCTGAGATGCAAGAAAGGCAGAAGGTGAAGATGAAGAAGTGGTTTTGTGTCGGGCCTCGTAGTTGAGTAATCGAGCACGCAAATTAGAAGATAGTAGTAGAGTGTCAGAACTCTCAATAGTGATGACTAACGTGTCGAACTCAGAACCAAAGTTGTTGAGAACGGCATTAACGAGATCTTTGTTGGAAACATGCTCGCCTATAAAAACAAGGGCATCAGAAATAGATTTGGCTGCTTATACATATTCAAATACAGATCGAGTGCCACGCTTGAGGGTGGTGAGTTGTTTTCTATAAAATGAGGAGTTGACAACAGATTTTTGAGAGAAATAATCTTGAATAAGTGTCCAAATGGCAGCGAATGACTTGCACCCAACCATGGAAGCTAATATTGGTTCAGATAGTATCACAGAGATGACAATAACGAGGGTTTTGTCAGCTCAGAGCCAAATACAGCAATGAGGTTCATCACTAGGACAAGCGTAGGAACCATCAACAAACCTAAAAAGTTTTTGGCCATAGAGAAAGACTATTATTTGGTGAGACCAAAAAAGAAAGTTGTCATCTGTAAGTTTGATAGTAATAATATTGGTGATAGCGGAAATGGAAAGGGTTAGGAGGTCAGTAGAGATGGTGGGTCCTTTATTGGCATTAGTAGACATTATTGATATGGGGAGGTAGGTGATATGGTAATTCGTGAAATGTTGGGGGTGCAAATAGGAAATTGTAGAAAATTAGAGGGAAGAGGTCGGTTTATTCTAAAAATACGTTTTTTTTTTTTTTTTTATAAATATAGGGAAGTTTGGGTAGAAATATAAGGGGGAAAAAAATAAGGCACCCAGTGAGTTTTAGAAACTACGAGGTAGGTTCTATAATTTTAGAGAATAAATAGGCAGTGTGGTTAAGGGAATAAAAAGGCAGCAACAATCTAGTTATATTAGGGGGGATGAACTACGGTGAGTTGACTTGTGGAGACTATGACGACGATGCAAGGCTAGTGATCATGCTCAATTTTATATCAAATTTCTACCCTAAATCTGTAATTTTGTTTGTCTTTTCATTAATTTTTAATTAGTAATAACATAAAAGAATCCTCAAATGATTACCTTCCTTCAAATTCATTAGAGCCCAATAATAGTCATTAATGGTAAAAAATAGCCATGAGTGGCCAGTTGACTCCCATATTAGTAACAGTTCTAAATTCCAATTGGGAAAGATTTTCAGGTACCGGCGTGACCTAATGGGTCACGGGTTCGGGTTAGTTCGCGAGTCGAGTTGTTTCCCTTTTATTTTTTTATCCTTTTCATACATTTATACTTGTTTCCAACAGTGGCGAGCGGGCATTGACATTTGAGGATTCTTTTTATATTCTTTTTTATTTTTTTTTGGGGGGGGGGGTTCTAATAGCATTTTCCAGTCATTTTTTTTTCTTCATTTATTTAGTTTTTCTCCTTCTTTATTTTTTTCCAGCCAAACTATTTCGGGAATTCTTCAATAATTTATGTTGAATATCATTAAGGAAGATCAAATTCAAGCATTATAATACTTTCTTTGCATAAAACACCTGAAATTTGATCGCTTAAATTTAATACCCAATTTAAGTGCAAAATATCATAGTATATCGTGCTTAAGTACGGGTGTCGAATTATAGGGATTGGATTGTAATTATTAATTTTATGTTATTTTTCTAATTGAATTTAATGAATTTGATTTTGGATTTTTAATTATAAAAAGAATTAAATTAAAATATAAAATGATAAATTACCGGGTTGATGGCATGTATTCATTTTTCGATTATCCCAATGAGTTTATTCCTTTATTTATTATGACTATTTGTATAATGAAATAATTTAACTACAAGAAAAATTTCAACGAAAGTTTGACTATTTAATCGGCATCGACTATCTTCGAGATTTGGTTCCTAATTTACGATGAAACAATCTCTAAGTATAGTCCATCATATCAAATATATCAATTGATTGACCGTTTAATTGGTATAGATTATCTTTGGGATTCAATTCCTACTGATATACAGTGAATCAAACCCTTGCAATCCATCCTATTAAACCGTATCGATTCCAATAAACATGGATTGTATAACAAGGGTTTATTGTTCTTACGTTGTTTGTGAAATAAATTATTGTTTACATCATTTGTTAATGATAGAAATAATTGTAGACACTTGCGGGTTAGATCTAATACTTGTGGTTTATATCTAACTGTTATACAATCTGTAGTTATTGGAATTGATAGGTTTAATAGGATAGGTTTTTTTAGGGATTGATTTACCGTAGATTAGTAGAAATCGAATTCCAAAGATAATCTATATCGATTGAAAGGTCGGTCAATCGTCGTATTTAATAAGATGGACTACGCTTGGGGATTAGTTCACCGTACATTAGGAACCGAATCCCGAAGATAATCCATGTCGATTAAATAGTCATACTTTCGTAGTAATTTTCTTATAGTTAAATTATTTCATTATACATATAATCAAAATAGATAAAGAAGTAAAATATTGTAGGATAATCGAAGAACAAATAAATACCCTCAACCCGGTCATTTATCAATTTATATTTTAATTTATTTATTATTCTATATTTTATAATTAAAAACCCCCCAAAATAAATTCTATTAAATTCAACCGAAAAATAAGAGAAAATTAATAATTACAATCCAATCCCTGTGGTTTGACATCCGTAGTTAAGCACGCTATAGTACGATATTTTGCGCTTAAATTGGTATTAAATTTGGGCGATCAAATTTTGGAGTCGGTTTCGGTAATTGGCAACACTAATTATCAATTTTTTCTTGTTTTTAGCTCATTCATATATATCCATATTTTATTGTCATTTTTTTTCTTTGTTACGTTGTGAACATTTTGGTTGCAGATCCAAATATTTAACCAAGGCTCATAAATTCAGCTACGCTAAAAATTAAGAAAAGCAGGTTAAACATTCAGATTTGAACTTTAATATTTTTATTTATTATTAATGTCTAATTATTATTAATATTATAATATTGGGTGATTCATGACTTATTCATTTGATCAAAACCCATATCTCTCCACCACACAATCACTCAAATGGAAATGTCCCACATATGATAATGAATATGTTTATCCTAGTCCATCTTACTCGCCAATTGAGTATAATTTGTATCCAAATACCTACCTGTGGGAAGATTATCCTTGTTATAATGAGAATCTAAGACCTAACGTTTATCAAAATTATTATGAGCCTCAAACACCTTATCTTTCTCAAGCGTCACGTTATTCACCTAATTTTGAGGAAAGGGTGTTAGTTGAAATAGATTCCCTAGCGGCACAAGGACTTTCCCCTATTTCCTTCCCTTCAATTT
Source organism: Eucommia ulmoides (assembly GCA_016647705.1). Lineage (NCBI taxonomy): Eukaryota > Viridiplantae > Streptophyta > Magnoliopsida > Garryales > Eucommiaceae > Eucommia > Eucommia ulmoides. The sequence goes on along the minus strand of CM028327.1, from coordinate 23,071,680 downwards.
CACGATATTCATTGGATTTTGAGGAGATGGTATTATGTATGCTTGCAACCATATAGTCCAACCTCCACTCCCAGTCTTAACATCTAGAGTCCCGATTAAGAGAACTTAATGATACATTAGATAAGTTGGTATTGGAAACATCACAAAGTTTTTCCACAACCAATTTTTATGGATGAACTTTGGTAGGGAATCAGGGTGAGTCTGTCACGGCCTATAAGGGTGGATATTTTATGGAAACAATCAGGTAGGTTATGAGTGATAATCAATGGGTGAACTTAGCATGTAATGTATTATGTCATGATATAGAATTATAAAAGAAGATAAAATCTAATCACCTTATACATAAAATCTCCCTCTGTTAGAAACACCCATGACACCACAAGTACTGCATCCCGAAATTAAGGAAAATTTAGTTAATGCGGTAAAAAAATAGCCAACCCAATTTGAGGATAAATCTTGTCATTAAGAGTGGGTTGACGAAACTCAACTTTTCTTGTGGGACTTAATAAAAAGATAACCAAGTAAGTCCTATAGAAAATAAATGAGATTCAATTCGGGAAAGATTTTGAGAAACTTGAGCATCACTTATGACTCATCTCTGACTGATTGGAGGGTAATTGAACAAAAGGTGAGGACTGGGTTATTCCATTAAGGTTAGAGGATTTGAGATACTCATCGTCCGAACCATTCTAACATTAGGTTGTCCCGTTCCCTTTTTTCCTTTTCGTTCTTTACATTGAGGACAACGTTAGAACTAAACGTGAGGGAGGGTGTTATCTAATGTTGATGTAGTAGTTAAAAAATATATATACGCATGTTTTTGGAATATTTCACTAGTAACACATGCGGATGCTTAGGAGTGAAATTGTTAAGGTATGAAAGTTGTACTTAAATTAGTTCTAAGTTGAACTATTGTTCATGCATTCTAATTTTAAGTTTAGTAATCTTAGCTCACATGTTAATAATTTGTTGAATAACAACTAAAATAAAAGAACTTGTGTTCTTCACTCTTAAAAAAAATTACATTTATAAAGAAAAAAATGTTAAATCACCAAATAAAATTTATTTTAGCTCAAACATTAATTATCACTAAGTAACCGGGCATCTTCCTCATAAAGTAGTAAGCGTTTGCATCAAAAGATGAGAGTCTGATATTAGGCAAGTGATTGATCGGTTAATCCCGAAATCTAGGATGTTCGAGTAATTAAGTCTTTTTGGGTGTCTCTACACCCAATGACCCGAGCTAACTGGATTTGGATCATTGGCCCAACACTCGATATATGGACATCCTAGAAAGCCAAGTAGGATTAACTTGCATACATCAATTGCTAAAAAAATATAAAATAAAATAAATTCATATAAAAATAAAAAAATAAAGAGAATAATCACGTCTTTTAAGGTTGAAATCCAACAAATTACAAACATGAGCTAAGATTACTAAACATAAAATTAGAGTGCATGAACAATAGTTTAACTTAGAACTAATTTAAGTGCTACTTTCATACTGTAGTAATTTCACCCGTAAGAATCTGCATGTGTTACTAATAAAATATTCCAAAAGCGTGCATATATATTTTTTTAACTACAACATCAACATTAGATAACACCCCCCCCCCCCCCGGCCGCCTAGTTCTAACATTGTCCTCAATGTAAAGAACAAAAATAAAATAAGGGAATGAGACAATCTCTTGTTAAAGTGGTTTGGACTTGTTGTGAAATTCCTAGAAATACCACCAAACCTGTTAAATATGCACACATGGAAACAAAAGGTGCAAGATTAGGCATTTTGTAAGTGTTATTTATTTGCATAATATTTTTATTTTAGTGGGTTGTATTCCAATTAGTGCTAAATTTAACGTCATCAGTCGAATAATAAGTGTCTCAAACAATCTAACACTCTTCACCTTTTGTTCACTTACCCTCCAAAGATGAGTCACAAGTGAAACTCAAGTTTCTCAACTGCTTTCTCGGATCGAATCCCATTTATTTTCTACGGGACATACTTGGTAGTTTTTCATTAAGGCCCCTAAGAGAAGTTGAGTTTCGGCAACCTACTCTAAATGAGAAGATTTATCGTTAGATTGGGTTGGCAATTATTCTACCGCATCGACTAAATTTTTCTTAATTTTGGGATGTGGTATTTGTGGTGTCATGGGTGTTTCTAGTAGAGGGATAAAATCTGTATTAGCTGATTAGATTTGATCTTCTTTATAATTTTCTATAATCCATATTACTACATTCTAAGTTCACCAATTGATTATCACTTTCAAATCCTACATGATTGTTTCCATCGTTCCACCCCAATAGGCCGTGATAGGCTAACCCTAACTTAGTTAATGTATCATTAAGTTCTCTTAATCAGGACTCTAGATGTTAAGTTCTCGCTCCTCCACTTTAATTCACATTAATTGTCCCCTTCAATTCTATTATCAATTTCCATAAATGGTCCAGCCTCTTCTCTCCGAAATTGGATTTCTTTTCTCATAGCAATCCCCTTAAATGGTCTTCTTTTGATAATTAAAATGTGAATAAAAATCAACTTTCTCGATTCATTCCTTCATTTTTATCTCAAATGGTCATTTAATGTGGTCACAAATGACCATAAATGGCCAGTTGACTCCCATATTAGTAACGATTCTTAATTCCAATTGGGAACGAATCTGGGTTGTTGGCATAACCCGGTGGGTCGTGAGTTTAGGTCAATTCATGAGTCGACTTGTTTCCCTTTCATTCTGTATCATTTTTGAATACTTTCCTCTTCATTTTTTAATTTGGTTTTGAATTTATCCCTGCCAAAATAATAATTTATGTTATTACTAATTAAATATTAATAAAAAGACAACAACATTATAGGTTTAGGGTAGAATTTTGATATAAAATTGAACACGAGTTGGTGACTGCTACGGCGACGACGATGTCTTTTGATCTGTGGTGGTTGGATAAGGCTGAAGAATGTGATGGCGATAACGATCACTTAGGATCTGGGCAAAGCTTTGAATGGATTGGACAACACTAGATCTAGGGCATCAGATCAAAGACAGTGGCAGATCTGAGTTACAGTGGCAACTAGGGTTTCAGAGAGAAGAAACAGCGATTTCACCACTCACTGAGTCAACAGTGAAGCAGGGAAGCATGAAGAGGTCTATAGTATGAGGAAGATCGATAAATAGTGATTTGTCAGTTAAGAAAAAACATATATGGAAAAGAGATTTTATTGAGAAGAAAGGAAAGAAATTAGGCTGATACCATGTAAGAAATCAAGACTTATATTTCAATTACAGATAATGATTCAATTTATACAACAAATATTTTGTAATTGTTCCTAAAATATGGATTGTAACTATTCTTAGAATATAAAGTAAATAATATGAATTAATTAGTAAAATGATGCGAACCTCACCAAGGATTAGTGAGACCCAAAACCAATTTAGGGTTTCTTCGCAAAGGATCGAATCTAAATTCAAATTTGAAAACGAAGAACACAAGAAAATACAGAAAGTTGATAGATTACCTTGACCCAGCGTTTATGAATGAAACGCGAACTAAAGGTATAAGAGAATCCTTAACCCAATGACTACAAGAGAATCACGAACTAAAGAGGTTGAATGCCACAAAAAAACTTGATAAGTTCAGAAAAGTTCTTTGAAGAACTCAAGAGAACACCCTCCCAAAATATATTAATCAATATCAAAAGTGTGAAATTCGTAGGTTTACAAAGCCCCTTAAATAGGTGGCTAAGACAATAAGAAAGAAACCCTAATACGCTTGAAAATTCGTGGGTCTACATGGAGGAAAAAGAAAACTCTAAAATCTAATTGCTAAATAAAGAATAAGGAAACTTCCTAATTTACCTTACATTTCTAGTTGGAAAAGGAAAATATTTACTTGGTAATCAAGCCTTACAAATCAGCCTAAAAATAATTAAAAGGCTTAAAATAAATAAAATAAAATAAAATAAAATTCGTGGATCTCATTCTTGGCCCGTTCAGGATCACGCTTTAAGCCCATTCGCTTGCCTTGATGAGGTGGACTAGGCGTTGACTGTCCGATGGGCCTAATTTAGGCTTCACCATTGTAGTTTCGGACCCAATCTCTCGAATAAGCCTATTAAGTGTTTCTTTCAATCTTTTTTCCCTTGCCCTTGTTATTGGGCCAACTGGAACATAAAACGGATCTCTTGGTACAGCTGATATATTCTCATCATTCCCTCCCTCTTGAAAAGGATTTGTCCTCAAATCTTCGTCTACACCAAACGGAGACAAGTTAGTCACATTAAAAGTACCACTTACATTAAACTCACTTGGAAGGTCTAATTTGTAGGCGTTGTCATTGATTCGTTCCATCACTTGAAAATGGCCATACCCCTTGGAAGTAGCTTAGAACGCCTTTGTTAGAGAAACTGCTCATTCCTCATATGCAACCAAACCCAATCTCCAGGTTCAAATACAACATTCTTGCGCCCCTTATTAGCTTGGTTGGCATATTATTTAGTTCTCCTCTCAAAATTTTGCCGGGTCTTCTCATAGATTTGCTTAACAAAATCAGCCTTTTTCTTGCCATCTAAGTTGACACGCTCATGCATAGGTAAAGAAGTTAAATCCAAAGGAGTCAATGGATTAAAATCATACACAATTTCAAATGGTTTAAACTTAGTTGCAGAATGCACACTCCTATTATATGCAAACTCTACATACGGCAAACAATTTTTTCATGTTTTCAAATTCTTTTGTATTATAGTACGCAATAAAGTAAATAAATTCTTATTAACTACTTTGGTTTGGCCATCAGTTTGTGGGTAACAAGTAGTAGAAAATAAAAATTTAGTTTGGAGTTTACGTAAGACCTCAATTGTAGCATGTGCGTAATTTCAGTAGTATTTTAGAGTAATTGTGAAAATTCGGGGTGGAATTGGGACAATTAAAAATTCAAATAAAAAGTCTAGGGGTCAAATTGAAAATATGGAAATAGTAAATCCCAATTTAGAAAGGTAAATTGACATTTAACTTAAAATTAAAACTTTTAGGGGTGCAACTACAATTTAAGAAAAAAATCTTAAAAGTGGATCTAAACTAAAATGAAGATTTTAAGAAGTTAAGGGGAGAAAAGGGTAATTTCACAAAAAATATATATTTAGGTGATCAGGCTCCACCGGCCGGAGCAGTGCATGGACGACGACGTGGCAGGAGGAGGTGACTGCTTAATCCACTAGCTACGTGCATATAAATACCGACCTATGCATGTAATGATCACGAAGAAACAATTCTCGAAACAGGAACCGCAAACCGGAGGAGAAGAAGAGAGAAAATCTAGAGAGAGAGAAGATCGGAGGGTTCTTCGGCGAAGGCAGGGTGTTTCGGTTACAGGGTTGTGAGTGTGCGTGGGTATTCGATGGTCGACGGGGAGCTTCGTGGTGTGCCGTTGTCAAATTTCAGGAGGGACAGAGAGGGTGGTTCGGCATAGGTGGTGGGTGATCGTCGCCGGTCGTCCGGTAAGTGTTTGGTAATATGTTCGGCCGTGCGTGTGTGCTCTGCTTTGAGTTATTGTCTGCGTGTGTGAGTGTTTTTAAACGTGTTTGTGTATATGTGGGTGTGTATATTTAGTGGGGTGGCTGGAGTTGGTGAGAGAGAGGGATCGGCGGAGGGGCATTCGTCGGTTCGGTTGGTCGGTGGATGTACGGGTGGACGGCCGTCGTCTGTCTGTGACGATGTGCGTCGGTGGGTACCACCTTGCCGACGGATGGTGTGTGGCCGGCCGGTGGACACCCCAAAACAGCAAATAGTGAACAGAGCCGGGAAGCAGAAACAGAATACGGGAAAGAAGAAGAGAAAAAAAAAAAAAAAAAAAAGGGGAAATTGCAGAAACCACCCCAGGAGAATCCAAAACTCATCTCGTGGTCGCCAAACGTTTCGAAAACTGGTGAAACTCCAATCGATTATTAATTCTCGTTAAATTAAATTTTAGTTAGTATTACAAATCCTAAAATCATAATAATTTCGTGACGATAAATTAATTTTAAGTATGTAGTACATAAAATTAGTAACGATTCGGAATATAGGGTCCGCATTGCATGATTAAGATATTTTTTATAAGATATTAATTTAGAATCTGCCACTATTAGGTTCGCAGGCACTGGCGTCCAGATAAAGTGCGGTCAGTGTCAATTTTGCAAACGGATATTAAGGTGAGTGTACTGTCTTCTTGCCAAACTATTTTTCTATAAATATATGTGATGAAATATGTGATTATTTAAACTGTATAAATTTATAAATAATATGGATCAAACAGGATTTGAATAATTTGGTAAATTGGATTTCGATGGTTTCCAAAAAGGAAGGTGAAAATGAATTTTTGTTGGATTTTGGTGAAATCAGACGGTGTTTTTAAAAGAGAATAGAAAAGATCGATTTCCTAGAAATGCTTGGTTTTCTAAAAATAAAGGGTGGAAAAGTGGTTTTAATAAAATCAGACGTTTTCCTTAAAAGAGAGTGTGATATATGATTTCTGGATTTAAAAGTTGGTTTTGAGAGAAAAGAGATAGACGTGGTAATTAGATGATATTTATTGGGTTGTGATTCCATGATGCTGTATCTGACTTTGACGATGCCATAGTTGTTTCTCCCCGTAAGGGGTGTGGGTTATGTTTCTCCCCGTAAGGGGTGTGGATTATATTTCTCCCCAAAAAGGGGTGTGGATATTTCGTAGGAAGGCATTTCTACGGATGTTACGGTACCGTTGCAACTCCCGATCGTGTGGTTAAAACGATCACTAGGACTGGCCAGTGTGTGTGTGTTGGAGGTGTGTGTTTGAGATTAGTGCTTAAAATGTGGTGTTTCACATATATTGGTTGATTTGATATTATTTATTTTGATGATTGGTAGGATTTTATACTAGATGGAACTTATCTGTATCGCTTTATTGTCAATGTTTATATACTTGTGCTTGATCCATACTAGATTGTAGAAATATTTAGAAAGTATTAATATTTTCGAAATGTTTTACCAAGAAGGCAGTACACTCGCAGGTACAACGGCTAGGAGTCGGTCCCCTACTGGCACTAGGTAGAGCTATGTGATGGAGTCTTGTGGATGATTAAGAGAAGCTGTCAGAGGCGAATCTAAGAAGGTTCAGGGATAAATACTTTTAGTTAGAAAAACTTCGGGCCGGGTGCACCCCCATAATAGGTGTATGTATTATACAGTGGGTGTATATTGTCATATTTATTAGGTTGTTTGGTTTTTGGTGATGTCATGCTGTAGTCACGCCAGCCTCGGGATGATGGGAGTCCGGGACGAGTTGTGACAGTTTACCTCATAAAGTCTTCGAAAAATAGCTTAAGAACTTAACATTTCTATCCAAAACAATAGTCTCAGGCATGCCATGCAACCTAGCTATTTCCTTGAAGAACAAATTAGCAACATGTGATGCATCATCGGTTTTATGAGATGGAATAAAATGAGCCATCTTAGAAAACCTATCTACAACCACATATATAGAATCTCAACCTCTTTTTTATCTCCGCAAACCTAACACAAAATCCATAGAAATATCAATCCAAGGTTCACTAGGTATAGGCAAAGGAGTATACAAACAATGAAGCTTAACCTTAGACTTAGCTTGCCTACAAACAATACATTTCTCACAAATTCTCTCCACTTCACGTTTCATATGAGGTAAGAAGAAGTGTTCATGCAAAACATCTAAAGTCTTAGATATGCCAAAATGCCCCATTAAACCACCCCCATGAGCTTCTTTAACAAGTAAGTCACGCAATGAACATTAAGGCACACATAATTTATTTTCCCCGAATAAAAACCCATTATGCCTAAAGAACTTACCAAATGGCACTTTCTCACATGCATTGAATACATTACCAAAATTAGAATCATCAACATACAAATCCTTAATGTACTCAAAACCAAACAATTTGGCATCTAAGATAGAAAGTAAGGCGTACCTTCGAGATAATGCATCCGCCACAACATTTTTCTTACCTTGCTTGTACTTGATCACATAAGGAAACATTTCGATAAACTCCACTCACTTGGCATGTCGCTTTTTCAGCTTTTGTTGACCCTTCAAATGCTTGAAAGATTCGTACTCCGTGTGAATCACAAATTCTTTTGGCCAAAGATAGTGTTGCCAAGTATCCAATGCCCTAATCAACACATACATCTCTTTATTATATGTAGGGTAATTTAAGGCTGCGCCACTTTGTTTTTCACTAAAATAGGCAAGTGGATGCTCTTCCTGTATTAGAATAGCTCCAATACCTATTCTTGAAACATCACATTCAATCTCAAAAGGTTTTGTGAAGTTAGGTAAAGCAAGTAAAGGTGCATTAGTCAATTTTTCCTTAATCAAATTAAATGTCTTTTCTTATTCATCACCCCACTTAAAACGCATATTCTTTTTGACAACTTTAGTTAATGGTGCGGCTAGGCTACTAAAATCTTTCACAAACCTTCGATAGAAGCTAGCCAACCCATGGAAACTTCTCACCTGTCCCACACTTGTAGGTTTCGGCCAATCCTTGATTACCTTAACCTTTTCTTCATCCACCTCAATTCCCTTAGCACTAACAACAAAATCAAGAAATAAAAGATTATCCTTGCAAAAGGTACACTTTTTGAGGTTGGCAAACAACTTTTCTTTTCTCAAAACATCTAAAACGAGTTTTAAATGTTTAACACGCTCATCTAAGTTTTTGTTATAAATTAGAATGTCATCAAAGTATATAACCACACATTTCCCAATAAAAATACGCAAAACATGGTTCATTAATCTCATGAATGTACTAGGTGCATTGGTTAACACAAAAGGCATAACCAACCACTCATATAAATCATATTTTGTTTTGAATGCGGTTTTTCACACATCACCTTCCCTCATCCTAATATGCTGATATCTACTTTTAAGATCAATTTTAGTAAACACATAAGAACCATGCAATTTATCAAGCATATCATCTAATCTAGGAATGGGATGTCGATACTTTACCGTGATATTATTGATGGTGCGACAATCTACACACATTCTCCACGTACTATCTTTCTTAGGTACAAGCAATACGAGAATCGCACAAGGACTCATGCTTTCACATACATACCTTTTCTCCATAAGCTCACTAACCTGCCTTTGAAGCTTCTTTGTTTCCTCGGGATTGCTTCTATATGTAGGTTTGTTTAAAATGGATGCTCTAGGTACAAAATCAATTTGATGCTCGATTTCCCTTATTGGTGACAAACCATTTGGCACATCTTCAGGAAACACATCATCAAAATCATATAAAAGAGAAACAAAAACACTAGGAAGACAAGAGTTAAGATCGTCAGTGGTAAAACAAACCTCTTTGTACAAAAGTACAATCAAAGGTTGGTTTGAAAACAAAGCTTTTTTTTATCTCACTTTCTCTCGCATAAAAACTCACTTGTTTCTTCTCTTCTTTTCCCCGCATTCTGATTTTCTTTTCTCTCACTTTCTTTTTTTCTCTCACTCAACTTTGTTTTGCTACTCTCTCTTTTTAATCTTACTTGATCATCATACACTTGCCTTGGTGATAATGGTACAAGAGTAATTGATTTTTTATTAAGTACAAAGGAATATCTATTGGTATAGCCATCATGAGTTACTTGCCAATCAAATTGCCATGGTCTTCCCAAAAGAATATGTCCCGCATGCATTGGCACCACATCACACAAGACCTTATCTTTGTACTTCCCAATTGAGAACGATACGAGCACCTATTTAGTCACTTTAATTTCTCCACAATCATTCAACTATTGTAACTTATATGGCATAGGATGTTTTAAAGTAGGCAAATTCAACTTCTCCAGCAAACTAGTGCTAGCCACATTAGTACAACTCTCCCCATCAATAATCATGCTACATACCTTATCATTGACATAGTATCTAGCATGAAAGATATTCTCTCATTGTATCGTATCATCTTCTTTGACTTGTGCACTAAGAGCTCTTTTTGCAACCAGAAGCTCTCTATCAACTGGGTATTCAACATCATGTGTGTTGGCCCAGTGGAATACCCAAGAGGAGGGGGGTGAATTGGATAATTAAAAAAATTATCAGAGAAATAATAACACTTCAAAAATCAAACAATTAATTTTATCCTAAAATTAATTAATATCTTTATAGCAGCGGATAAGTGTAATAAGCTCTAGGTGCACACTCAAACAACACAAGATAAAATCAAGAAAATAAGCAATGCAGTACACACCGATATATCTTGATTTACCAAACTACTCTTGGTTAATCCAGTCCTTAGAGCCCCACGAAGATTCGCACCCACTAAACTCAAGATCCCTTTACAGGTAGGAACTAAACTCTCACAATGATTTTTTTCGCAGGTTCAAAATCAACCTTTACAAATTCTTTTTCACAGACTTAAGAAAAACCTCCACTTTTTACAAGCTCAAGAATAACCTAATTCTATTACAGGGAGAATCACAACCTAATTCTTTTTATTCCTTAGGCTCAAGAATCAAAATCTCACAAAAATACTCCAACTATTATTTTTTCTAGTAAGGATGGAACCTTTACAAAATTCACTCAAAATCAATTCTATCTAGGAATAATTACTACTTCAATATTTTTACAGAAAGAGACTGAAAATCGGCTACCCTTTGATTAAATACCACCAACAGTATTTAATCCATCACACTACTCACCAATACAAATTGATAAGCAGATTATCTCACTTAGAGCTTCTACCACCCCAGATAAATTAAAACTTGATTAATATCCCAAATCTAGTGATAAAAAAGTGTAAGATTGAAGATCTGATTTTAAACAAAAGATGGGTAGTAAATAATTGAGCACGTAATCAGATTCAAGAAATTGTTCATGAAATATTTTCTTCAATAAAAATCAGAAACAATTTCTAAAGATCAATTTCCAAAAATTAAACAAGCAATGCACAATAGAAAGTAATTGAAAATATTTCACCCAGAATCCACAGAAAAAATAAATAGAGTGATGTTATTTCAGATTCGGTAGCAGCAAAGATTAATAGCCAATGATTCACAAGATTGTCACTTAGAATAGCTCTCACAAAATCTCGGAATGATATCTTTTGTAACAGCTCAATATGATCTCAACTCTTTAAGCTATTTTAATCTATGTTTTACTGCTTAATAAAATATGAAAAACGCAGGCCTATATATATGGGAAATAAATAAACTCTCTAACGGCTAGTTCCCATGTGTCATGACATCTAAATACTCTCTTAGACCCCGTATATCATTATGACTTCATTTTGGTTTAATTCACTTAATTATAACTTTTAAATCTTTCAATTAAACCCCTCAAATATTTTCCAATCTTGATTAAATAAAATAGAAACAATTTTATGTACCAAATTGAGAAACATTAAAATTTAATGAACCAACTTAATAGGATTTAAATAATAGCTAAAACATATCTTAAATATCATAAGATCCCTTAAATCTCTCACAAATCCCAACTAAAAACAACTACTTTTAGGTATGAATTCTGAATCCTCATTATCCTGAAACAACGCCCTCAATTGACTGCTAGATTCAGGATGTAGCCAAGCCAAAACTGTTGCGTTAATCGGTCAACCTATCTGTCGACTTGGAGATTCAGATAGTTCAATTTACCTTCACCGGTCGACCTACCTGTTGACTTAGAGATACATATAGTTCATCTTCTCTTCACCGGTCGACTTACCCGTCGACTTAGAGATACAGAGAGTTTCACCTGTTTGGTTTGGTCGACTTATGCAAGCTGGATTTTTTTTTTCCGAACTCGTTTTTAACTCATTCTTATTTATGTTTTTTCCCCTTTAACCATTTTTCTTTTCTAAATAAGTTCCACTAACTTCTTAAATTCCATTTTAGTCAATTATAAATATTTCTTTCCAAATACACATAGGAGAAAATAATTTCATCTTATCAAAACACACATAAACAATAATTTTTTTTGTGGCGTGTATGTTCCTAATTAGGATATTAAGAGTTGAAATTCACCTGAGTTGTTTTCCCTAATTTTTTCAAACTCTTAATTCTTCATCATCTTCATTCATAATTTGTCATCGCATCTTTATCACTAGAACTTAATTGACTGAAATACTCAATTAAACCGTTAGTTCCACCAAAACATCAACACTTAATTGTTCATCAAAATTTTAGGATCAACAATGTGTATTCTCCAAAGGTGGCATCGAATCATCATCTGTCTCATCTTCGGTCTCAATACCTCCATCATCCTTCAAAATCATCACGCTCTTATTCGGACATTAAGATGCAATATGACATGTTCCCAAACACTTAAAGCATTTAATTTCTTTATTTCTCGAAGGTTGAGAATCAGTTTTACCTTGGTTTGGTGTACCTCCAACTTTGTGAATTTTGGGAGGTTCGGCCTTGGGCTGAAAATTAGGCTTATCTTCCCTCTTGCTCCAATTCGGTTTCCATAAAGAAGAAGAACTCGATTGTTGCCGAACTCGTGTGGAACCCTTTCGCTTCAATTATTGTTCCACTTTGATGGCCATGTGCACCATGTCACTCAACTCAACATAATGTTTCAACTCCACCACATTTGCAATGTCACAATTTAACCCGATTAGATACCTAGCCATGTTGTTTCTCGGTCCTCTTCTACATTGGCTCGAATCATGGCTACTTCCATCTATTTATAGTAGTCTTCTACACATTTAGAACCTTGTGTAAGACTTTGCAATTTCTGATACAAGTTGCTATAATAGTGACTAGGGACAAATTGCCTCCTCATGATGACCTTGATTTCCGCCCACGTCTCAATAGGCCTCTCTTGGTTTCTCATCCTGTTTATCATAAGTTGATCCCACCATATTATAACATAGTCAATAAACTCAATTACAACAAGTTTTACCTTTTTCTTCTCGGAATAGTTTTGGTACTCAAAGATCAACTCTACCTTCTTCTCCCACTCCAAGTATTCTCCAGGGTCGTGTTTTCCTTGGAATAACAATATCTTCACCTTGATGCTTTCCAAGTTATTATCAAGCCGTTCCCCATATCTATCTCTTTTATTGCCATGTCCACACCCAAATCTGCCCAAACTCGCATTAGAGGCGCGATCGTCTTCATCAGGTTATTCCCACAATCATCTTCATATTTGAATCGAGGCCGATTCATCTCTCTTCATTGCACATTAGGAGCTCTCGGTGGCTGCCCCTTTTGTGCACTAGACTTAACTTTATCTAGTCGCTCATGCTCTTTATCAAACCGCAAGTTCAACCGTTGAAGTTTTTGATCCAAGGCCTTGTAAAAAACTTTTACATCCATGATGTCCATCATTTCCAGTGCTTCATCGGACGAGCCTTTGTTTGTTTCTCGGGACATGTTTAGTAACCTGTAAAACAAAGTTAGCAAACCTCACAAACACTCCCTCACATGTTTACACTCAAATTATGTCACACCACATGTGTATCACTCAAATTTGGCTTTTACCCTCTTATGAGCTCACACTCTCTTGCATTTTTTCACTTTTTAGTTCACTCTTTTAGTTCTTTATTGAACTTAACCAATCTCAATCAGAATTTTTCCTATAGCACTCCAAACTCAATGAATTGATTTACTAAGAACGAGATTTTAGGAATGAAAACAAAGCGAACAAGAAGAGCACAAAGAAAAGTTTACGGCATAGAACAAGAAGAAATAATTCTCAATTTGTTTTGGGGGGGGGGGTGCTGAATTTTTGTGTTTTTTTTTTCTTTGTTTCTGTTTTTTTTTCCTTTTGTTTCTATTTTTTTTACTCTGATTACCAAATGATGCGAACCTCACTAAGGATTAGTGAGACCCGAAACCAATTTAGGGTTTCTTCGCAAAGGATCGAATCTAAATTCAGATTTGAAAATGAAGAACACAAGAAAATACAGAAAGTTGATAGATTACCTTGACCCAGTGTTTATGAATGAAACGTTAACCAAAGGTATAAGAGAACCCTTGACCAAATGATTATAAGAGAATCACGAACCAAAGAGATTGAACGCCACAAGAAAACTTGATAAGTTCAGAAAAGTTCTTTGAAGAACTCAAGAGAAAACCCAACCAAAATATATTAATCAATATCAAAAGTGTGAAATTTGTAGGACTAAAAAGCCCCTTAAATTGGCGGCTAAGAGAATAAGAAAGAAACCCTAATACACTTGGAAATTCGTGGGTCTACATGGAGGAAAAAGGAAACCCTAAAATGTAATTGCTAAATAAAGAATAAGAAAGCTTACGAATTTGCCTTACATTCCTAGTTGGAAAGGAAAAGATTTACCTCGCAATCAAGCCTTACAAATAAGCCTAAAAAATAATTAAAACACTTAAAATAATAAAATAAATAAAATAAAATTCGTGGGTCTCATTGTTGGCCCGTTTAGGATCACGCTTTAAGCCAATTCGCTTGCCTTGATGAAGTGGACTAGGCCTTGATTGTCCGATGGGCCTAATTTAGACTTCACCGTTTTAGTTTCGGCCCCAATCTCTCGAATAAGCCCATTAAGTGCTTCTTTGAATCTTTTTGCTCTTGCCCTTATTATTGGGCCAATTGAAACATGCAACGGATATCTTGGTGCAGCTGATATATTCTCATCATAAATTAAGTACAATAATAAAGAAAGATTTAATAGCTTACTGCAAAAAATAATAGTTGAAGTACCACATAAAAAACGTTGCAAATAGGAAGACTAAAATTTTAATTTGTTCAATTTTTATTTTATTCTAATTTTAATTAGCCACATTTTAAACTCATGCATATTTTATAATATTTTTAAATTCTCTTTTTATTTTTTATTTTATTTTATTTTGTTGAAGTTGATGTAAAATTATATTATTCAATTAAATTTGATTAAAAATGATGATACTGAAGTGCACATCATTAATTTAAGGATAAAATAGACAAATTTTAAACATAATATTTATTTTATTCTTTTTTTTCTCTCTCTTTCTTTCTTTTATTGTTGGGTCCATTTCACGTTATTTTTCCGATAAGGATTCCCAACCCAAACAAGGTCCAAATCTCTCTCTTGTGCAATTCATCTTGTCATGGTTGTTTTAACTTTCGCACCAATCTCTCTCTCTCTTGTACAGTGCCTCTTCTTATTCTCATAGTTGTTTCAACTTTCACACCAATCTTCCACTTAACCCCAAATATACCTGTTGTATATACGTTACTATATCTCGCAGCCCTAACCATACCTAAATGCAAAACAAGAGCTAAACTCAAGTTTAGAATAACAAAAACAAGGGTCTTTACTCATTCCAATTTAACTCTCATAGTAACTCTCCCCAACCCGTGTGCCTCCAAATTTCAAAGTTGACCCTTTCTTCTTTCCTTTTTCCTTCAATTCATCCCCACCACCGCAACCTCTCTAGATGCTATGTGTTGGCCTCTAACTATACCAAAAAAATAGAATGGCATGGATTTAGTGCACTTTTTAACCGGACGTGGTGCATGCGACACCAAACAAAGGCGTTGGTACAAAAAGACATACTTGGTAGATATTTCTGACAGGACATGTTGTACGTGGAACCAAACAGAGGTGTTGGTACGAAATAGGCACAAATATTAATCGAAGTTAGACAAATGTTGGGCGAAAACAATTATCAATTGGCAAAATGTCAGAGCGGTGGTGCAAAATTAGGGTAACTTGGCACAAAACATAAGCATTCAACTACGTCAAGGTGTCAACAATGAGTAGGCATCCACTATTAACTCCATTATGTCTCATAGGAAATTCTTATATCTATTGATGGCACTTGATTTTCTTTACATAAAGTATTATAAGAGGTTACCCCTCCCTCCAAACGCTTGGCAGGTAGGGTACCTAGGCGTGTTAAGCAGCATTAGCCAACCAAGGTAAGGTGTAAGGCAAGACTAACACATGGTGGAAAACTTGGGGTAAGGCCTACCCAAAAAACATCAATTTTAGGCAAAAATCAAGGAACGGACAAGGGAGTTGGGCGTTGCTAAGCTAAGACTAAGTTGATCCTAGGCACAATACTAGGATCGATGCAATGGGCGGGGTATAACACCATGCAAGACCTTTGACATCGAGTCATGGGAGCAAATGTCAACATACGTTGGAAAAATAGGACGTCATTGGGCAATGTTGGTAGGCATTAGGGGACGTTGGAACGAGTTACTAGACAATGTTGGTAAATTGGGACGTCATTGGGAATATTGATAAACATCGACGGTGTTGGCACATGCTGCAAGACAATCCTAGGTACAGTGCTAGGATTGTGTTTCATGGACACATCATGAAACCAAGAGAAGACTTTGGTGTAGATAAAAGTAAGGCAGATAGAACATGGGCCCAATGCCGTATTCTCATCATAGTTATGCGGGCGACATGATAGACCATTGGGGCAATAATGATGCTTCTGGTTGGAAACATGCATACAATATAACGAGTCGTTGGGTGCAACAAAGATGCAATAGAACAGGCGAGTTAGTTGGACAACTGGTGTTGCTCTTGCTTGGATAGTGCGGGAAAATTGGCTAAGTATGGATAGTTTGGGAGATGTACTTAGCATGCAGAGGTAGTTACTGATGTTGGACACATATTTAGTTATGTAATTGCCATGCACTTTTTGTCCAGACATTTGTCTAACAGTTTCAGACCATGTTCGTAGCAATTGGGGGTGTCAATTGCCTTCTTTGTCTATAAATTTTGGAATTGTACATTGGGTTTAGGATATAATATTGTTCTTGCAGCCCTTAACCGGAACAGTGTGTGCTTTCTTTGTTTTGGCTACCTTTACCGGAACAGTGTATGCTTTCTTTGTTTTGGCTAAGTACTAAAAAATGTTGGTTTTGGCTGTAATTATGTTTATGTTCGTATTCTTTTTGGTGCGTGTACGTGTGTCAGGTTGTCTTTACATTAGTGTTGTCTAGGAACAATCGAGCGACTGACTAATTGGTGCTCAATTAGGCCATCAATGGTGTGAAAAATTTAGGCTCAAAATTAACTATGTGATACTATGTCACTTTGGAATTCTTTCTCTCAACGCCTATTGTTTCATAGACAGTTCCTCCATCAAGGACTTCAAAATTCAAACCATACTTTCTCCATCTCAATCCTTGGATCTTTTGGGTAATTCCATTGATACCCATTTCCCCAATTAACATATATTCAATAAATCATGACATATTTTACATTTGAGACATTTCGTACCCTAGATTAGACATTTGAGGGTCAAGATTAAAGAATTTTAAGAGACTTTTTTCAACCCTTGGATTAGATCCTAGGCCTAGATATTACAAAACTCTCATCAAATAAATAATAATTGATTTAAATCAAACAAAATTTTGAACCGTTATAGATTTATATCAAATAATATCTCTAATAAACTAACAACTTATCTCAAAATACCTTACATAAATCTATATAATAAATTAGCACATAAAAAGTTGTAGAGCGCCAAAACGCCCCCACTTCAAAGATGATCAACTTAAATTATTTTTTTAACCCTTTAAATTTTATATTTATAATTAATTGATCATTTTATACTTATATAAATCAGATAATTAATATAATGCTTTTAGCCATAGAGAATACCTAGTACAATAAAAAATCTAATATCTAATAAGAAGACTTAAAATTGGAAGACATGAATTGGGAACGAAAGAAAGCTCAAAATTGCTTCATCCTTTCATCCTATTGATCTTACCTCAAGAGGAAAACAAGGTTTCGTTCTTCCTGCTCAAAATCCTCAAAAATCCATTTATTTTTGAAAATACAGTTTCAAGGGCTTTTCTAAGTGTCAGTTTTAAAAATGTTTTTTGGGCCGGGATTTATTTAAAAACAGAGTCGTCATCTAGCATTGAGTTAATGGTGTGCCAAATTACTAAGATTCTGAAAAATAATTTTTTGTTTTAAAATGACTCAAATTTTGACTCAAAAACAATTGGTCTTACTAGAGATTTCTTTCATATTCAGGGGTCGGTTATATTTGTGGAAGGTGTTAGGTACCCCAAGACACCCATCCGAAGACGATACCTAAGTCTAAATAAATTTTCACATTTAAACAAGTCCAAGTAATTTCCTATGGTTTTGTTTTACACAATAATTTTCATTTTTCATGTTTTTGTATTTTTTATGCATTTTTTATGTAAGGAAACAATAAAATTTACTATCTAATAGAAGCAACAAATAAAATAAATTAAATGAATATATATTTTTTATTTTTTTACGACCGAACTTGTAAAGGTTGCCTACGTATTTCAGTCTTTACAGGGAATCAAGTTAAAACGTTGTTCATCCTTTTAAGATAATTTTGTTTAAACAAATGACCGAATCCGTGTGTGGGTTGCCAACGATCTCAGATAGTTTAGAATCCGCTCAATATGCAATTCATCCTCTTAAGATGATTGATATTGTTTTTATTTTTTTTGTTTTTTTACTATTTATTCAAAACAAAAACATAAATAGCACCAATGGTAAGTGGATATACAAGTTTGATTTTGTCAAGAAAACTCCAACCGAACTTACTTGCTTAGGTAAGTTTAGTGTTAAGGTTTAGGTTATCAGTTCAAAAGGAAAGAAAATATATCATATATGTACCAGTCCTCCTCGTAACTTAGAAAACGAAAACGTTTTTGAAAAAGGTGCACACTTATTCCTAGAAGAATAGAGGTCCTTCATTTATTCCAATTTTTAACTACAATGGTCTTAACAGAGTAGTATATATATATATATATATATATATATATATAAAGTGTCAGTCCGAAGCTCATGACTTAGCGCCAGACTGTGATCTAGAATATTTCAATAAAGTAAATATCAGTTGTTAGTAGTTAATCGTTAGTAGTCCTTTGTTAGAAGTTTTTTTTAAGTTCATTAGAGTTTAGTTTCATGTGTTCTTGATAGAATCATAGATTCCATGCACAACTTATGGTGTTCTAGACATGTTTTTGATATTCTTGACTTGTTTTTTATATCTACACTATATACATGATCTATCAATCTAAGAACTAACCAAATACGCTATCAATATAAAATTATTTAAACAAAATCAAAGAGTGGTTTAAGAAGACTTACCTAACTTAGGGGAGTGGTCTTTCCCTGAGTGTTTTCCTTCTTCTCATTCTTTGATCTTCTTGGTTGTTCTTGATCGTTCCTCAACAACTTCTTAAGATTTTGTTCTAAGAACTTCAAGAACACATTTTCAAATCCTTTTTGACAATATTTGAGGGTGATTTTAAAGTAGAAGTCTTGAGAATTCCCTAGACCCGAGAGAGAAATTCGAGAGTAGAGAGAGTCTTGGTTGAAGCCCCTTGGATATGAAAACCAGGTTGCCTATTTATAGGCCCGAGGAGCCTACGTATTCCTTGATTTGTAGGCCTACCCAGATTATTCCTTAAGGCCTGTTTGGTCTAGGTGAAACCCTTTGATATCTCTTAGTTTCATGGTTTGAGCCAAATCTTGAAGATTTACTAAGATTTTCTCTAATTTTGTAATGATTAAAAAATCTTTAAAATATCTAAGTAATCATTGCTCATGATTGCCAATCATTACTCATCATTGGTTATGATTAGTTATCATTGGTTGGCACATTGGGCATTTAATGATTGAAGAGATGTTTTTCGGTTCAATTTGCTTGCGTACTAGTTACTCGAACTATTTCGGTTACTTGCATTTAATGCCCTTAGAGGTTCAATGCACATGGTCTCATCATTTCATTTTTGCATTGAATGCTTGATTTGACATCTGATTTGATGAACATTTAATGCCTTTGATGGGATGGAAAATAATCCAGTTAGTTTTGTAACTGTTTAGTTACTTTTTGAAATAACTAGGTTTCCTTAAGATATTTTGATCAAAATATCTCCATTCTTTACATGTAGTTTTCAAAGATTGTTTCAAGCATTAAATTGTTGATGTGATATTAATTTGATGGCTCATTTATTACATGATGTGATGGAAAACCGATTCGGTTAGTTTTGTAACCGTTAGTTACTTTTCAGGTAACTAGGTTTTCATCTTAGATATTTTCTTAGAAATATCTTAAAAATATATCATCATTTAATATTCATTATGGGTCATTAAATTCATGATGTGGCCTTGATGTGATGAGTCTTAAATGTTTGTCATGATGGCATTTAGTTTGGTTGGTTTTGAACCGAATCTTTAGCACCAGTTACTTTGGTTAACTAGACTTGTCATGATAGTTTCTTTGGTTTAATAAAGGATTTTGGTTTGATTTCTTGGGAATTGATACTTTAAACACAAATTACAAAAGTATTTTTGATATCAAATAGACGAAACTGGTGATGGTAAAAGTTTCAGGGGTCAAAATGGAAAATAAAGGTAATTGACAAAATTTCCTTGAGTTAAAGGATAATAACTAATTTTTATTCATATTAAAATTTATTTCATGAAAATCAACCTTTAATAATGTTATTTTTGTTCTTCTTTACTTAAGAAATTTCGAGGTTGATCCGAAATTTTTATTTATACTAAATTTAGTTGATTTGACAATTTTATGTGTTTTTTGGCTTTTTTTGTACTATCCAATGTAATCTAAGGTGAAAATTTGTTCCCTTTAAACATCAATTTAAAGTTTATCTGTATTTTTACTTTAGACCTGATACTTTTGAGAACTAAAATAAGCAGGACAAAATGCGGTATCTACAATTGCCCCTCTTTGTCATGCGAGTTTACTCATAATGATAAAGATAGGAGACACATACCATTTTATGCTACCACTGGAATGAATGCTCTGAAGTAAAATTTACCTGGTAAAGGACCCGTCTTGTTACAATCTTCGAAATTTGAGCGAAGATGCGACTCAACCCTTGCTGGTGGCCTACAAACCTTAGCATAATACCGAGAACCAGGTCAAGCATAGTTCAAGGTGTTCAATTTTCAAAACAGAAATGTTTTCTCATGACGAACAGTGTTCATTTAGAAAGATATCGATCTCATGACGAACATATATCATTTTAAAGGATCACTTCAGTTGATGGGTTTTTTAGGGACTCACCATATTGATCTCATGACGAACACTTATCGTTTAGATCATTTTAATGGATGGTTTTTTTAGGGACTCACTGTATCAATCTCATGACGAACAATTATATTTTAGAGGATCTCTTTAGTGGATGGATTTTTTAGGGACTTGTCGTATCGATCTCATGAAGAACACAAATCTTTTAGAGGATCACTTTAGTGGATGTTTTTTTGATGGACTCACCCTATCGATCTCATAACAAACACTTATCATTTAGAGGATCACTTTAGTGGATGGTTTTTTTAGAAAATTACCATATCGATCTCATGATGAACATTTATCGTTTAGAGGATCGCTTTAGTGGATGGTTTTTGAGGGACTCACCATATCGATCTTATAACGAACACTTATCGTTTAGAAGTTCGCTTTAGGGGATGGTTTTTTGAGGGACTCACCATATTGATCTCATGATGAACATTTATCGTTTAGAGGGACTTTAGTGGATGGTTTTTGAGGGACTCACCATATCAATCTCATAACGAACACTTATCGTTTAGAGAATCTCTTTAGTGGATGGTTTTTTTAGGGACTCACCATATCAATCTCATGACGAACACTGATCGTTTAGAGGATCACTTTAGTGGATGGTTTTTTGAGGGACTCCCTACATCGATCTCATGACGAAGACTTAGCGTTTAGAGGATCGCTTTAGTGAATGGTTTTTCAAGGACTCACTATATCGATCTCATGACGAACACTTATCACTTAGAGGATTGCTTTAGTGAATGGTTTTTGAGGGGCTTACTATATCAATATCGTGACGAACACTTATCGTTTAGAGGATTTCTTTGGTGGATGGTTTTTTTAGGGACTCACCAAATCGATCTCATGACGAACACTTATCGTGTAGATGATCGCTTTAGTGGAAAGAATTTTTAGGGACCCACCATATCGATCTCATGAAGAACACTTATTGTTTAGAGGATTTCATTAGTCGAAGGATTTTTTAGGGACTCACTATATCGATCTCATGTCGAACACTTATCGTTTAGAGGATCGCTTTCGTGGATGGTTTTTGACAAAATAAAGAGAATGAGAAAGCTAGTGTGGACTAGAACCCGTTAATGGATAATGTGGACCAAGCAAATTACTGGAAGTAGGATGATGATAGTACTCTCCCAAATGTTCATTGGTGTTGGGAAGTATCGGCTAATAATATGAACTAGATGGACCAGATACTCCTGTTGGAAAATGACCTCCATATGGTTACAAATTCTACCTCATCCCATAAATTTGTTCCACGTTGTTCGACATTCTTCTAAACCTAGCATCTATCGTAATGACAGTCTTTTGAAATCATTTTTGAGTCCTCTCATCAAACATCCCATTAAGCCTTCAATGAACTACTTCAGTATACTGCTGAAAAATTGTCAAATTGATTTTGAAATTGATCCATTATCTGACTAAAGCTTCAGAGACTTATTTCTTCTTCATTTTCCTAACTATTATCTCTTTTTATTCTCATATTTTTCTCACCCATCTATTTCCAACCAACTCATATCACATTAAAATAATGCTATTTAAATTTAAACTAGATGGACTTAATGTAATATGAACTGAATCATCTAAATCATGAAGAACACCACAGTGTTAAAACAAATCTCTGAAGAGCATCACCATAAGGTAAAACCCGAGTGGATAATCCTAACTGATACTACACATGTTTAAACATGATATGATCCAGATCAATGTGTTTTCCTTCTAGAATAGCAAACAGTAAGTACAGATCAAAATCAATAACAGTGGCATGACTTTCTTCGCTAGGAACAATGGAATAAGTAATTATTTTGTCGAGAATCCTATTCTCTAAACTCAATGTTATAGCCTTACTTCTGACAAGATTCAAATTTCTACGAACTTGATTTGCATTGAAATTTTGCATAAGCCAAAGAGTGTTTTTGTAAGGATAAACATTCCCTCTATTGATTCTCAGAATTTGAGTAACATATTCAATTGTTAAATCAATGTCCACTCCATTAACATATGAACATATTTTGTTATCGTAAATCGATAGATTATTATAAAACATCTTAACCCGGCAAAACATCCATGGATTGTTTTGGGATAGAAAATGCGTCCAACTCAACCTGTTAAAGATTAACTCAATATTGACATGGTTATTCCTCATATTAACGAAATTCACTGGCTTAGCACAAACAACTTTATGATGCACCATTTCATTATTATATTTCTCTTCATATTCTTTGCTCAAAAATAGTATATCATCAAAATAGGGTTTCTTAGGGCATTTATTTTTTGCCTTTTGCTTAGTACCCATATTTTCCAAATGAAAAATGTAACCACAAAGATAATATTGTCCAATACAATGAAGATCAAGCCTTTAACCACTAGCCAACCGAAACCCTAAGAGAGAGAGAGGAAAAATCTTACTTGATGAATAAAATACCAAATAATACCTTGAAATCGCAAGTTTTTTGCTTTAAATCCTTCGATATAGCCCAAAAATGAAGAGCCCTAAGTATTTTGGTTGATTGTGTTTAGATCTAGAGGATGAACTTAAAGAGAGAGTGTGAAATTTCGAACAAAACCGAGAAAAATTGACTTCAAGGAATATTAAATCCGAAGTGAGTCAGTTGACTTAGCTACCGAGTCGATTGATCTACCTATTTTTTCAAACAACTGTTATCTTGCAGCGCCTTTAATCGGTTGACCGATTGGATCAGAATATTTTGCTTTTTCATTTACTTATTCCAAATTATTTCTTATTTTGATCCACATAAATAATTATTTCAAAAATTATTTTTAATTCTCATAAATATTTACTTAGTAAAACATTTTTTAATATTAATTTTCACACACACACACACACACTAAATAAATAAATCAATTAGAAAAATATGAAGTATCGGTCTCCCTAACAAAATTAAAATATTTATACTTTAAAAAATTTGACATACCTGGTTTATCCTTGAGAGTAGTTAGTGTGTACCTTAAATTGATTTTCAATTTCAATCTTGACCTCCTTTGAATCAACTAAATTATCATTTGACTAATTCACCTTTATAATGTCTTTCTTATATGGAACGAGTTTCTTTTGAGTACTTTCTGTGACGATCTCCTTACCTTTATATGGTACTTTGGATTGCTTTGTGTTATTATGATCAACCACGACTTTATACGTCGACTTTTTCTGATTTTGCACTTTTCCTCGAGAATAATCATCTATTGGTCTCTCATATGGAAATTGTTGCTTTATGCAATTCCCGTTAAATCTTTGCATATCATATTGATTCATCCTTCTTGGTTTAGTAAATTTGGGATACCTCATTTGTATATAATTTTCGTTTGCTGCTCTAGATATGACAAATCCATCATTCATATCTGTATGAAAGTTTTCTTTTCTAGGTATCCAGTTATTTCTGGATCCAAAGTGGTAACCATGCAATAGGTAACATCATTTCTCAAAATGACCAAACTTTCCACAATAATAACATCTAACATGCTTAGCAGGTTTCTTAGAATAATCAATTTTCTGTACAGGAGCACGATATTAGTACTGATATTGAGGAACTACTTTAAGGACTACTGATTTTTCAATAACCTTAAGTTTCTCAATATTCTTGTATTTATCCACTGCCTCATTAAGCCCTTTTTGAGTCTTTTCACGTGACATTTCCATTGAACTAACATTCACCTAAATACTAAAATTCTTCTTATACATAAATTCAAGATCATTCTTAAAAATTCGACAATTATTTTCAACATAATGGATTTTTAAACGAGCTCTATCAAGTTCATATCTTGAATTTTCCAATTCGATAATTAAAGATTCGTTTAAAATTTCAATATTCCTCATTTTAAAATCATAGTGCTGACAGTTTGAACCATTGTTTTTTAAAAGTACATTTTCTTCTTCAAGAGAATCAACTCTCTCAAATAACTTACCAATTTTAGATGGTACATTTAAAAATTCAGCCATTTGATAATATTTTTCTAAATTCCTCTTTTTAAGAGATTTAGTGGCACTCAACTTTTTATTTTCAAGAATAGCAATTTTTTGCCCAAGCTTCAAATTTTCTTTTCCAAAAATATAAGTAAGAGCAATTAATACCTCGATAGCCTTATCAGTATCCTCATTATCACTATCTTTATCATTTTCACTGACAGATCCTTGATTATTAAAACACGTAATAGATTCATTCAAAATATTAAATTGAATAAAATAATCATTTGTCTTATTTTTCTAATTGTACAATGAGACTACATATTGGATTAATTAGGAATAAATAAGAAAACTAACTAATGACTGATAATAATTTTTCTAATCTACATATTTGACTTTTCTGATATACAAATAATAATAATAATATTGAATATTCCAACACTCATCCTCAAGCTGGTATGGAGATATCTTTCATTGTCAGCTTGCATACTAGATAGTTGAATATCTTCTTTGGTAATCTTTTTATTAGAATGTCTGCGATTTGTTCGGTAGTCGGTACATATAACATACATATTTGTTCACTCTCAATCTTTTCCTTGATGAAATACTTGTCCAATTCCACATATTTTGTCCGATCATGCAACACCGGATTGTAAGCAATTGAAATGGTTGATTTGTTATCACAGTAGACATTCATAGGTACTGAATTAGATATCTTCAACTCTTCTAGTAATATGTTAATCCATAACAATTCACAAATGTCGTGAGCCACTAATCTATACTTCGCTTCTGCGCTATTTCTAGCTACGACATTCTCTTTCTTGCTCGCTATATGACGAGGTTCCCACCAATAAAGGTCCAGTAATCGGACATCGATCTCCTGTCCGTGATGCTTCCAGCCCAGTCTACATCGGTATAAACCTCTATAAGTTGGTGGCCATGTTTCTTATACAAAATTCCTTTTTCGGGGGTAGCCTTTAAGTACCTTAAGATTCTATAGGCAGTCTCGAAGTGTTCTTGTCCTAGTGAGTGCATAAACTGGCTAACCATGCTTACAGAAAAGGCTATATTCGTACGGGTATGTGATAAGTAGATTGACTGCCCCACTAGTCCTTGATATTGTTCTCGATTTATTATAGCTTCAGCTTTGGTCGGTTATAGCGTCTCATTCGGTTCGCTTGGAGTTTCTGTAGATTTGCACCCGAGTAACCATGTTTCATTCAGTAGGTCGATTACATACTTTCTTTGACTCACAAATATCTACCTTTAATCTATCAAATTCCATTCCAAGAAAATACTTCAACGGACCTAAGTCTTTGATTTCAAAATTATCAGTAAGTTTTTCTTTAAGTCTTCTCAACTTGTCACTATCACTTCATGTTAAGATGATACCATCTACACAGACAATTAAAATGGCAATCTTACCATTAATTGAGTGTCTATAGAATATAATATAATCTGCTTAACTTAGTTGATAACCATGACCTTATACAGTGGTTCCAAAGCGTTTAAACCACGCTCTAGGATACTGTTTTAGGCCGTATAGTGACTTCTTTAGCTTGCATTCCTTTTCTTGTCTTATCTTTCTTTCAAAACCTGGTGGTAAACTCATGAACACTTCCTCCTCCAAGTCTCCATTTAGAAAAGCATTTTTCATGTCTAATTGGTGTAGTGGCCAATCAAGATTCGCTACTAGGAACAATAGAACCCGAATTGAGTTTATCTTTGTAACTGGAGCAAACGTTTCTTGGTAGTCTATCCCATATGTCTGTGTGAATCATTTAGCCACGAGCCTTGCTTTGTACCATTCTATGCTTTCATCTGCCTTACACTTGACTGTAAATACCTA
This sequence comes from Eucommia ulmoides, assembly GCA_016647705.1. Classification (NCBI taxonomy): domain Eukaryota; kingdom Viridiplantae; phylum Streptophyta; class Magnoliopsida; order Garryales; family Eucommiaceae; genus Eucommia; species Eucommia ulmoides. The sequence continues at coordinate 23,044,904 of CM028327.1, read as the reverse complement.
CTTGCACCCAACTATCTTTGTATCTTTTGGCAAATCAATTATTTTTCACATACCACAACTTTTAAGAGCATTCATCTTTTCTAAAACTGCTAGCTTCCAACTTGGATCACCTAGTGCTTTCTCAATGTTCCTTGGAATAAATAGATTAGTAACTTTAGAAGTAAAAGCTCTATAAGGTTCGAAAAGTTTTGTGTATGATACATATCTAGATATAAGGTGATTGGTGTAGATTCTGACTCCTTTCCTGATGGTTATAGGAATATTGAGATCTAAAGGAATACTAGAATGAGAAGGTTTATTAGGAGGTGGTAAAGAGGTAGGATTACCTGGGTGAGAGGGTTCATTGGGAGATGACAGAAAGATAGAATTACCTGGATCATTGCTTGGGGAGCCGGATTGACCTTGTGTTAGAACGGTAAGCTAATCTGTATTCTTCTTTCTACCTCTCCGAGTATAATTATAAACCCGCAACTCAGTACGTGATCATGGTATTTCTTCATCTGTTCGTGAGGGAATTATGCTCGGTACTAGTGTACTAGTAGGGATCCTTTTTTGTTTTTCAATATGTTCATCACTTGTTTTTGACTGATTTGGAGTAAAAATTTCTAAGATTGTGGTAGGGAGAGGATCATCAGTGACCCAAAAATTCCGTTCCATTAAATTCTCCCCCTGAAGGGGATTTTTGTTAAAGAAAAAGACACTTTCCAAAAACGTGACATCCGTACTAACATGAAATTTTTTTGGTTGTGGATTGTAACACTTATACCCTCTTTGATTTGGTGCATAATCGATAAAAATAGATTTTTCTGCTCTAGGATCAAGTTTAGACCGAAATTGACTAGGAATATGAACATAGGAGATGAAGCCAAATACTTTAAGAGGCAGGTCAGCTGATATCCTAAAAGCTAAAAAATATATTTTGAAATTATCAAATGGAGTGGTGTAGTTTAGAATACGTGTAGGCATGTGATTTATTAAATATGTAGTTGTTAAAAGAATATCGCCCCACAAATATTTTGGAATATGCATAGAAAACATGAGTGCACATGCGACTTCGAGTAAGTGTTTATTTTTTTGTCCAGCGACGCCATTTTTTTGGGGCGTGTCACAACATGTGGATTGATGTAGAATACCATTTGTTTTCAAAAATCTGCCTAAACATTCGTTGAAATATTATGTTTTATTATCTGTGCGAAGAATGCTAGGTTTTATTTGAAATTGGTTTTTGAGCATAATGCAACAATCTTTAAATAAAACTTTTACATCAGACTTTGCAAGCATCAAATATGTCCAACATAAAACGTGTGTAATCATCAATAAATATCACAAACCATATTTTTTTAGATAGTGTTGTGATTTTTTAGGGACCCCATACATCGTTGTGAATTAAATAGAAAGGTTTGGATGCACGATATGGTTTTAAAATATAAGAAGTACGCTGACGTTTTGCAAACAAACAACTTTCATAATGGAAAGAAGAACAATCCACATTATTAAATAAAGTCGGAAACAAATGTTTAAGATATTGAAAACTTGGATGTCCTAGTCTAATGTACCAAAGTATGATTTTATCATGAACAGACGTTGAACTTATACCACTGGGGCCTTGAGTTATTTTATTCCTTAAGAAGTTATCATAGGCCATCCACCAGTCTAGCACTGCCAATCGTCTTTCCCGAGCTCTGGTCCTAAAATAAATATTGAGATTCAGAGAACATGGCATGACAGTTAGAATCTCGCAATAGTTTACTTATAAATAAAAGGTTACAAGTAAGTTTAGGAATGTGAAGGACCGTTTTTAGATTAATACTATTTGAGATTTTTATTTAGCCATTTTTTGCAATGGGTGAGAAACTACCGTCTGCAATCCTAATTCTTTCGTTACTAGAACACGGTGAATAGGTATTGAAAAGGTGATAAAAATTTATTATATGATCAGAAGCACCTGAATCGATAATCCAAGGCACTGAGTTTAAGGAACAAAAAAAGGCTCTAGAGTTGCTACCTGTTTGAGCTAAGGAAGCATTAGGAGTACTGAATGATGGATTAGTAGTCAATAGTTTCAGAAGTTGATCAATCTGCTCTTTGTTGAATGGAGTGGTTGCAGTTTCATGTTCAGAAGGAAAAGATCGGTTAGATTTTTCTCCCGACTTGTTGCTCTTCAAATTTTTCAATTTCCCATGGATTTTTTAGCATGTTTCCCGTGTATAACGGGGCTTGTTACAATAGTTGCACTATATACAAGGGCGTTCTTCTACTTGGCGTTGAAACCTGCTGGAGTTAGTATTAGCAACAGCTAAACTAGACTGGTCAATTGGAGTAGCTGTAGGACCGATAATGTGCAGTTTGTTGAGCATAACATTTCGATGGGTCTCCTCTCTTCGGACCTCCGAGAAAACCTCATTTATTGAGGGAAGAGGTTGATGACCAATGATTCGTCCCCTAACTTTGTCAAGTTCCGGTTTCAGTCCTGCAAGGAACTTAAAAACATGATCATCATCCACTAACTTCTTATAGTGATTATAATCCTCGGTCTAATGCTATTCATGATCGTCGAACATATCATGATCCTTCCATGTTCTCTTCAATGAATTAAAATACTAGGTGATACTATCTTTGCCTTAACGAATATCACAGAGTTTTAAAGTCAACTCATACTTTTGAGATTGGTTTCCAGGTCAGAATACATTTGATTGACATTGTCTCAAAGTTCCTTCGCCGTAGGGTAGCACATGTAGTTGGAGTTGATTTCTTCATCCATAGAGTTCACGAGCCATGTCATAACCATAGAGTTTTCAGCATCCCAAGTTGTATGCAGCAGATCTGTGATAGAGGGCTCCTTTGCATCACCAGTTAGATATCCCATCTATCATCGTCCACGGATATATATTCGCACCGATTGCGACCAACGCAAGAAATTGATTTCATTCAGTCGAATAGAGGTGATCTGGATGGAGTGGGATTCAGAAGGGAGATTCTTTGGTTCGGTAAGTTGGCTGGACTTTGGGGTGGATTCCGAGGTAATGTTGGACATGGTGAAGGCAGGAAAAATATCGTCAGAGGCTGAGGATCATTGGGTTAACTTTCAACGAGTTAATCTCGCGAGACAAGGGCCTGAATTACAATTAAACTAATCTCACGAGACAAGGGCTTGAGTTGTACTTGAATGAACCTCGCGAGATTGATTTCGTACGAACCTCATGAGATTGATTTCGTTGGATGTTAGGGTTCCGGGGAGACTGTCGAAGGTTGTAAGGGACCAACGCGAAGACCTCGTCAATTGTTAGGGTTCCGGCGAGTGCTATCGACGGCTTGTAGAGGATCGACGAGGCTTTGTCATCGGTTATAGAGGGTCACGAGTGTTTGTCAGTTGTAAAAGGAGCTCGTCGTTGACTGTAGAAAGGCCTTCGGTCATCGCCTGGCTGTAAAGAGCGTCGACGAAGCTTTGTCGGCTATTGCAGGAGGTTGGCGAAGTTCGTCGACGGCTGTAAAAGGCCAACGGCGATCGTCGATGGCTTGTAAAGGGCCGGTTGCTACTGCAAGGGAAGTGGCTAGCTAGGGTTTAGTTTTAGCTTTGATGCCAAATTGAATAAAAGAATCAATTGTATTATTTTTCTAATTGTACATGAGACTACATATAAGAGTAATTAGGAATAAATAAAGAAACTAACTAATGACAAATAATAATTTTCCTAATCTACATATTTGACTTTTCCTATATACAAATAATAATAATATTGAATATTCCAACATATTAGGATAGACAAGAGTTTCACATATATTATCAGTACAAGTAGAAGGCTCACATAGAATATCAGGGTAGGCAGAAATATGTTTAACTAAGTGCATATCCAAACAACATAAATATAACAATACAACACACAATAATTTATCCTGATTCGGTAAGCTACTCTTACTTACGTCCAGTCCCCCAAGCTCCACAAGAATTTCACAATCCACTGACACTTTGATTCTTTTCCCAGGTAGGAAATAAATCCTAACAATCTTGATTCTTTTTGCAGGCTCAGAATCAACATTTACACTCTCACACTATTACACTTATCCTTTTCACAGGCTTAGGAGGAACCTAATCTGACCTAATCTTTTTCGTTGGCTAAAGATTAAACCCTAATATTTTTCTTAGGTTAAAGATTAAACCCGAACTATCCAAATTAGACACCGTCCCAAATATATTTAATTCACTCAAACTCACAAATACAAAAAAATCATAAATTTCTTCCCACATGAGCTTCTACCACCTCAAAACAGTTATGCTCAATTAATATCCCGAATACTACGTGATAGAATCTATGTGAGACACAAATCTAATTTTAATCAATTTAATGCACAAATATTAACTAATCATATTTCACAAATAAAAATTGTTTTAAAAGATTTTCACGATATTAGATTTGAAAACGATTTTTCTAAAACACTTACTCCAAGTAATTAAATAAATAATCTAAGAAACCAAATTAATTAACTTGGAAAGATCTCACTAAAATTTCTTAAAAATGATTACGATAACTCAATGAAGAACACAGACTAGTGACCAAAACGTTTTCGTGCTTCGATCAAGAACCCTTTCGATAATACTCTCTTATAAATTTCTCAGCATAAAATTCTCTCTTACAATAGCAAAAGCAGAATGTTCTTGATTAATTCATTTGAAAAATGCATATCTCTATATATAGACTTCTAACTACACCTCTAACGGCTAGTTTTCATATTATAAGACCTTAAATGACTCTTTAATACCCCATATATCATATACTATCCAAATAGGTATATTTCATTTAAAAATACTTTTAGAAAAACTCGATTTAGTCCCTAAAACTTTTTAAATTCAAAACTCTCAAAGATAGGAAGTAGTTTTACCAATTCAATTAAAAGAATAATTTACTATATGGACCAAATAAATAGGAAATTAGTAACATATGATAAATAATTGGGAAAATACCCAAATCCCTTAAAAACCTCTTTGAAAATCGTTCAAAACAAGGTGATTTGGCTAAAAAACCGAAACAATCAACTATTGATTATCTGATCGGATCGGTTGACAGACCCATATGTCGGTCAACCGCCCCTACAATGGTTTTCTTTCTGACCATTGCTTTGCCTACGATCGGTTGCCTGATTCGCCTTGTAGGTTTTCTCTTATTTCTTCGTTTCAACTACTGGATTTGTTAGTTGATCGACCAAAATCATCGGTTGACCGAAGTGGCCAGTAGGGTCACTCGTTTAACTCCCTTAAGCTACTATTTTTATTAGTTGACCGATCTATTTTGTCAATTGACCGAATTTACCACAAACCATATTATTTTATGTGTTAAAACCATTTTTTGCAGTTAAACATCTTACCAAAAATATTTTTATGATTTAACACTTTATAAAAAATATTTTAAGACCTTAAATTTACCATTTCTTACTATAACACATATAAGATTATTCATTTTAAGGTGTCGTGCGTGATTTTAATTCGGAATACATTAAGAGTATAACAATAATAAGTTATTTTCACCTAAATGTCTTCAATGCCTTCGATGCTACGAAAATCTTCATCATCTTCATCTTGCACCGTTCTTGAATTCCTTTGATTCTTCAATGATTAATATTTTTGACCCATTCTTTTTCTCATTTTAACCTATGAAACTCTTAATCTAAAATCACTCAATAAAATTATTAGTTTCATAAAATATCAATATTTAATTGTTCATCAAAATATTAGGTTCAACAAGTCATTGTCAAAAAGAGGAAGATTATTGATCCTAGATGTTTTGGTGACAAATTATCATTGATGTTTTTATGAAACTAATGGTGTTTATTGAGTGATTTTAGAATTTAGTTCCAATTGAGAAAATGAGAAAAATAATGAATTTCAAGACGACATTTGATGGAAGTTCAAGATGATTGCAAGGAAGACATTGACTATTTTTGGAGCATAAAAGATTTTTTGTATATCTAGGTAAAAACAACTCTATATTTTTTTATGCTCTTAATGCATCACGATTAGAATCATGCACGACACTTATAAAATAAGTTGAATTATGTGGAATTTGGTTAGAATTGATAAATTCAAGTGTCTAAATATTTTTCTTAAAGTATTGTTCAAGAAAATGTTTTAAAAATGGGGAAAATGTGTTTTTTAAGAGGTTTCAATCAAAATCGTTTTGGGACTAAATTAAGAGTTTTAAAAGAGTATTTTTTGGGCCAAATATTTCAGATTCAAATGGATTTAATATACGGGGTCTATATATTGCATTTATGGACTTATTTTTAAAAAAATATAGATGTTATAGGTAGTGTTTGGAATATATATATATATATTGACCTGTGTTTTTTGAAAAAATGAATTTGAGAATAAGAGTATGAAATCAACCATTTCTAAAAGAGATAATCATTTTGCTGAAATATATATATATATATATATATATATATATATATATATATATATTTGAGAGAGTTTTTTTACAGAAGTTCTTGATCGAGGCGTTCATTGTTTTTGGTAACCGGTTTTTGCACTATATCCTTATCTATATTGTTTTGAAAGAAACTCCAGTAAGATCTCTCCGATTACTTTACTTGCTCTATATTCTCTGATCTACGTGATACACACACACACACACACATATATATAATAATTATTTTCTGCTTTTGAATATCTTGAATTATCTTGTGAAACGATTTTTACCTGATTAATCTGATTTACATTATTTTTGTGATTTAATTGAGTAAAATCAAATTTATATTCTCACATAGTATATTGGAACGTTAATTGAGCTTGAGCATATCTTGTAGGGTAGAAGCTCCTATGGGAAGAAAAATATTATTTTTTATATTTGGTGAGTGTGAGAGGATTAGAAGTATTGAGTCGGTGTCTAATCAGGAGTATGTTGATTTTCTTAGTCTGTAAAAGGATTATGTTTGATTCTTAGCCTATAAAAGGATTATGTTAGTATTTAACCCGATAAAAAAATAGATAGGTTTGATTCTTAGTCTGCAAAAGAATTAAGTTCTTCTTGAGTTTAGTAAAAGAAAAATTATAAAGGTTTGATTCCAAGTCTGGTAAAAGAATTAGGTTAGTTTTGAACTTGTGAAAAAGATTGTAAGAGTTTGATTCCTACCTTGGAAATAAATCAAGGTTAGTGGGTTACGAAATTCCTACGGAAGCTCAGGGGACTGAATGTAGGCAAATGTAGCTTACCGAATGAGGATAAATTAGTGTGTTCAATTTCTGCATCCCTATTTGGTTGGTTGTGCATCTAGTTAAAAGTGTTTCCGTTATAACTCAAGATAATAATCAGTTAGGAAAATTGGTGTTTGATTGATTAGTAATTTATTTGCTTAAAGTCTTATAACTACCTAATTCACTTTCCCTCTTTAGTAAATATGTGGGCCAACGAAGTTGCTTGTATAACTTGCATAGAGTGAGTGAGATTATTTGTGCAATATGCACAAATTAGGGGTTTTTGGGAGAGCATGGGCAGCCAGCATAAGGAGCAAAAATCAGTTTGTTAAAAAATAAAAAATAAAAAAATCGGCCACATACTGATCGATTTTTCCTATTTTTATAAATTTGTTCAGAAGCAACCCCTATCAAATACTTTTATTTTGTTTTTACATTTTTACGCAAACAACTCCACATTCACCCAACTAACATCATTATTATTATTTTTTTACAAAACTAATTTCAATTAATCACATTATTAATGAATATTCTATTTTTTTATAATTTTCTTAAACCTATAAATGAAAAACAGTTTATATTCTCAAAAGCTCAAGTTAAGCTAAACTAGTCATTAATATGGTTGTTCTGCTTTGACTGATTCTTGCATTACTTTTGGAATGTGATTATATTTTGCTCTTCAATTTGACTTTACACGCTAGTTGTTTAATAGACCCCTTGCATTAATCTATTGAAACTGTGAAAGCAGAACAATATGCGAAATTGTAGCATAACTTACGCAAAAGTCATAAATAGATCCTTCCATTAATATGAGACCAACAATTTTTATTTTTTTTTTTATTTTCCTTTTTTTGACTTGAATATTTAGACCAAATCTCATTTCCCCCCCTTCTATATATCATTTTCACAGGTCTCAGGCACTTGTCAGCCCTCTCTCTCTCTCTCTCTCTCTCTCTCTCACACCATTTTCTTTTTCATCTCTATCTCTACCTCTCCTTTTCTCTCTCATCCTTTTTCTTCAAACTTCAAACACTTCCATTTTCCACCGATCCGATCGCGTCTCTTCCAAAGTCTCTCTCTCTCTTTGGCGATATTGTTTTCATTTCGAGGGTTATAGGGTTTTTGGAGGAAGATTATGGGGCAACAGCAGTTGATCTACAGCTTCGTGGCTCGAGGGACGGTGATTCTGGTCGAGTACACGGAGTTCACCGGAAATTTCACCAGCATCGCGGCTCAATGCCTCCAGAAGCTTCCCGCTACGAACAACAAGTTCACCTACAACTGCGATGGCCACACGTTTAATTACCTCGTCGAAAATGGATTCAGTCAGTTTCTGATTTCCTTTGGATTTGCTTTACATGTTTATAGTCCTTACATATATTCATATTTAAAAAGTTATGTAGTACCGTTTATGATTCGATCTATGCGCTTAATTGTTTTTTTTTCTTTTTTCTTTTTTGTTGGGTAAATGAAAAATTATTGGAAAACATAGGAATACATGTTTCACTTGATGTGTTATTATTGCTGTATGCTGTAAATCGACGAGTTTCTTTTACATTTTCTGAATATACTATATTCCTGTCCTCCGGATCTGTTTTGAAATTTTATATTAATGGTGTTTATTATCCAAAAGATGCTTGTTTTTAAAATAATAAAATGAGACAACAGATGCTGAATAGATTGATCCGTAAAACTAATATATCTTTTTCTTGGTTAAAATAATGTTTCTCCTCGGGTAGGAGACAGAAAGGGATCGTTTGAATTTGAAATTCTGAACTGGCCCAGGGAATTCTTACATTAACTACTGTTGAGACTGAAATGCATAGCTTAGTAGGGAGGCGTTTGTTAGTGTTCAAGTTTCTACAACTTTTTTTTTTTTTTTGTTTCCATACTTATAAAACATGGAACGAAAACTGAAAAATGGGAACAAAAATACCTGCAGCTGATTTAGTTACCTTATATATAGAGAAAAATTATAGGAACAATATATATGTGTGTTTTTCAGTTTTTGTTTCTTCTTTGCAAGGCAGCTAGTGATGATTGGTTTTAGGTTGGTGAAAGGAAAATACAGAATGCTAACTAGATTGCTTGAGCTTATTCTCTTTGAAAAAGAATAGTCCCCTGGCAGCACCCAGCAATACAACTTTTATCTTTGATGCTACAGGAACACTTCATGCAATACTTGAACCATTTCAATAGAAAATTTATATTTTGTTTCCACTCAAAGTCATTCTATTTTCTTTTTTACCTTTGCAAGTTTACAATGGCCTGCAACATTGCCTGCATGAAGTACCGTGTCTTATTCTGCACATAACTAAATTCTTTGTTCCATTATGACATTCTTTGGTGGATACGCTGTTGTGTTTCTTCTTCTTTCTCTCACTAAGAGTTTTCGAAGAGTTGATGGAAGTGGAAATACTTTGTTCTTCTTTACCTACAAAACACCATAACTAACTAGAAAAATTAAATTGTATGGTGTATATATTAACCTGAGAGTAAGCTTTTGTGATTCCCTTTCTTCATTGCGTTGGTTGATTTTCTCATACGGCAAGATTTAACAAGTTGAAAGCTTATAACCTGTTCATTCTATAGAAAATCTAAGTTTCCCAACTAATAAACTCATTTATTCTATAGAGATCATCCATATGCATTTGCCAATTCTATCTTTGAAATCTTAGTTGATAGGATTGCATTTTTATTGCAATCATTACTTTTGACTCCTGCTGTGATAAAGGACATATACTTAGATGATTACGGTAGGGTTGAGAGAAATATGTTGTAAAATAGAAATATGTTTTGTCTTTTTCACCTTTGAAATAATTATGAGATTTATGGAAATTAGTACAAAGAAGAAAGCTTATAAATCTATAATATGTTAAAAAAATCTAAGCATAACAAACATTGAGGTTCCCAATGATTTGTGCCCTTATTCTATTAATTTGTCAACATATGGCTCCTTGCATAAAGAAATTTGTTATGGGCGAGAATACCACTGGAAAGCCGACTGCCACTTGCTAAATAAGGTGTTCTTTGTTAGAAGTAAGCTCTATGCTAATCGCTTCCTTGATAACTTGGCGGAATATTTTTTTCGAATAGACATGATTTAAGGGCATTCTACCTTCCCTTTCTCATATTTTCTAAAAAGGGGTTGAAAATTGAACTTAAATACCTTTTTTTAAAAGAAAAACTTGGTTAAACAACATCTCAATTCTTTGGACTCATGTTCTACAAACTGGGATAATTTCATAATTACTTTCATAATAGTATCAAGTTATTTCGGTCATGTATCCATTCGAGCTTAACATTGGAAATTTATGTTGGATGCTGCAGCTTACTGTGTCGTCGCAGTTGAATCTGCCGGTAGGCAAGTCCCTATTGCCTTTTTAGAGCGAGTTAAGGACGATTTTAACAAGAGATATGGTGGAGGGAAAGCTGGAACTGCTACTGCAAATAGCCTAAACAAGGAATTCGGGTATCTCTCTTATGCTTCTTTTGGTGGCAAAATGGAAGGAAGGACATCCATCCTTAATGGATGGAAAATGGCTCTCTCTCTTTGTTTGGTATAAGGGATGGAAAGTGAGAGTGGATTTTTTTTAATTATATAATATTTGTGAATGAGAAAAAAGTAACATAATGATTGTTCAGTAATTTACTATTCTACCCTTAAGAAGTGATAAAAGTAAATATCTTGTATAATCCTGAGGATAATATTGTAAATTCAACACTTCCCATTCACATTTCCTCCTATTTTTGGAAGGATGAGGTTTGCTTCCCATTTTTCAATCCTTCCTAGTTTTCCTTCGAACCAAACAAATGAAAATAAATATTCTTTCTCGTTTTCCATCCTATAAAACATTGCATTAGTCTTTTCTCAAAACTGTATCTATGGGTATTTTCTAATTATGTTTCTTATATGATAGGTCCAAATTGAAGGAGCACATGCAATACTGTGTGGATCACCCAGAAGAGATAAGCAAACTTGCTAAGGTCAAGGCTCAGGTTTCTGAAGTTAAGGGGGTGATGATGGAAAATATCGAGAAGGTAAGTAGATTTTTACTAAATCAGTTTTAGATCTTAAGATTTATCATGGAACTTGATGCATTATGAGAAACTAATGGCAGGTGCATATATCTATATCTATAATCTATCTATAACATATATAAAAGAGGGAGTTAGGAGCTTAAGGAGCTTAATTGAGTGGCGACTTTGTAATTTTATATTCAATTGTCCTTTTTGTAGTCCGTTTCCATGCTCTTTACTCAAAATTACATATACACCCTTAGAAGTTTAAGCATATTACATTTCCTCCCTGACTTTTAATATTTATATATTTCCCAAATATATATTGATTTTATTTTTTGAATAATTTCGTATTAGTCCGAAATATATTATTTTCAGTCTAATTAACTGATCTTATCTGTTAATAGTCACAATTTTAACAAAATAACTGCACTTTTATATTCTTGTAGTTTACATTATATTATATCTTTTTCGTTAATTTTCAAATTTAAAGAAAGAAAGCATTCCAACTAATCACTCCAATTTTTAAATTGAATAAATTATTGATTTTACTCTTAAAATTTGAGCTTAGTTGGCTTTTACTTCCTAATATTTTAATATTCATATATTTGGGATGGAACAATTGTCTATCGATTTACATGTTCAATTTTTAAATAAAATATTAAACATTTTATTTTACTCTTAAAATTTAATTATAGTTACATTTTACTTCTTTATATTTAATATTTCATTTTCTATTAGTACATAGTATATAACAGAAACCAAAACAAAAAATGAAAATTAAAACGACAAAAATAAATGAAAAATAAAGAACAAAATAAATATATTGAATAATGGAAAGCAAAAAAATAATAATAAAATTAAAATAAAACACACAAGAATAGGAAATCAGGTATCAAAAATTAAAAAAGGAAAATAGTAACTACAAATTTAAAATAAAGAACGAAAATAAAATACAACCAAAATATCGAAATATATAAAATAAAAATTAAAGATACTAAAAGGATGAACTTTCTAACCTGAAGGAGGAAGATTTAAATATTGAATTTAGGTTTTTTTTTGCTCCATTCTTTTGGTTATGTCAAGTCGTAATTTATAAATAAAGTGACATGTATACAAATGATAATGTGAACCAGAATTTGAGACACTATCAACATATAAGAAGAAAAAATAAAGGTGAAGTGCGTTTAGAAGCCTAAAACCTATTGAAAGTGAGTTGTGAGCTCTAAATTTGTGTTTATTGTTCTTTTTTGTGCATTTGATGTATTTATATAATGTTTCACACTTGACTTAAAAAATTAGGTCAAATCAATCTAGCATTCTTGATGGGCAAGTGCCTTGCTCCTGACCATCCCTAGTTATATTAAAAAAAAAAAAGGGAGATTGGCCCCCACTCCTTGTAGAATTTATTTATTTATTTTTAAATCCATTTGTTTTTGCAACTTTGGAGTTGCTCCTGCAGATATTATACTCCTAAACTTTAATGTTACAATCCTTACTAACATTCCGTAGTACAATTGATTCCTTAATCATATGGACTTAGTGTAACAATTTTCAATAAATTTTAATAGTTGTCCAATTAGGGAAACATCATATGATTTCAGCGTTTCATCTTAACCTGTAACAATATCAATTTTTTCGAAATAGGTCCATGAATCAAATTTAACAATCTAATTGCATGTTACGCAATGACATTGCATTTTCATTATAGATCAACATTGTTACAAAATAATTTGTTATTACATTATAAATTGTTTCCACTGCTGAGTTATTTTTAGTAAAGTGAACTGTAGTTTTACAGCACACTATTCTTACCATATTTGATTTTTTTTTTAATAAAAATTGAAATATGGATTTATTTTTAAATGGAAACTTAACATGTTGGAAATTCGAAATGACAATTAGCATATGGTAATTCTTAAGGTATGATTTAGGGTTTTAATTAGTTATGCAATCCCACAGTTAATACTCCAATCAATTTTGATATTTCCACATAAAAGTCGTGTTGATTAAACGCTAAAGGTTAGAAGTAGCAAAAATATGTATCCCTAAAATTTAGGGCGGGACAATGATTTTCCTAGAAAATGAATTAAATTGTAAGGTGTATGCTAGATATAATAGAAATAAAAGAGGATTGGATTATTATGGCTTATCACTTAGAAATGTACGAGTTGTTTCTAATGTCAAATTAATATTTAAATTGTTTAAGGTATTTGTAAAAGATATAAAATGAATAAAATATTGGTTTATACCATTTACCTCCCCTGTCATTTTTCTCAAAATCTCAATCCTCCCTTGTCTTTTTAAAAATATCAGTCACCCCCTTTGAACATTTTTTTTTATAAAAAGACATAAATGCCCTTAAAAAACTATATATATATATATATATATATATATTCTTTTACTTTTTTTAAAATTCAATAATACTTCTCTGTTTTTTAATTACACTTTGTACCCACTGAAATGCAATGTAATACCAATCCAAAATTTAAGGGTAAAAATATATTTATTTTCCTATTTCATCTTCTTCTCCTCAACCTGAACAATCCACCGTTGTGCCGTGCCGTGTCGCTTCGCTCACCACCAAACAACCCCCGCAGAATTGGAATTGGAGACTCAGAATTGGAAACAAATCGGTACGAGAGACGAGCCAGCGGAGGCCTCCCATTCAGGATGGTATGACCTGTTGCAGCTCTTGGAGTGACAAACCGTAACGCCTACCTACGTACAGGTGTAGCATTCGACGGAATTTGAGATAGGATTCTCATCATTGACATCGTCGCCATTCTCCGATTGAACCGATCTTTGCCAGAATATTGCAAACCACCTGAGAAAAAGCAAATTATACATTGAATTTGAATTCATACAACAACGAAGCAATCAAGTAATCAACAATAACAGTAACGGTACTAACAAGTTAAACATGCAATTCAGGAGGAGGAACAATCGAGATTGAAATTAACGATACCTCGAGAAGGAGAGGTGGAGGTTTGGACTGTAGGGCATGATTGGGAGAGAGTAACCATAGAGTAGAAGATGCAAAAGAGGAGAGCAAAGTACCTCAAGAAGATTGTAGAGAGAGAAAGAGAGGAGGATATGTTGAATGATTGATACATGTGCTAGTGATAAGCGAGGGAAGAGAGAAGTGAAAATGGTGAGATAGAGAACTGTGAACGATGATTGAAGAGAGAGAGAGAGAGACTGTCACGTAGCACATATGAAGGAAGGTGGGGGCACAAGTGGTGCTAGGTGATGAAGGAATATGGTGAACTGATCAGACTCGCCAACGGAACTAGGGGTGTGCACAGGTCAGGTGGGGGGAAACTTAGGGTAACCCGACACCCGACCCGATACTGTTCAGGTGAGAAAAATCTCACTTATTGGAATCCAAAAGAGGTCGGGTCTGTCGGATGACGGGCGGGTTCGGTAGGGTTGGGTGAGGTTCGGGTGAGGGTTCGGAACATGAAGATTTGGAGAAGAGAAAGGAATCGAAACTTTCGATTAGCTTGCAGGTAGATTTAAACCCTAAACATCGAGATTCAGAGAAGAGAAACGATTTCAAATCAAAACCCCAAATAGATTTAACTTGCAGGCAGATTTAATGTTTCAATTTTCAAAACCCTAAACAAGTAAACATAAAAGATCAAACAGAAGATGAGAAGAACCTATTGAAATTTGAAACTCATCGTTTAAGCGACGAATTGGATTTATAGCCATCGAAAACCTCTGAAGTCTGAATAGACTGAATCCACAAGAATACCGTTAATAGGCCTCGAATAGACTGATTGAGGAACAAAGATTAGATGAGGAACGAAGATTAGACGAGGCATCTTTGGATTATGAACTAGAACGACGAAGTCAGGACTCGCAAGAAACCCTACAAGTGGTGGCTGCGATTGCGAATGAATGAAATGAGAAAACCCTAGATTTAACTATTTATACTAGGTGTTCGGTCGGGTCGGGTGCTTCTGCGGGTGGGGGAGCCAAACGCGTTAACCGATCTGTAAGACATGTGGTCGAATCTGGTTTAACCCGATCTGACCATTAACACTTAGCATACCCGAACATTTCGGGTTGGGCCGAGCGGGCCGGGCCTGTCAGACTTTTTGCACAACCCTAGATGGAACCCATGCTAGAGACGATTGCAGGAGAGAGAGAGAGAGATTGCTCACGATCGCCGAAACCGCTCATGCAAACTGCATAGAAAATTGACGGAGAAAAAGAGAGGCTGGCATAGATCAGCACAGATCCGCCATGGATCTGGGCTACGGGCACAGATCCATGGTTGATCTATGCTTGCCTGCACAAATTTGCCATGGATCTTTGTTGGCGAGCATAGATCTAGCATGCTAGAGAGAGAGAGAGAGAGATGGGGAAAAAGAAGATGTATTCTTCTTATTTTTTATTTATTTTGTTAAAAAAAGGGGTTAAAAAGTATTTTTTTTTTAAATAGGGATGTTAGTGTAAAAAAATAAACGATGAAAATTTATATAAAACAAATTTAAAAGGGTTGTTTATTTATTTTAGTTTTTAATTATTTAATTATTTAATTATTTTTAAATATCTAAGGGCAAAATTGTCAATACATTAAAATTTTTACCTACTTTTTACCTATTAGGGGAACTATGTGGTCTTTGACAAAAAATGATAAGGGGTTGACCGATATTTGTAAAATGATATGGGAGGTGTCTGGTTAACGGCAAAATGACAGGGGAGATTAGTGGTATAAACTCAATAAAATTTTGTGGTAGTTATGAACTATCAATATCATGATTTGTATGCAGGAATGGAGTCAAAATTTTAATGAGTGTGCATACATAATTTGTTCAATTCCAGCTTACCATTTGGCTTTTTAAAAAAATAAAAATAAAAAATAAAAAATTGAAAATGGGCAAACTTCAATGTTGCTATTCGTAATATGTCGTATATCTTTGTTGATGATTTTTTTCCCTCCCTGCAGGTTCTTGACCGTGGAGAGAAGATTGAAGTACTTGTGGATAAAACTGAGAACCTACGCTCGCAGGTCAGTGTTGAATTCTTATTGTTCTCGTTCCTTTGTTTCTGTTCCAATATTTTTGGGAACAGAAAAGAAATACAAAAAAAATAAAAATAAAACAACTAATTGAACAACTCTACACCGCCCACCTTTCTTAATCTGTTTGAATGTTAGGAAAACTGTTGTTTGGTGTATTTTCCTGGAAAACATGGAACAGAAACTCTGGTGACCAGGAACAAAAAAAATTGTTTTAAAAATACAACAAAGACATATTTGTTTTGTTCTTGGTCCTTTGTTTCTGTTCCAAGTTTTCTGGAAACAGAAACAAAAAACTAACCAAACAGCACTAATGTTGTTGGCAATCATGGTTTACACAGGCACAAGATTTCCGGCAACAGGGAACCAAAATGAGGAGGAAGATGTGGTTCCAGAACATGAAGATAAAACTGATCGTTTTGGGCATCATTATTGCTTTGATTCTCATCATCGTCCTCTCTGTCTGCCATGGTTTCAATTGTTGATTTTTGCTTCGTTTCTTTTTTTTTATTTTTCCTTTTTTGAATTCAGTCCGGCACTTCCACATACTTGAATATCATTTCTCTGTGTTCTAATGTCCGTCTTGCCAATTTCACTTTAGTTAAAATTCTTGTTTCTGTCGGTCTTTCTTTGATGGGAAGAAAACGTTTGGGCTGTTTGGTTTAGTGTTCCCAGAGAACATGGAAACATAAACGAAGCACCAACGGAACTCAACATATATTTTAGATGATTATGTATAGGTAAGGTAATATGCAGGATATTTGTTTATGCAGAATGGACCTTGTTATCATATTTGTAATGGATTATACTCGCTCTCTCGACCATTTCAAAGCCAACTACACGATGAACAGATTTCACCGTTCTACACTATGGGATTTACTATGATACAAGTGAGAACAGATTTTTGTTGGTGTTTGTTTTGCTAGTGTTTGGGTTCTCCTGTGTCTTCTTCCAAAATATTAATGGTGGTGAAGTAACACGGACAAAGTCACTGCAAATATGGGTTAATACCATTTATACTTTCTCAAGTACCACGGGAATTTTCTCAACTTTAAAAAATAAAATTGGGAGGCCATTTGAACTATTTGGTCAAAGTATATTGAGTTCCCCTGCGAAATTCAATTTCAATTTTACTCTTTGAAAGTCAAATTTTCAATTTTATTTCTAATTTTACCCTTTTTTAACTTTTCCTAAGCCACCTTCTTCTCCAAATACCTTCTCCCTCTTTGCATGGTTTCTCTTTATTTTTCCACTGTCGTAGGACACAACAGTTGAATCGAACAACACCACCCCTGAATAACACCTCCACCCAACACTACCGCCCAACCGAGCACCGCCACCGCCAAACACCAAAAGAACATTACCACCACCACCAAGGACTTAAACAAAAGTTTAATTGCTCAATTGCTCCGGGGAGATCGAAGAATCGAAACTTTGATTGCAAGACGAAGACGACGATTTTGACCCTGCCGTCCACAACCTTCTTCTCTTCTGTTGCACATGGCCATTTCCTCCTCATCGCTAGTGACAGAATGGACAACACTATCTAACCAAACAATACGATCGCCGAACACCACCAAAACGAACAATAACATAGCCAAACAACACCACCAAAACGAACAATATCACCGAACAACACCATCGATGCGAACAAAACAACCAAAACAATCAACAACACCGTCGAATTGAACACCACCACTGCCGAATAATACCATCGAACCGAACAACACCGCTATGCCAAAGAAAAACCTTTTCCCCTCTTAGATCTACCATGTCCACCATCGTCTCATCAAATTTGGGCATAAAGGAACATGATCATTATCACTACTTAGGGTTTTCGAAATGCTATTCGAATCCGAAAAAAAAAATCAACTAACTATGTCGAGTTTGTCGTCCTCGTCGTCTTCTTCCTCATCCTCAGCTTCCAATTTGTTGATCAATTGATACAAAATCTGAAGGAGCCCGAACAAAACCACAAACTCCTACGACGAAATATGAAGGGCTTGATTTCGTTGTCTTCTTTCTCATCCTCAGCTTCCAATTTGGCTGAGTCGGAGGAGGTTGTGATTTTGATTTTGACACAAGAAGATTTTGCCTACTAATCAACGAAGTGGTGGTGGTGCTTGACGATGGAGGAGACGGTGGTAGAGATGGTGTTTGGTTCGGCGATGGTGGAGATGGTAATTCCTTGGCGGAGGTGGTGGTATTGTACAACAGTGGTGTTGTTTGGTTCAGTGGTGCAGAGAAACAAAGAAGAAGAGCATAAAAAAGAAAAGGAAAAAAAAAAAAGGGTGAAAAAATTAGGAAAAAAAAAAGAAATTATTAAAAAAGGGGTAAGGTGAGGGTAGTTTGATTATTCACTAATTTGGATTATTTTATTGTTTTTCTGTTTTGAATGAGTAAGGGTAATATGGTCATTTCATTAAAAATTACTCCGAAGAAGGGTTCCCGTGGTAATTTGAGAATTTAGTGGGGGTGTATTTAGAATATTAAAAGAATATAGGTGATGTAAATGGTATTAACCCTTGCAAATATAGATGATAGTGGCCCGTTTGTTTAGTCTTTAGTGTGTGTTTTCATTTTTTTCGTTTCTCTTGTATACTTATTGGGAACAAAAGCAAAATATGAAAACAAAAAAAAATTACTTTTGTACTCTTCCAAAAAAAATAAAAATATTACTGTTAGTTATGTGAACAAAAAGAAAAACTACTAGTCCACTTTCATTTTTTTTTTCTGTTGAAAATCAATAATCACAAAACTAGAAAAGAATCACTAAGAGCGTAATATGCAAGATATTAGGCAAAACCATTCACTGCTATTTTAGCTGACCAAGAGTTTCAAAATGAAGTTTAACCCACTAGGCATTGTAGTAGCAAAATATCTTTACCCTTAAACCTAAGAGAAGTTTGAAGAGTTTTCTCCCTCCAGGCAAAAGAATATGGTGCCTAGAAATTTGCCGTTTGTGAACAATGGTAAAAAATTTGAACGTTGAAAAACAGAATTCAAAAAACAGAGTTCAAACTTCAACTATAAAATCTAAGAAATTTGGGAAGAACTCACCTCATTTTAGATCTAACTTATTTTCTTCTTCATTCTTATTTCCATCTATTGCGATTTGGGAGCATGTGAAAGTGATTTTGAGGTATTTTGTTCATTAAAGTCTTTTTCTCTAACTCTATTTCTCCCTCTTTCTTGGATTTCTTGTGTCCGGTTTCTCCGTCTATGGTTGCTGCGCTGTATCATCTTCTCCACAAATCAATCTCTTGAATATATAATGTAATTAGGTGGTTTGGGTTTGGGTTTGGGTTTGGGTTTGGGTTATTTAACTAAATGAGTTTGGTTTAAGTTATTTAATTAAGTGGGTCGAACTATTTATTAAGGGTTGGGTTATTTAATTAAGTGGGGTTGAGTTATTTAAGTAGGACTATTTAATTACAGTGGGTTGTTTTAATTAGATTAGTAAAAGTAATTGAACTTTAAGTTGTTTTTCTAATTGAAAGTTTTAATTTAATTTTTGTAGTTGATTAGAGATTTAAATGTATTTATTTAATTATTTACTACTTAATTATTTTTTTAGATATTATTTCATTAACTGTTTTTGTCGTTAAAATTGTAATAATTTGAATTGAAGTTTTACTTTATATATTTAATTTATTTTTAAACATTTTATTATTTAGTTTCCAAAGATAGGGAAACTATAAAAAATACCTCTAACTATTTTAATTAAGTTTTCAGTCCCCAATTTTTTTTTAGAGAATAGTCCCTGTTCTTTGACCATACTTTTCTCCCAATTTATATAAAATGTCATTCTGTGAGATATAACAACATTTTACTCAATGATCAATTATGTGTGAATGTTCACTCAATATTTTAGATTCACTCCATGTTCACTCAAATAATTTAGACAAAAAATTTCACTCAATGTTCAATCAATATTTCACTCATTTAATCAAAAAATCATTATGAATATACACTTTTGTGTGAATGTTCACCTAATATTTCAGAACAAATAAAAAATATTAAAAAAAATCCTGCTATGACTATACACTTTTGTGTGATTGATCACTCAATATTTTCGAACAAATCGTAAAACATTGAATAAAATCCTAAGATCAGCCAAAACAAATCAGTGTGAACATTCACCAAACGACAGTCCGGTATGAACATTCACAAAAAAAATCACAAAAATTAACAAAATTAATATGAATATTCATATATCTGAAAATTCCCAATTTGAAAATTTTCAGATCTGAGAGAGAGAGAGAGAGAGGCAAACACCGAGCACGCCGAGCATGGAACACGACAAGCACGGCGGCAAACGACGAGCACGATCACGAACTCTAGATTTTATGATATAAAAATTCCAAATCTGATATATATATATATATAAGAGCACGGTTGCATAAGCGTGTGTGTGAGAGAGAGGGAGTGAACGAGCAGATCTGGAACGACGACGACAATGATGGCTTGCGGATGTAAGAGAGAGAGATAGATAGAGAGAGGGCAGGATACATGACGTTAAGTAGGTAGACGGCGAAGCATTAGACAACGGTTGTAATACCCCGAAAATTTATATTTTGAAAATATTATTTTATATAGGTTTAATATTTTGGAGTTGTTTTGTATATTACAAAAATTTAAGGTATAAATGAATACTTAATACTTTTTTTGGATTATTTTATATATTACGAAAATTTATGGTATAAATATATACTTAAAAACTTTAGGGGTATAAGTGTAACTTTAAGATTTGACAATAATATTATATAATATAAGGGGTTGTTAGTATAATTTTTTGATCACTCGTGATTTCCTTTGATGAGTCACAAGACATGTGTAATATTTAGAAGAAAAGTGGAAAAGTTAGAAATTTATACATTTATATAGATAGATTAAGGGCACGAAAAAACAAATGACAACTAGATTAGGAAAACTCCCAAAACCCAATTACTACTATAATTATTATATAAACCTTAATCTAATTTATTTATATACCAACGTTCAGAAACTTCGCTTGATTATCAAATTGTGAATTTCATATAGAATTTCTAACTTTTTTAATATATGTATTTAATTTCTCTATATGTATTATGTGGTTTATGTTATTACTGTTATAATTGTTAATTTTCATAACATGATTATGATTATGTGAAAACTACGTGTGATACATGCATGTGTGTTTATTTGCTGTATTAATTGAATACACGTATTAGAGGGGTTGAAATTTTACTGAGTCTTAACTCACAACCCTACAGTTTTTATTTCAGGGTCGATGAAAATGGAGGAACGCCTAAAGCTATAATTAGATTGGGATTAATTTTTTGTAATATTTGTATAAATCGTTCTTGTTGTAAAATTGAATTGATTAATTAATAAATATAGTTGCCGACGTAGTTTGTAAAATTTATCAGATTTATGAGTAATAAAATATTCGTTATTTTATTAATTCTCTTTGAGAGAAACTGTGTGGTGGTCCTGGGCAACCGATCATTACAATGGCAACAAAGCACTAGACAACGGCGAGGGCTAGATGACATAGACAAGGCATACGATAAACGGAGTAGATCTGGAAGGATGAGCACGATGACTTCCAAATTTGGAATGAGCATATTTGGAACGATGGAAACAAGTACGACGATGGTTTGCGTCAGTGGCTTGCGGCTATGAGAGAGAAAGAGGGGGCTAGATGATGTTAGTGAGGTAGACGGCGAAGCACTGGATGACGGCGAGGCAATGAAACATTGTACGACGGCGATGAAGCTTCACACAAATCGATTTGTAACGGTGAGGTAGAAAAATAGAGAGAGAGAGAGAGAGAGAGAGAGAGAGAGAAAGAGTAGTCGTGAAAAATAGGAAGAAGAAGAGATTGGCTGAAAGGAATTATGAGGATTAGGGTTTCTCCAATCTACTCCAATTTATATACAAGGGTATAAATGTGCATCCACATATTTTTTGTAACTGTCAAGGACTATTATCTAACAATGCTTCTTAAAAATACTAAATTACAACATAACTATTTAAAAAGATTTTTTATTAAACTAACTCTTAAATAAGGGTTAAACAATAAAAAAAAAAAAAAAAAAACTCTTTATTTTTTTATTTCATTTTTACTCATGTTATTATTCTCAAATTTTTAGATGGATTCTCAATTTAATGGTTCTTATTAAACGAACCTCCTTACGGAGGGTTGATCGCTAACCACAAATTTTGAGGAGCCAACTTATTGCAATCTAAATACATCTTCTCATTCTCCCGATGAAGTGGTTCATACAACAATAAAATCCCAATGGCAAAAAATTTTTACTCCCAAGGAAGATATTCCAATTTTATCCGGATGGCTCAACACAACTAAAGATCCAACGACAAGTAGTGGACAACAACATAATTCTTTTAGAGAAGAATTGATTACTATTTCAATAGTAATGGAGAATCTGAATTTGGGTGCACTCAAATTTTTATCATGAACCCATGGTCATAAATTAATATGAGGTGTGCCAAGGTAATAAACCATTTTTTTAAATTAATAACTTGAATAATTTTATTTTATTTTTTTAATATTTTGATCATTTTTCATGAAAAGCATATTGATAAGTGCGTAAATATCCACATATTTATTTATTTATACTTAGTATTTTATACTTATTTTGTGCCTAATTCTACTCACTAATCTCATATTTTACTTTAGGAAACAAAAGAAGGCGTTTGGAGCAAAACGGAATAAATCGCACATTTTAGGCAGTTTAGACACATGTTCATAATCAGGCTACAACTATCACCTCCGAACTCCGATTGAGGTGATTCAAGATGATACTGAAAGAGAAGAAAAATATATACAACTTTAATATTTTGTGTTTCACCATAATCATATTATATCATTGTCAAAATTGAGATTGAAGTGACTGTACCTGCACTGCCGATTGTCCAATTTGAAGAAAAATGGAGAGTGAACCGCGATCCGACCCGAGGCTCGACCCAACCCGTGAACCAACCCAGTTTACTAATCAATCTAGAACCATTAAATGACCATTGAAATCTATGGAACCAAGCCGTTACCAATGCAAGAATGAAGGGGTCAAAAGTGTAAAAAAATGGAAGTTGATGCAAGGATTGATGATGTCATTTAAGGGGATCCAAACATATCATTTATTACCTTTTTGGAGTGTGTCTTCGGACAAAAGGTTGTGAGATGGATGAATTGATTCAAACATTGGGAGAATTGTTTTTGGAAAAGTCAAAGGTGTAAAATAGGAAAAGGGAGGTCATTATGGAGGCAACCACTATTTCATTCAAAATTGGATTCAAGCAAAGAATTGATTCCTTTTTCAACAAGAGGTGGCCAACACTTTATAATTGAATCTCTAATTGTGAGGGGGAGGGGGGGATTCGAATAGTTAGTACTCATTTTCACCTCTACTCCTTTCTTTTTTCTCATTTTGTAAACTTGCATGGCCTTGTGTGGCTAAATTTTTTTCTCTTGGTCGAAGGAAATTGAAGCCTCAGAATCAATAAAATTGTGAGATCTAATTTATTTTCATTATTTAATTTATATTTTGAGTATTGATGTTCTTTTGTGCCTATGTTCATGATTATTTCGTTTAATCGCTAGGAGGCCTACTAGTTTATTACAATCTACTGCTAGTTTAGATATCAAATCCATAATTGTTTGATCCCTCTAATCTGTGAAGCAACTAAGATTTAATGATTTTCTGTGTCAAAAATTATTAGATCTTAGGAAGAATACTTAACTAAATTAAATACAACTACTTGTGCTTGTATTGTTTAGCTTCATCGATCTCTCTAATTCTTAATGTTGTTACTAGACTAAACCTTTAGCGCTTGTCTTAGGTTGTTTAGTAGTTAGGGTTGATTAGATCGCTTGTTTTCTAATTAACTACAAGTAAGGAGAGATAGAAAAATAATTCCAATGGTGAATATTCAACATGTGAATTGATTTATACTTGCATCGATGAACAGTTATGAAATTTCGAAGGTGGATATTGACTTAGACCAATGTGTGTTTTCTGATTGAATTCGGTATTAAGTTTGCAATTATTTTTCTTATTAATTTTATTAGTTTTTCTATCCTACAATCAACCCCCCCTCCAATCCTTGTTCACGTAACACGAATTTAGGCTAGGCACTCTCTGTGGAAACGATACCTGTTCACATTAATACAGTTCATATTTAGGAGTATGATTTTATTTTTGGTTGCCTACGACAGCACACCATATAGTTATGATATTAACGAACAAATCTTTTGTCGTTAAAAGATTTTTGGGGGCGATGGATTTGCTTTATGACGGATTCCCTAATCGTTGGGTGGACAAATCTCTTAGCATATTAAGTCCTTTTAGGAGTTGTGTTATTGCTTTATGACATACTACTGAGTCGTTGAATAGTTTTTTTGGTAATGGTTTTTCTTTATAAAGGATTGCCTAGCCGTTGAACCAAATTCGGGTGGTGCCTTTGCTTTATGATGAATTGCCTAACCATTTGATATTTTTTGGGTTTTATAACTGCTTTGACCATTTAGTTTCTAGGGGCTGAAGAAGATAAAATATGGTATGATATTGATAAGAAATACAATGGCTTTTTGATAGTCTAGCTAACCATTGGAAAGCGTGTATTCCTAGTTAATGAGGGTCAAGGATCTTATTTTATTAATTTTTTGTTATCTCATTCGATTGGTTAGAACCATAAATTCAGGTATTTGAAGAAATTATATTTTGATTATAGGTGGAGTTTGGCAATCTGTATCAAGAGATGTTCGAGGTTCAGGGGTGATTTTTTTCAAATTTCTCACACTCCTCTAGCTAAGATGAGTTATCTTGTTTAATTTTCTCTAAGATAGAAGTCTCTTTTAGTATTGAAATCATATTTATCATGCTCAAGTTCATTCTCAACACATACATCAGAGAAACAATTTTGGAATATTTGAAAAATATGACATTAAACATTTGAGTCATACTTTAGGAAACTCAATAGCATCTATTGAGAGGGTAAAACATCTACAAAACAAGTCCTCTACTGTCTAGAAAGGCATCTAGAGGGAGAGGTAAATTTCAGAGTTTTCCCCAATTTTATCATGAAATAAATTCCAGCACACCAAAAGCATACAAATCAAATTCCCAAATAGTACTCTTAGAGTTAGGCTTTGGCTTTTAATATGAGTGTGTCTTCTAATAAAGTTTAGGAGCGACTAAAGTTTCATTCTAGGGTAGGCTAGGTTGAAATCCCTCAAGTAGCTGATTGATTGTGTTTGGAAAATAGGGTACTGAGGGTTTATGGCCACTTGGTGTGGATACGATGGTATTACGAGATGACTGTAGGCACCGCATTTTGTCCTGCCCAATCAGTGTTGAATCAAGAATACAAGTTCAGATAAATTTCAAATTGAGGTTTAAAATGAATGAATTTCTATCTTAGATCACACTGGATAACACAAAAAAGCAACAAAAACATAAGACAACATAAAACTGTTAAATTGGCTTAAATTCAGCTAAGTAAAAATTTTGGGTCAATCTCGAAAATTCTAATATTGAAGGGGGGTCTAAAATGACATTATTAAAGGTTGATTTTTATTAAATCACATTTAATATGAATAAAAATTATTTTCTACCCTTCAATTATATGATATTTCACTAGATTAGCTAGGTTACCTACTTTGACCCTGAAACATTTACTATCATTGGCTTCGTCTGTTTAACACAAAAAATATCATTTCATTTATTCATGTTACATCAAATGCCTTCAAGAATCATATCCAAAAGACATAAATTAAGGCATGGAAATGTCCTAACAAGTCCAAGTTACACAAGATAACTAAGGATTAGAACTCGGTTCAAAATCGATCAAACTGAAGTCATCTTGACTAACCAGAAAAACCCATTGAATCAAGGACACATTAAACCATTTAATGACTCATGAATTAGAATTATATGACCAAGATACCCCTAATATATTCTCTACCAAAATATCTAGGGAAAAAACTAAGTTGTGTAGGAGGTCACTAACCGTTATCGAAACTAAAATCCTTGAAATGTGACTACCCGTTACAAGACAAACTAATACGATTCGATTCAAATCCAACCAATTCAAAGCCCATCAAATCAAGGGTCTCAATCAAGCATTAAATGTCAAATGACTCGTCAAGACCAAATTCAAAGAACCTTGGAAGCATTAATGACAACTAAATTGAAATAGTGAATGTAACCGGTATTTAGCCCCTAAACCAAACCGGAAATGTGAATTCAATCCATAAAGGCTCCCATGTTCAACCAATCATATCCAAGATTGTGTAATGATGACTACTGATTGACCATGATTGAAAATGATTTGCAATGATTGCCAATCATTGAACTTAGACAAGTAATCATTACACTTTGGAAGATCTTTGAAAATCTAATAGAATCTAGCAAATTCGTCCAAAGCTATTCAAGATCAAGACAATAGGATATGACCCCTACGACAAACAGACCCTAAGGAAGGCCCTGGAATGTCTTGCACATTGACCAATGCGCAGGCCCCCAGGCCTATAAATACAGGGGTTTGTTTTCATTTTTTCAAGAGTTGGAACCCTAGCTTTCTCTCTCTAGGCTCGAGAAATTCTCTCGGGTCATTAGGGTTTCCAAGATTTCTCTTCAATAAACACATCCAAATTTTGCTGAAATACTGTCTCGGAGGAGTTCTTGGAGGAAGAACTCAAAGAGTTGAAAGCAACCGATCAAGGACAATGAAGAAAAATCCAAAGAATGAGAGGAAGGTAATCACTTAAGGAAGACTACTTCCCCTAAGTTGGGTATGTCTCCCTAAACCTCCTTTAATATTGTATTAAATATGTGTATTATGCTTGTACATAGCATGTTCATATAACATTTATACTTATTATCCGTGTGTATATCATAATCTATAAAGTAATCAAGTAAAAAGGGCAAAATCATACCTCAATCATCAAACTATGTCAAAATTGTTCAAGATCATCTCAAGAACATCAAGACCATCCAAGAACATCTAAGAACATTGAAGAACATGACAAGAGCATCAATTAAACCATGGGTGATACATAGTGTATTTGATTCTCTTTGGAACAAATGAAACCGAACTCTAATAAACTCAAAACAAAAGTCATCTCTAAATAAACTATGTGCTTACTTGATTCTCAAAGATCTGAGATACATAGCCAACCCAAGTACGGGCTTAGTCACCTATCCAAATAAAAATTAGTTCATCTTTAACAACGGAACTACATATCGATCTGATTCCTTGTGAAAACAATAGGCAACTTTTATAAGGTTCAGTCGTTAAAAAATAGAAAAATATTTTCATTTCATGTGTCTTTCATGTTAAAAGTACATGTCGACCTGATTCCCTGTGAAAACAGGGATATGTTGGAAACTTTTATAAGGTTCGGTCGGTTTTAAAAATATGAAAAAATATTTGTTTTCATTCCTATATACTGTTATTGGGGTTGTCGATGCTTAGTTCAATTGTAGTATTTACATTCTTTTCATTACGTCATGTAAAAAATGCATAAAAAAGGGAAAACTTAAAAAATGAGAATTATTTTGTTTAGTGAAAACAAAAGAAAACTTGAAATTTATTTAAAAGTGAATATTCATTTAGATTGAGGTACCATTTTCGGATGGGTGTCTTAAGGTGTGTAAAACCTTCTCCGAGCATAACCGACCCCCGAACTTAAAGAAATCTCTGGTACAAGACATTTATGAGTCAAAACACAGGCCATTTTAAAATAAATATGAATTTCTAAAACTCCTGGTGACCTAGCACACTATTTAACTCATGCTAGGTGGCGACTTCTTTTAAAACATAAAATCCCGGCCCAAAGAAAGTTTTGAAAACCAACGCCTAGAAAATCCCTTGAATACTATTTTAAAAATGAACGGTTTTGGAGGATTTCGAGAGGGAGGAATGGAAACTTGTTTCCTCTTCTTCCCGATTTCTAATTCCTCTTACTTTCAAATAAAATCCGAGGTGCATCAATGACGAATGGGAATATTTGGGCTATGCAAATATGGGTATTTGCGGTCAACAATTCAAGGTATTGGGTGGGTATGGTTCTGATTTTGGTGAATGTTAATTGCAGGGGTACCGTTTGATTTAGGGATAACTAAGTAATCTTAAGGTATTAGGTGGGGAGGTTGGGAGATATTTTAACTGAGCATAGTTTGGATTGGGGGTTTTTGATTTTGGTGAGACTGCAAGGGTACCACTTGCTTTTGGGATATAGGCCAAGTAGGTAAATTAAGATATTGAGTGGGAGAGGTCCATATTTAGGGTAGGTTTGGCTTGAATTGTGGGTGTAATTTTTTATTTTTGTAAAACATGTGGGGTATCACTTGATTTGGGGTCATTGGTCAATATAATTTTTCATTTATGACCATTTTATCTCATTCGAGAGGGAAACCCTAAACCATTTTTTTTTTTTTTTTTGTGTGTATGTGTGAATCTCCTTTAGATCATTTAAATTAGGTCAACTTGTTGGTCTATGTGAGTTAAAGGGGACCCCAAATCCATTCAAGTTCGAGGTTTCTCATGACTAATAAGATAAACAAAGCAATTGGGCGAAAGAACTAAAGGAATTTAGCATATTATTGCGATCATGTAAGATGAGACTAATGGAAATTTTTTCGTCACTTGATTCCAACGATATTGAAAATTTTAAACTTGTTTGGTTCTAGGGTTTCCTAAAAGCATCATCCATTCGTGCATCAAATGTAAGATGCTCTTTCATGTCCTATATCATAGTATCTTATAAGGGTTTGGACAACACCTAGACCTATGATTACTATATGTGGCTCTCGGCTTATAACTAATGCATCCTAGAAAGGCTTCAGTTCCCAGATCTCCAACCCTTTGACATCAAAGGAACATTCATCATTAGTTGGTGATTCGAGTGAGATGTTTTTGATAACAGTTCCGGTAGATAAACTAGCAAGACCTATCATCTATTGGAAACCTCTATCTAGTCCTAAAGGGTGTCATCATTTGGAACGACGTGGATGTAATGCTATTGTACTTGTGTCTTGTTAGAGTGCACAATATAACAATAATACGGGGAGAGAGAAATAGATATATGCAGAAGAAGAAATATGGGGAAGGGATAAATATATATATGTATAAAAAAATCAATCACAATTCATGCTTATTTACAAAAATGGAAGGAGAAGATAGCAAAACAAAATATAACATTTGAACTTGGATTATTTGGACTTATTTGGATATTTTAGGCTCAACCTTCTAATTATCCCCAGCGGAATCGCCAGCTGGTGCGCCCCTATTTTTCAAAGTTTTAAAGATGTATGAGATAGTAAAGCATAAAAAAAGGGTGTCTCATAAAGCTTTGATTTTCTCAGAAAAGTACGTAGGCCAAATCTTTAAAGAAATGAGTCGTCACCTAGTATTGGGTCTAATTGGTGTTCTAGGTTACCCAATTTTTAGAAATCAACTAAAAGAGTCCTAAGTAAATTTGTGACTCAAAAAATATGGTCAAACGAAATATTCTTTTAAAAGAGTTCGGGAGTCAGTTGTGCTCGGGGAAGGTGTTAGGCACCCCTAGACGCTTATCCAAAAAATATCTTATGTTTTCGAATATTTTATTTTATTTTGAAAATATTTTTCCTTCTATGATGAACTCATTCTTTCATTTTTCAAATCAAGGTAGGACAATTTTTTTTGGTGTTTTGAAATAGTTTCCCGGTGTGATCTCTTAACGAATAAATTTGACAAAGATGATCCCCAGAGAGATTTAATGTGGTGAATCTTAATACTAGGCTAAGTAAGCGATTTAATCCAAATTGTTTTAAGAAAATGAAATATTTGAAAAGAAAAAGATTTTTGAGGACCTATTAAAAGAAAAGCGAAATACCTTTTTATTATTATTTTTTAAAAATAAATGATCTGAAAACTCTTTTTTTTCGAAACGATTTTTTTTAGGAAAGTCAAAAAGGATTTTTGAAGATTTTTTTGGAGTGGTTTTTTTTGGGGAAGAACAAAACTATTTTTTTTTTAAACTATATATTTGCCAAAAAAAAAAAAGGGGGTTAATAGCACTTTACCCCCTTATGGTTTAGCTGATTTGAACTTACCCCCCCTATGTTGGCATTTATTCCCATGTGGTCTTGATTTGAGTGCACTTACCCCCTTGTGATTTGCATTTAATTCCAAAACCGCAGGAGGGTAAGTGCTAAGTCAAAAACCATAGGGGTTAAGTGCAAATCCGCTAAATCACAGGGGGTAAAGTTCTATTAAAAAAAAATAAAGAGGTTGTTTTCACAAACATGATTTTTTAAGATTTTTATTTTTTTTATGCTTAAAGTTAGGAAAGTAATAAAGTGACGAGCGTGATGTGAACACATTTTATTTTAATTAACTTAGCCTAACTTAAAATATAAGGAAGCGTCTTCTTAAACCCATTGGCCTAAAATTTCACACATGTTGGAAAAAAAAAATATTCTTGTTGTTTTCAAGCTTAAGGGAATAAACAAGATTTATTTATTCATTTTATTTATTTATTTATTTTACTTTTATTTTATTGAGGACAATACTATGAGAAACAAATGAGAAAATGTAAATCAACAAGAACTCAGTCTCTTACTGACAAGAAAACATATTTACCTTCTTTTTTTTTTTGTTCAGTGGCATTTCGTCGAGTCCACAAATGGATCTCGTTCACTCAAAGCTATGGTATCCTTACGGTATTTCATCGGATCTATAAAGCAATCCGTCTACTTAATTACCGCAAGAATATATATTATTTTTTAGCCTTTTTTTAATTAGCATTTTGTCGAGTGCATGAATGGATCCCGTCTACTCATGATCATTGCATTCTTACGGTATTTCGTCGGATCTATAGAACAATCTGTCTACTTTATTACTGCAAGAATATTTATTATTTTTTTAGCTCAAGAAAAAAATCGCAATGCAAAAGAGAAGAATGGTCGTGGAGAAGGCCTAAAAGATGAAGAGAAGATAAAAATAAAAAATACAAAGATTAAATGTTAAAAAACGTAACTTGCCTAACAAAAATCTCTCCAAAACTAGTCATTTCTCTTTCAAGGGTGGCTCCTCAATTGTGTTTTTCCGTCAAAATTTTCTCCTCAAATTTCTTTATCCAATTTTTCTCTCAAATTTTTTCCTTCCTAAGTGGGTTCTTAAAGTTTTTTTTTTCTTATCTCAATGAATGAGAATGAATGTTCTATTTATAGGAAGTGAAAAAATATACTAAAAACCCTAACCCTAAAAAAACTAACCCTAACCAACACTTATTTTTTCTTTTTTATTTTTTTAATCAGATGTGGACAGGGGGCATTGCTCGCCTCCAGTCCACGTATGGACAACTATCCATACAAAAATGGGGATGGAGAATTCCCCCCCCCCCTTTTTTTTTGGGCGTGCACTCTTTTAATTTTTTTTCTCTTTTCTTTAATCAATTGTTTTTTTTTTCTCCTTTTTTACTTCTTCTTTTTTCAAAATTTCTCTTTCAAAACAAAGTAGATAATAAAAATAAAAATAAATAAAGAATTAAATATTTTTTGGACGGTCAAAATGACGTGTCAATACAAGCTCTTCTGAAGTGAAGAAAGACAAAGAACTCTAAGGGCTTCTCTTTTCTGAATAAAATACGAATCATGTTGTTCCTCCTCTTGAACAATTCAGGAAAAAAAATGAAATGAAAAGCGAATGACTCATACGGAATCGCCTCCGAAATAAGTTTTCATCGTAAATTAAATTTTCAGATAAATAATCACGATAAAGTCTTTGATGGCCATTAACTCTACCACGATCAATAATGTTGTGGCCTGGAACATAACCACGATGACTTGTTAAGCTCTACGATTAGCTGATAGCTGACTTTCCATGACAATAGTTGCTAATTGCTCGAAGTAATCATCGGAGTCGTCAAAAATGAGAAAATCGCTCACAATGTTACGAGACATAGAACAATATCAAGAGAAACAACAAATGAGTTGGAAAAAATAATGAAGTGAAGATTGATAATTTTTTTAGAAGAATGAGTTATATTTCTAGATAAATTTTGGTGTGTTAATGTTGAATGTAATAATTAGCGATAAAATTTAAATTTCAAAATTCAAGTTTGGCGGTAAAATTTAAATTTTCCGGTACTATTTAAGTTTTAAAATTCGAACTTTAAAATTAAATAAAAATATTTCAATTTAGTGGTTGAAAATTTCAAATAAAAATTAATAAATAAATAAATGACTAATATAAATGTCTATTTGGGTTAAGAGTGAAAATATATTTTTAAGTAGACAAAATACTATCCAAAGAGGCATTTAATTCATTTGTTTAGGCCCCGTTTGGTAACCATTTCCATTCCAAGAATTCCCATCTCATTCCCAGATTTTTGAAAATTCTGTTTGGGAATAGCGTTTGGTAATTTTTGTTTCCGTTTCCATTTCATTCCCGTTTGAGAATTGTGCCCACTTTTTTTCTTAAGAAATAAGAAACAAAAAAAAGTTGTTTCTCATTATTCCTATTCCATTTCCAAAACACATTGTCACTGTTCACCCGTCGGCCAACCACCGTCCGACGCCGACCATCTCCGGCAACTGTCGCCGGTCACCGTCCGGACGGAAACTTTCCGGCCACTCCCGGCTGTCAACCACTATCACCCACCCACCACGGTTATCCGACCGGCGTCGGCGCCACCGCCGTCAGGCCAAAACAGAAGAAAAAAAAAAGATTTTAGGATAAAATCATTACCAAACACAATTCTCTTCCCAAAATTAAAAAAAATATATCGTTACCAAACTCTCAAGAAGAAAATAAAATTCTCATCCCATTTCATCCCATTCCCATCCCACTATTGGAATGGAAACAGAAACGGTTATCAAACGCCACCTTAGTCTCTAAATGAGTTGGAGTTACTCTAACAATTGATTTAGATGACAACTCTTCTTGAGATTTAAAG
Source organism: Eucommia ulmoides (assembly GCA_016647705.1). Lineage (NCBI taxonomy): Eukaryota > Viridiplantae > Streptophyta > Magnoliopsida > Garryales > Eucommiaceae > Eucommia > Eucommia ulmoides. The sequence goes on along the minus strand of CM028327.1, from coordinate 23,011,715 downwards.
AGACTTTTATAGCATCAAAGAGGAGGAATTTCTACTCAAGAGATGTTAGTTTAGTTGCTAAGGGGAGGTGTCCCCTCTCCTTGTCAACCAGGGCTTGATTATCTTGGGGAGCACTTTAAGAATTAAATTTTGAATTTAATCATAAATGCATCAGAACGATATGGGAAAGTGCGCCCTTAAAATTATCCGGTGAGGTGATTAGTTGATGTGCGCATAAAGTGGTCCGAACACACCATACTGTTAAAAAATAAATATGAGAAATATGTATTCATGGGATTCGTTTGAGATGACACCTCCCCTTAACAACCGAACTATTTGTTGTGTACTAAGGTCTATTTCATGTAATATTTAGATAGAATATTTAATTTCACCATGTTTTTTAACATATTCTGACAAGTTAAAAAAAAAAAAAAACCAATTAATTATAATTAGAGAGGATAAACTGAAACAAAATCAAAGTACAAGATAAAAAGGTAATTAGCTCACTTTGTTATAGCATAAAATGATACATGTAAACACACATTGCATATAGATGGGGCCATTCCCATTATATTATGTGCCATACAGCCTCTATCAGTAATGCAGACTCGACCTGTCTCCAGTCTGGAGAGAATGAGCGTTGATTCAGCACCTACAAATTTACACACCAAACATCCTAAAAATGTGGAAGAAAAATTTAATGGAGATCCACATGCCAATTGATCTCTTTATGTAGAGATTTCTTCAAAAATAGGAAGCCTTCTTGATCTAAAAAGGATCATCAACTGGTCAAGCCCCTCAACAACAACATCTTCCTCTAACCTAAATAATCCCATTACAACTGAATCTGATTCCCTAACTTGCAATTTCTCAATCTCCTTAACCATTTTGTCCGCTCGATTTCTTGTTTTGGATCATCACAGCCAGAAAACCTTCCTTCTAACATGTCTTCCAGAACAGACCTTGCCTCTTCATGTCGGGCTTGCTTGATCAGGCAAAGGCCCAAGTTGCAGGCCTAGTTGGCATCCGGATCTTCGATACACTGCCTCAGCTGCTGCAAAGTTCCGTTGTTGCATATACGCCCAACCCAAATTTCCCTACACCAAATTCGCATATATGAACAACTGCATGTACACAATTTTACCCGTTTTTGTTTAGTTAAGATTTAAAAAAAAAAAATCAATTATTTTCACTTTACAATATAACTCAAAAACTATTTTACAGAACAAATTTTCATAGTTCTAGATCAATCATATCACCTCTTTTTGAAAATTACACTTTTAGTATTTTCAAAAATAATATTTATTCATTTTTTATTCTATCTACTCACATCTCTCTCTTATATAAATAACTCAATCACTTCAATAATCTACTGCCTCACTTTTCCAAAAATTTCAATCAATCACATGAGATCACCGCTACTTTTGATTTTTTAACATATTTTTTTTTATAAAGATTACATGTTTTAAAATCCAACCATTTTCACAAATTTCAAAAATTATTTCAAACTTTTCCAGAAACGATTTTCGATTTCCAAACCAAAGATGCACGTTGCCTATGTGTAGAGGCCCTATGTTTATAGGGAAAATGACTTTTTTGATCCTTCAAATTTCAAGTGAGTGTTTAAGTGGCCCATGATGTCTAACACTCGACACATTTGGTCCCCAAACCATTAGATTGGTTTCAATATAATCCAAAATTTCTATTTTACCATTAAAATTAATTACACGAATTTCCCTATGAACTTTTTATTTTACATTTTCCTCCATCTTCTTTCTCATTTCTTCTCTTGTGAAAACCACCATTAGCACGGTCGTCGGTAATGGCTCTAGCAATTCTCTATTTCTCTCTCACAAAAAAATACATTACAAAAATAATAAAATTACCCTAACAATCCCCCACCCTCAACCCCCTCACCCTAAAACTTCTAGCACCACTCCACTTCCTCCGCCTCCACTGCAACCACTGGCCATTCTCCTCCTCTTCTTCTTCTCACCCCCATTTCTATCTATATATATATATAATACACACAAAAACATATACACATGCCCGGATCTACATATCCGAGTCATGGATCCGTAAATCCAAGCTCAAATTTTGCAAGATCTGAGATCGAATCTACAGATCTGGGCATGAATACGTGTGTGTGTGTGTGTGTAGAGAGAGAGAGAGAAAGAGAGATATGGGTGTGAGAAGAAGAAGAGGAGGAATAGGAGAGGGGGGATGACAGGACAGGAATGGCCGATGGGGGATGGTTGGCGGTTGCAGCGGATGTGGAGGATGTAGGGTGGTGGCCGAAAGTTATAGGGTCAGGGGGTTGAGAGTGGGGAGTTGATGGTGTAATTTTATTTTGTTTTTTAATTATTATGTTTTTTTGGAGAGAGAGAGAGAATTACCAGAGCCGTCACCAACTGTTGCACTGCCGGTGGTTTTAGCCGGAGAAAAATGGTGGAAGAATAGGGAGGAAAATGTAAAATAATTACTTCATAGGCAAATATGTGTAATTAATTTTAAGGATAAAATGGAAAATTTGGACCACATTCAAATTAATTTAATAGTTATAGACCAAATGTGTCAAGTGCTAAATATCAGGAGCCATTTAAACACCTAACCCAAATTTGTAGTACCAAAAACGTAATTTTCCCAATGTTTATGTCTAGTAATAAGAGGCATAAGGAAGTTATGAGTATCATTATCCTAGTGGTTTCTTGCTTGATGGTGACTTGGAACTTCCTCCCGTGGGAACGGGCAGTCTTGGTGGGCTTTCCGTTGAATGCTTCTCCATGGTAAATCAATCGAAGCTTCAACTTCAATAGTTCGATCTGCTTGTCTAGTTTCCCACATTTCTGCAAAAAGCCATGAAAACCGGTCTTTGTAATTCTCAGGATGTAAGATTGACTTGTCTTGATAATGTATGAGATCCAAAGAGACATTGAAAATTTATACTACTCATATATAGTTCTAGCATTCATTACTTGGACAATTTTCACATTTTGCAGCAACAAAACTTGTCATATGGTAATAGAAGTCCTTCAAACACTTGGGTAGACAGACATGAAGCATCAAAATTGGAATTAGAAAGAAACACATGCAAATATTTAGATTTTTACATCGGTTCTTTTCAACTTCCAATTCTGAGACGGCAATTCCACAAAATCAAATACTACCTCAATTTTTTGTAAGTTTCTCTCAAGAAAATGCATAATACTGCGAATGGTGTTCCTATCATATATAAATTTCACCCCATTACACGTAATGCAACCGTTTTGAGGATGAATTTAGTAGTCTAAAATGGAATATATTAGTGTTTATATATTTTTTTTCTTTTTCCCCCATATTACTTGCAACGTAAACAGAAAAGAGAAAACAAACGAAAAAAATAAAATAAAATTGTTTTGTGTTATGATCCAGAAATTTGCTCTAAAAAATGTGGGAGCCTAATAGAAGCATTTTTTTTTATTTGTTTTTGTTCCAGGTTCAATGGTAAGAAAAACAGAAACACTTTAACAAACATCATTTTATTCCCTTTCTACCATGGAGAAGAGTGTGTGCCATTTTAACACGGACAAAAGTAGTAAAAGTCGTCAAATTTCACAAGTAACTAATCCAATCAAATGTATACCTTGTACAAGTCGATAAGAACATTGTCTAGTGATTCTTGGGCCTGCTTAGAGCAACGATCTCTAAACGAATTGATAGCTTCAATAGCTTCTTCAGCCCTATCTTGTTGTTTCATCACGACGGCCATGTCTTTTAGGGCACTATCAACTCTATCTCCACCATTTATTACCTTCCAAAACAAAGCTATTGCGGCTTCAGGATCCTTCTCAACTATCTAAACAAACACGATATTGAGAAATCAATGAATATAGATGGCAAATAAATAGCACTACCCCATTTGTTTAGTGTTTTTGTTCCTATAAATATGTGTATATATATATATATATATATATATTTTATTTATTTTTTTTTTTTTTTTTTGGATCCCATATTTTTGTTTTGTATACCTAAAAATGATCGATGCTATTCTCTCTTAGGGAGTGTTTGGGTGAAAATTTTGATAAAGGATTTGATTTAAAAGGATATAGGAAAAGACAAATATTTTCGTATATTCAGAATTAGTTCTATTTTCCTAATTATATAATCACAGTCGCCAGCTAAATTATGAAGGATATAACTGGAATAAATGGGTCAATAAAGCTCTACAATACTAGTACCAAAAATACTATAATTTTAATGAAAACTAAAATAAATGTCTTAATCCAACACTCTCCCTCAAGTTGAGGTGAAACTGTTAAACAACCCCTACCTTGTCAATAGTCGACTGAAGAAGGCGTGATCTTGTAGGCTTAGCGAACATATTAGCAGAATGTTCAAAAGATAGGACAAAGGTAGGTATGATAATTTCCGATCAGACTTTCTCACTAATGAATATGATCTCTACCTCGATGGGTTTCGTTCTTTCATGAAATTAACACTATGGCAGACTTGTTATCACAAAACAAGATAGATGAGTTTCTACTTTTACATGCGCGAATATATATATATGTGTGTGTGTTTATCAAAACATGCCCAACAAAAAAAATATTCCCCGAAAATTTTTCACTAAAATTTGTTTTCCAAAACAAGACAATAAACATAGAATTCAAGTCATAATATATGCATACATGATCATAAATACCTGAACAAATTTGACTCTGACATAGGGGCTATCACCAGGAGGAAGCTTCTTCATCTCCTTTTCTTGGGAAGCTACTCTTCAAAATACTCCCCTTCATTTTCTCTCTCTCTCTCCAATGACCGGACTCAGAGAAAGAAGGCATAAATGTAAAGTGGATCATGGGAAGGAATGAATTTTGACGGAAAAGAGTCCATGTTCTTTCTCATTGGATTTACGGGACAGTTTTGTTCGCCACGTATAATTCTCTGCCACGTGGAATTTTATATTGAGCCATGTCTCCCCATTTTATGCTCTTTTTCTGGTAATGCCCATTGTTTCTCAATCCAAAACATATCGAATTTAATTTCTTTTTTCGAAAACACCTTTGCAACAATTAAGATTGTATTTAAGAAAGGGAATTAAGATTGTAGTTAAGTAAGGGATTTAGAGGAGAGATTTGATTTATTCAAAGAATTTTAATTTTTTTTTTTTTTTTTTTGACAAATCAATTATTTAGGTATTTACTATGAGAAATTTGTAAAATTCATTAAACCTGAAAAATAAGATAAGTAGAAGATTTCTAAATCCTTTTGTTTTATGTGTCACTTACAAATTCATCCGAAAAGCGATTTCGATCCGACCACCGCCGCTGACCACCATTGCCGGCCGTCGCCGTCGCCCACCACCGCCACACCAATGCCGCCGCCGCCGATTCCACAATGGTAATGGTGGTTATCCAAACAAATAAATTATAAAATTACACGATCAAATTATTCGTATAAAATAGTTATCCAAATAAGGAATTTGTAAATTATGAGATTTCAAAATTTAGGGATTTTGAAATCCCATCATTTACAAAATCCCTGGAATTTGTCAAATCTCTAACCCAAACGCAACCTAAAACTTGACACTACAAATTAGAATTCCATCACCTTTTATCTCACCCAAAAAAAATATATGGCACTTTTTTTTTTTTTTTTTTTACACATGGGACGCATCCCAGATTTTTGGAAGCAAAGGAAGAAGAAGGGGGAAAAAAAAAAGATTTTTGTTTCTCCCTCTCAAAATCCTAAAAAATCCTTTCATTTTAGAAAATTAGGTGGCGTTTGGTAACCGATTCTGTTTCCATTCCAACAGTGAGATGGGAATTTTGTTTTCTTCTTGGAAGTAAAATCACGTTTGGTAAAGATACTTTTTTTTTGTTTTGAGAAGAGAATTGTGTTTGGTAACGATTTTATCCTAATTTTTTTAATTTTTTTTTCTGTTTTGGTCGGATGGCAGTGGCGCCGTCGTTGGCCGGCCGGCGGTACTCCGGCTCCGGCTCCGGCTCCGACCGGACGGTAATAGCGCCTGCGCCGGCGACGGCCGGGTGGTGGTGATAGATGGGTAACAGTGGCCGATGGCCGAAAGTGGCCGAAAAGTTTTTCTGCCGGACAGTGACTGGCGACGGTCACAGGAGATGGCCGGCGGCGTCGGCAGACAGCGGCGGGCGGTGGCCGGCGGCGGTGGACGGACGGTGGATGAACAGTGACCGTGTGTTTTGGGAATGGAATGAGAATAATGAGAAACAACTTTTTTTTGTTTCTCATTTCTTAAGAAAAAAATGGGCACAATTCTCAAATGGGAATGAAATGGAAACGGAAACAAAAATTACCAAACGCTATTTCCAAACAGAATTCCCAAAAATCTGGGAATGGGATGGAAATTTCTGGAATGAAAACGGTTACCAAACGGGGCCCTAGTTTCAGGGTTTTTCTAGAAGCCGATTTTGAAAATGTTCTTTGGATCCGGATTTAGTTTAAAAATAGAGTCGCCACCTAGCATTTAATTAAATGGTGTGCTAGATCATCAGGATTTTAGAAAATCATTTGTTTTAAAATGGCTCAAGTTTTGACTCAAAAGCAGTTGGTTTCTACCAGAGATTTCTTTAAAGTTCGGGGTCGTTATACTCGGGAAAGGTGTTAAGCACCCCAAGACACTCATCCAAAGACAATACCTAAGACTAAATGAATCTTTATGTTTAAACATAGTCCAAGTAATTTCCTTCATTTTTTATTATCACGATAATTTCCATTTTTAATGTTTTTGTCTTTTTTATGTATTTTATGTTTCAGAAAACGAGAAAACTTTATTTATTTAAAGCAGCAACAGATAAAATCGATCAAATAAAAATAGTTTATTTATTTTTAATTGACGATCAAACCTACAAAGGTTGCTTGCGTATCCCGGTTTTCAAGGGGAATCAGGTCGAAACGTAGTTTACTATGAGATGGTTTTACTTAAACAAACAACCGAACCCGTATGAAGGCTGCCTACATATCTCAGATTGCTGAGAATTAGTTCGAAATATAGTTAATCTCGAGATGACTTTATTTTTTTTTATTTTTTAAGAGATAAGAACATAAATCGCACTAATGATAAGTGGATATATATTTTTGATTTTGTCAAGAACACTCCAACCGTACTTACTAACTTATGTAAGTTTAGGGTTAAAATTTATGTTATTAGTTTAAAAAGAAAAAGAAAATATATTTTATATGTGCCAATTTTACCCGTAACTAAGAAAACGGAAACGTTTTTGAAGAAAGTGTACATTTATCCCCGAAGGAATAGAGATTCTCCTTTTATTCTGAATTTTAACCACAAGGGTCTCAACAAAGTGTGTATATATATATAAGGTGCCAATCCACAAGCCAGTGACTTAGTGCCAGACTATGATCTAGACTAGTGCGGAAAAGTAAATACTAGTTGTTAGTAGTTCATAGTCCTTTATCGAAAATTTGTTTTGAGTTCATTGGAGTTCGGTTTCATGTGTTCTTGATAGAATCAAAGATGTTATACACAAATCATGGTGTTCTTGATGTTTTTAATATGTTCTTTTGATGTTTTTATTTATATGAACTTGATGTTCTTGACATGTTTTTTGATAACTACACTATGTATATAATCTATGCATCTAAGAACTAACTAAATATACTATGTACAAGCAATATAACGGTATTTAAACGAAATCAAAGAGACGTCTAAGAGGATTTACCTAACTTAGGGGAGTGTCTTTCCCCAAGTGTTTTTTCTTCATCTCTTTCTTTGATCTTCTTGGTTATTCTTGATTGTTCCTTAACAACTTCTTAAGATCTTTTCTTAAGAATCTCAAGAACACCTTTTGTGAGCCTTTTTTACAAGATTTAGGAGTGTTTATGGAGTAGAAAGCATAGAAAATCCCTAGACCCAGACTAGAGAAAGAAACTGTATGATCAAGCCTTTTTCCAAATGAAAAACAGGCTACTATTTATAGGCTCGGGGAGCCCGCGCATTCCCCATTGATCAGGCATACCCAGCCTGTTCCTCAGGCTGTGTTTTATCTAAGTGTGACCCTTTGATGTCCCTCACTTTTAGGGTTAATGCCGAATATTAAAGATTTACTTAGATTCTCTAAGTAATCATTAGATTTTGTAATGATTACACAATCTTCTAAATATCTAAGCAATGATTGCTCATCGTTGTCCATCATTGGTTGCATATGGGTCATTGCTTGATTTGATGTTATCCAGTCCGGTTTACTTGCTAAATACTAGTTACTCGAAGTAATCTAGTTACCTTCCTAAAAAATATCTATTTGCATTTAATACTCTTTAATGAATTCAATGAATGTTGTCTCTACATGTCATTCGTGAATTTAATGCAATGATTTTATGTTGATTTGATGGGCATTTAATACCTTGATGGGATGAGAATTGATCCGATTAACCTTATAACCGTTAGTTACTTTTGAAGTAACTAAGTTTCTTTAAGATATTTTGGTAAAAGTATCTTCATCCATTGAATTGAGTCGTTGATTCAAGGATTGAATACTTGATGTAACCTTGACTTGATGGGTCATTTATTGCATGATCTAGTGGGAAACCAATTCCGTTAATTTTGTAACCGTTAGTTACTTTCAAGTAATTAGGTTTCCATCCAAGATATTTTGCCAGAAATATCTTGAAAAGATCTCCTAATTAAATTCTCATTAATGGGGCATTTAATGCTTGATTAGGTCTTGATGCGATAGACCTTGAATACTTGTTATGATGACATTCGGTATGGTTGGTTTTGAACCATGTCTTAAGCATTAGTTACTTTGAGTAACTAGATTTGTCATGGTAGATTCTTTGACTTAATCAAAGATTTTGGTTTGATTTCTTAAAGATTAGTACTTTAAACAAAAAATCAAGGATGAGTGTCGGTTAACTAATTTAAAATTAAAGAAATATTTTTGGTGTCAAAAATACGAAACTGATGATAATAAAAGTTTCAGGGGTTAAAACAGGAAATAAGGGTAATTGGTGAAATTTCCTTAAGTTAAAAGATAATAATTAATTTTTATCCATATTAAGAGTGATTTCATGAAAATCAACCTTTAATTTTGTCATTTTAGTCCTTCTTAACTTTAGGAATTTCGAGGTTGACCCGAAATTTTTACTTTTACCGAATTCAATCAAATTGATAATTTTATGCTTTCTTGTGTTTTTTGTTTTTTCGTAGTATCCAATGTAATCTAAGGCAGAAATTTGTTCCCTTTAAACCTCAGTTTAAATTTTATCCAAATTTGTACTTTAGATCCGATACTAAATGGGTAGGACAAAATGCAATGTCTACAACATATTGCGGAGGGGATTGAACTTTTTACAAAGAAGGCAAATTAAATAGGGAAAATTACCAAGTGTGTAATTACCAATTGATTTTGATGATACTTAAGAATGGATCACCGGACACGTCGGCCCTTGAGACTAGGGATAGTGGTCGGCGGTGAAGGTTAACTTATTTCTCTTGGTTTGGTTCCTGCAAAACAATGCATCGCTGGTGGTCCTACTGGCGTTGCACCTCTGGTGTGAGAATCAATAAAGATTTCTGAGAAGAAAGGTAGTGTTATATGGCTAAGAGTATACGACAGCGTATCACGCACAACACTTATACCTCGAACTGCTACTGTTCTGACCTTTATATAGAAAATAGAGGAAGACCCATTTGGCAAGCCTTCCTTAATTCTCTGAGTACCGATATGGCAAGTAGTGCGGATCTCGGTCTCTTTTCCAACGAGGTGGTATGATAGCTGGTGAAGATCGCGGGGCCGTTATTGCAACGACATTTTCCTTTGAGAGAGAGACGGCTCTAATCACATTTAGAAGCAGGAGCGTGATAGCGCTCATGCCCTAGGAGTATTGACCAATGTGAGATGGAGAGACCTGGTCAGGTGTTGTGACCTAGAGTGGGTAAACCAAAGGGCCTATCTAACCGTTCGGTTCTAGAGATCTCGAACCGGTGGCGTGTTTGAGGCCACGTGGCTCTCTGGTGTCTTCTGATTGAATTCATCATCATCAGATGCCCCTTATTCTCAATGGTGTAATTATTTCACGCCTTGGGAATATGTGGATGATGAGATGACGTTTTGTCATTTTGTTTGTGGGATGCGTCGTGTCAGCGCTCTGGCGGCGGCATAACGTTGTAGTTTTTTTGTTTTTCGAGAGTTTTGGGCATTAACTATCACATGACTTTATTTGATTGCTGATCGTTTCAGCTTCCGTGACGATGGTTAATGGGGAGCCATATTCGATTAGTTTAAATGGAAGAGTCTGTAGACTCTCCAAACATGTTCTCTAGAGCGTTGCTTTTATTGTCGACAATCAATACATCCACTAATTGCATTTTGTAATGGCAAGAGGTTCAAGATTTTCTTTTTGTCCCTTTGGGAGAGGGGGTGATGACGAAGTTGGCCTGTCATCCAGAGTGTCCAACGGTAATGATGACTTTAGGCCGTTATCCAAGACGTACGACAATGAAGCTAGCTGTGCCGAAATAGCCGGTTTGGCAGTAGCTCAAAACGAGGGGGCAAAACCGATGGAACCCCTTCGCTACCCTGCTCCTGAGGCTAATGTCGTTGCTAAAGCTGCGTCGGCAGAGGAGCAAAGATGAGAAATGGACTGTCGCGTGGTGATTCACCTAAGGGACTTCTATATTTTTTATATGCTTGAGTTCTTCACCCTGTTAACTGTGAATATGATTGTTCTCGAGCCTTTGGAGAATGTAGTACAATGTCCATTTAGATACACTACTTTTTACGATGAAGCCTTTCATAGTGGAGTTTGCTTCCCGTTTCATCATTTTCTTCGTCAAGTCCTTCATTTAGTTCAGCTAGTACCTTCGCAGTTGATGCCTAGCGCGTGGAGGCTGATGATAGGGTTCGCCATTCTGTGCTTGCGGAACAATGTCCCTTATTCATTTTTTATTTTCTTCTACTTTTATTAGCTTGCTTGGAATGCGGCCCCACCTGACTGTTGGTATCAATTCTGGGCCCGAGATAAACAACTTATCACCAGGGTCCGATGGATAGCCTGAGGTAGAGGAACAACTGGGTCTTGGTAACGAGGTCCTGAAGTGACCCTTGAGAAGATATGGGGCCCACCTAGTGCCTAGGGAGTGGCAAGATCCAAGTAAGTTTGCGCCCTTACTCTTCTCTTATCCTGGGTTGCCTCCTCTTCTCAACTTCTTTCTTCTTTTGTAGGGCCTCTCATCCGTCCAGCACTTAGTAAGGCAGAGGAAGCAGTGGTTGCTCTTCTACAAGGGCATCCACGAGCCGAACAAAATTTTGCCTTCCTCAAGGCTACGTCATTTAACCTCATCTTTATGGCCCCTGCTACAGATTCGTCGTCGAGATCCAAACCCTTTTTTTTGGATGCATCGTCCAGGCAAATATGTGTGATTCCTTATGTTTTTTATTTTCTGAAATTGCTTTCTGTTTTGCCTTTCAGCTGTGGTTAACAATTTTGTTGGTGAAAAACTATTGGATACTGAGCCAGAGGTTTTGTTAGACACTAGGGATGGTATAGTTCCTTCATATCTTCTGGGGGATTCGCCGACGGTTGGGCAGGGAGTGGCGGTGATGATTGTCCCATTCGCGGCTTCCCCAGGGGTGACTCCTAGCTTGGACTGCGACTCTCTCAAGAGGAGGTGCAGTTTTAAAGTCGGTGTTATGATTCACGATAAACCGGCGGTAAAGAGAGCATGGGAGTCCCTTTCGGTAACTTCCAGGAAGGACAAAGAGAAGATGGGGGAACCTTCTAGAGAAAGGCCACCATCTTGTGACCTCGTGACGCGATCCCCCACGATCGAAGGTCGATGGTTGGTGAGGAGCCTTCCGCCATCGTAGACCTCCCGACATCTCTAATATCAAGCTCTCGTTTTTCTTCAATTTCACCTTGAAATCCTAAAATCAAGCCTCGATTTGATCGATTCGATTCATTCTCTATCTATTGATATATATATTTCCATTAATTTGTTCAGTTTTCGAAATTCTAGGGTTAGGGTTTGTTTTTTCAATCAACGATGTTGATTACTTCGATCTCTCCATTCGATTCATCGCTTGCAGTCGATTTTCGGTGTTCTTGATTTCCCCTAAGATGATTACCTCTATTGTTGTTGGCTATTTCTCGGGCTTTAGATTTTTAGGGTTTCAATATTTTTGCACGTAAGATTTCATTCAATCTATAAATTTCTTGAGGGGTTTTGTAGTTTTGTTCATCAATTGATTTGTTTCATGTATCTTGATGCTTGATTGTTCTTGTAGTTGTCATCTATGAATCTGTGGCTAGGGTTTTGAATTTTGTTTCTTATTAAAATTTGTATGGTGGGATTTAACTTCACTGAGAGATTTTTTTTTTTTTTTTTTAAAATCATAATTCATGTATCCTTATATATTTGTGTATATGTAGCTATATGTGTCAGTTGCCTACATGCATGTATACATGTTCTTTATTCATGTTGATGGAGTTTAAGACACTATTCTAAAATATTTTCCTTCATGTTCTTTAGCTATCATAATTTTATCTAATTTTCGGATCAGACCATTGACCTTGTTGTTGATAAAGGAGGATTGGATGCTTTGATGGAGCCTGAGCTCAGCCCTAAGTTAGGAAATCAATATATGTAAGAGGTTAGTGGATCCTATTGAACTTATTACACATGCTTAAAGACTTCTGTAAGCAAATAATCAGAATATTAGGAGGGACTTACACAAATCTATGTTGTGTCAGGTGAAGAGAGTTCTTACATGTGTTTTTCTTAAGCAATAACAAATTTAATTTCATGTGTTTTTCCTTTCTTTCTCAGTTCATTTAAAACAAATTGTTATTAAGCTAATTAGCTTGGTGTAGGATAAATTAGTGGTGTAGGAAGAATTGTTATTAAGCTTTTAATGTATAATTATCGTTGTTTAATCGAACTGAGTGTGTTCAAATCTTCAAGTGGGAATGGAATTCTGGGCGAGATGGGCTCATAAAGCTCTTTGGCATGCTTCTTTATGGCACACCCACGAGATTTGTTCTGTTTTTCTTCAACTTTCTTCTCACTTTTCAACCGATTTGGACATCGAATGATTTGGTTTTTAGTATTAAAAAGTGAAAACAGTGTGCGTCGTGTAATGAAATTAAGATGTTTGATTTATTTATTTTTTTGGTTTGAAATTCAATCTCATCATAAACCCAGAGAAGGTTTGTTTGAGCTTAATGATGTTTTCGCCATAACAGACGCTGTTCCAATCGTCGCTTTCCTCTCCTATGGCTTCTTTCACAAAGGCCTCTTCCTCAGCCTTTGTTTCGGCACTGTAATAACTCTCTCTCTTCGCCAAAATCGTCATGTAGGTTGATGTCGTCGCCACCATCTTCCCCGAATTCCCATATGTGTTTCATATTTAACTTGACGTTTGTTGTGTGTTTTTTTCTCAAATTTTTGTTTCTAATACAATAGTGTTTATAGTTTTTAATTTGAATTTGAAGTATTTTAATGGGGTATGTATTACAATGGTACATTATGGTGAATGTAATTGTTAACATTTTGATGTATTTTTATATATTAATGGGGATTTTATTATTTAGTCCTTTGTAGAGTAGGTGATTAGGATTCACACTTGGAGACCACTTTTCAGAACTCACAAATTGTTTAGAAAAAAGTTATTGCATTTTGGTCGCTCTATTCAGCAATATTTACGAATCTGTCATTTTATCCTATGTAACAAGACAAAATTGGATAACAGTAAGTTAACGTTAATGTAACTGTTCAGCCACTATATTACAAAATTACATTTTGAATTCACGTTAACATTATTGAATCCATATTTTTTTTCCACATTAACGCATCTTCCTCAATCTATTTGTTTTGTGTATTACGTTAACGTTAACTCATTTCACCACATGACATACTTTTGTTTTTTGCTTGAATATTTAGCGTATTTTGTGTGTGTTTACTTTAACGCATCTTGTTTTTTTTTTGCTCTATCTAATCTGTTTTGTGTATTACGTTAACGTTAATTCATTTGTTTTGTGTGCGTCAAACATTTACTTAAACGTTTACTTATTAACGTTAACGCATTTTTTTTGTGCGTTTCACGTTATCACATATTTCCTCATTTGTTTGTGTGCGTTAAACGTTAACGCATTTTTTACCATTGGGCTGTGGATTTTAACGTTAACGTATTTTGTTTTTGGGAGGTTTTGTATGTTAACGTATTTTGCTTAAATATTTACATTAACGTCCTATTACTTACTTTATCTTGTATGCGTTAACGTTAACTACCATATGTTGGTATTTTGTCATTTTGAGCTGAATGTGTGTTTGGGTTGAGTTTGTATTAACGTTAATACACAATTTTCCTGGGGGAATCTCCTATATTAACGTTAACGTATTATGTTATCTGAAAAACCATATATGAGAAAATAAAAAAAACATTGAAGTTAACGTTAATGTACATTTTTTGTGGCTCTTTTTGTGTTAACGTTAACGCATTCATGTTATCTAGAAAAATCATGTGTGAAAAATGAAAAACAAAAACTGACGTAAACGTTGAATATACATTTTTTTGGGTCTCTTGTGTTAACATTAATGCATTCATATTGTTTGAAACCCATATGCGATAAATCAAAAAAGCAAAACAAGTGATGTAAACGTTAAATGCACATTTTTGGGGGGTCTCATTTGTGTTAACGTTAACATGTTCATGTTGTCTAGAAAAATATATGTGCAAAAATCACATAAACACTAACGTTAACATAAGAAAATAAACACTCCATCCCCAACCATCGAGCAAAAATCAAATGATATTTCAACACAATCAAAAAAATATTGAATAAAACCTAGAATAAGCAGCACGAAATGAACGGGATCTGAACGCCACAACAAAATCCAATTCAGATCTGAAAATGTTCCAATTCAGATTTGAAAAATTCCTAAGAAAAATAAAGAACAAACCAAACAGAGCGTAAGAAATTTTTCAATTCAGATTTAAATGTGTGTTTAAGTTGTGTTTATGTTAACGTTAACGTATGTGGAAAAAATCACACACCACCACTAACAGTAACGTAAAAAAATGAACACCCCATCCACTATCACCACAAATAGAGCAAAAATCACACAACAACTAATGTTAATGTTAAAATCTGGCTAGTGGCGACCGATGGTTGTTCGAATAAAAAATGAACATTACCACTGCCAAATAACATCACCACCGCCAAACAACACTGCAGAAAACGAATATCAACATTGCCAAATAACACCACCAAAACGAACAATATCGCCAAATTGAACATTAAAACTAGGAAAAAAAATACCATGAACTAGAGAAAAATAGTGGGAAAGTCCAGATCTGGTAGGTAGCCGACGGTGGTTACCGGATCTAGCTAGTGGTGACCGATGGTTATCCGAATCGAAAATGAACATTACCGCTGTCAAACAACACCGCCGAATCGAGCATCAAAACCAAAAAAAAAACAAAAAACAAATAAGAAATACTTGCTCAAAACCCACAAACCTTTATCTTCCTCTTGGTCCTTCGTCAAACGCATTTTTTCCAAATCCACAAAAATCGCCACCCAAAACTACCCCAAACCCACCGCCCTCGTCGTCGTCTTCCTCCACCAGATCCTTCCTACAATGCGCCACCGTCTATTTGATACCACCCAAAAGTCTCAATTCGGATCCTTCTAGGAATAGACCAAGTTCATCTTCTCCGGAATCCGATATCTTTGTCGATCAACATTTATTCCCTCTCTGTAACGACATCTACCCCTGTCCCATTTGCGGCGAAATATTCCAGCACCAGACCAACCAAGACGAAAAACCAGATCTGGAACCCCACCCACTGCCATCAGCGAAAGACCACCCACCACGGCGATAGACCCACCGACACCGACAGTAACGACGACTTGTGCTACTGCGGATGTGCCTTGAGAAGCTCGATATCTAGGCCTCTGTACATTATTGAGAGCAGAAATGGGTCGTTAATGCCGTATCAGACAACTAGCCAGCTGTCGTTGGGTCCACTCGCGCGGAACTGTAATGCCCACAGGCAAGGAAGAGTTAGGAATTCCGTATATTAGCTAGAGAGGTCGAAATTGTTGTGGTTGGGATTAGAGAGAGAGTGAACGTGGGTAACGTTTAGAGAGAGGATGAGGATTGTGAATCAGAAAGAATAGTTAATGTAAAGGTGAGAGAGATGGGTATATGTGTCTTTTCATGTCCTATTTTGTCTACCCAATGACTAAAGACTTAATTGAGATCTAAATGCCAAGTGAACAATTTAAAAATATCTGAATCATATATGGTCTCTTAAATAGGGACTAAATAATAAAAACCTCTATATTAATATAGTTCAAAGATTACACATTTATTTCATTGCCATAAACATAGCAAAAATTGCATTAGTATTTGTATTTTTTTTTTTCTAAAATTAGTCCTAATATCATCACCATAAAAACGTAAAGACATGAAAAATAATAATAAGAGAGAAAATAAAAAAATAAAATAAAATGGATTGGTGAATGTCACACCCCATCCTGGACACCAGTCATGTGGGACCGGCGTGACGTAGACATGACACCGTCCAACTGACTAGCCAACCTCAATACGTCAATAAACAACATTGTAAATCTATACAACACATATAATAATCTCATCTGATAGGGATACACCGTCCCGAATATAAAAACAAACAACCAAATCCCCTAAACCTCACTTAGATGCCATCTCTGATATCTCGTCTCAAAGACTTCTTTGCGTGACCCGCATAACTCTATCTAGCGCCAGTAGGGGACCGACCGAC
Source organism: Eucommia ulmoides (assembly GCA_016647705.1). Classification (NCBI taxonomy): domain Eukaryota; kingdom Viridiplantae; phylum Streptophyta; class Magnoliopsida; order Garryales; family Eucommiaceae; genus Eucommia; species Eucommia ulmoides. The sequence goes on along the minus strand of CM028327.1, from coordinate 22,994,949 downwards.
TCCTAGCTATTTCACCTGCGAGTGTACTGCCTTCTTAGTAATTTTATTTTTTTTTAATAATAAAACTCATACTACAATATCTAAATAGGATCAAGCGGAAGTATATAAATACAACATAACTCGTAAAATCTCCAGTATAAAAGCAGGGGAAGTAAAGCGACATAATTAAGTTCTATTCAAGTCTAACTAATATAAAAATCATACCAATCACCATGATAATAAATATCAACTTAGCCAATATACGTAAAACACCACATCTAAAGCACACATCTCAAATACACTTTTTAAGCATACAACTCAAACACACACACTGGCCCGCCCTAGCAATCTTTTTAACCTCACGATCGGGAGTTTGCAACGGTACCGTACCATCTGTAGGATATGCCTTCTTACGAACACCCATCACTCCGCCGAAGCGGATAATCACTGCGCAGTATAAACGTCTAACATCACTCTGCCGAAGTAGATAAATATCACTCCGCCGAAGTGGATAAACATCACTCCGCCGAAGAGAATAAATACTATGGCATCGTCAAATCAAATACAACATCATCGAATAAATATCGTCTACTCAACATCATCAAATCACTACATCTATCTCGTTTCCTCAAAACCAGCTTTTAAATCCAAAAAAAATAATCATATTTCACACTTCCTTTTAAAGAAAACGTCTGATTTTATCAAAATCATTTTTCCACCCTTTATTTTTAGAAAACCAGGCATTTTTAGAAAAACAAATGTTTTCTATTTTCTTTTAAAAACACCGTCTGATTTCACCAAACCCAACAAAAATTCATTTTCAACTTCTTTTCGAAAACCATCGAAATCTTCCGAAAATTTAGTTTACTAAATCATTCAAATCTTGCTTGATTCATATCATTTATAAATTCGTACAGTTTAAGTAGACACATAATTCATCATACATATATACATAGAAAAATAGTTTGGCAAGAAGACAGTACACTCACCTCGATATCCGTTTTGCAAAACTGACACTGACCACACTTTATCTGGACGTCGGTGCCTGCGAACCTAATAATGACAGAACCTAAATTAATATCTTATCTAAAACATCCTAATCATGCAATGCAGACCCTATATTCCGAATTGTTACTATTTTATGTACTACATAATTAAAATTAATTAATCGTTACAAAATTATTACGATTTTAGGATTTGTAACACTAAATAAAATTTAATTTGACGAAAATTAATAATCGATCAAAATTTCACCTGTTTCCGAATCGTTTGACGACTACGAGATGGGTTTTGGATTTTCCTGGGGTGGTTTCTGCAAATTCCTCAATTTTTTTTCCTCCCATTTTCTTCATTCTTTTTGGCACTGTTTCGGTTTCTGCTCCCGCCGACCTCTCTCTCTCTCTCCTCACCAACCTCCGGCAGCCTCCCTCCATCGACGACGACACCCATGCGTATGTGTATATATATATATATATATATATATATATATATATATATATTAATCTTTATTGTAATTACTTTTTTCTCCCCCTAATTTCCTTTAGATTATCATTTTAACCTAATTCAAGATATAATTTTTCTTAAAATTATAAATTCACCCCTAAAATTTTAATTTTATAAATAAATGACAAATTGAATCCCAAAGTATAGAATAAATGTTTTCAAATTTGCAAATTGACCCCTAAATTTTTAATTTGGATATTAAATAACACATTTCTACCCCGTATTTTCTAAATACTCGAAGATGCAACTATAATTATGTATGTGTTAAAGTTAGGGTCTTACAGTGAAGGTAAGAAATTGTATGAGATATGTATAGACAGTTGAATATTATGTAGGGGATTAATAGGAGTAAAATGAGAATGATAAAATTTTGCTTTAGAGAAAAATCATGCCCAAATCAAGCCCAACTTCATAAATGGCGCGTGAGCAACACTTCTGTCAAATTTGATAGAAAATGTTAGACTTGCACTTAGGTCCAAGACCATAGGGGGGTAAGTTGCGAAGTTCAAGCCACAGAGGGATAGAGTGCAAATGGGCTAAACTACATGGGCTAAAGTGCTCTTTACCCTAAGTAAAAACAAACTTAACTATATAGTTTAAAAAAAAAGAGTGGAATGAAACTTGCAACATAACTAAGAAGTAGTTTCTACCCTCTAATGGGAACTCTGACAACCACCCTTTTTTTGCTACATAATAAATATGTTTGTCATATGAATAGTTGAGAAATTCCAAATTACAGCATAAAAATCAGACTCCAACAACTATTTGAATAGACGAGAGGCCTCAAGTTACAACTTAAAAATCAAACTTTAATAAATTTATAGTTTTTAATCTATTTAGATATTTTAAATATACAATAATATTTGCTTCAATGAGTATATTTAAACAATGTCTAATTTGTCTACTGTTGCGTTCTTACCCATCTTCTCACAAACACTGCCACTACCGTTTGGGATGCAAAGTTTTGATGCTATAAATAGTTGGTATCCTGTGATTAGTGGGGGGACGTCGGTGGTTAGGCGGAGACAAACAGAGATGATAAGAATAGAGTTAAGAAACGTAAGGTTCAATTTGATACAATTTCAAAAAAAATATAATTTAGAGAATGTTTGATAAAAAAAATAAGCACTTAAAATTGAGTAAATTAAACACTTAATTAATTAAGTGTGTTTGATAAATATAATTAAAATTACTTAATTAATAAATTAGCTGAAAAATTAAATGAAAAATTAGCAGACACTCAGGACTTTTTTTTTTTTTTTTTTTTGCAGAAGGGACTTACCATTTTTCAAATTAAAAAAAGATGTAGTTTGACCATTTTACCCTTCTATCCTAGCTAGGGTTCGGTTTTTTTTCCTTCGTTTGTCCAGATCGATCGAAGAGGAGAGAGCAGAGGAGAGGCGACGACGAGTTGCGAAGAGCCGGCGGCGAAGAGAGAAGCGGCGGCGGAGAGGAAAATCCCATCGATTGGTCCTCGCAGCGGAACATCGCTGCTTACTTCCGCGATCCTCTCGTAAGATCCCGCCGATTTTCATGGAGATTTTTGCTATCCGATTGGTTATTTGATCTTTCTGCGATATAAATCATTCGTTTTCTGTACATAGATGCGGTGAACAGTAGCGAGCAAAAATCAATTGGAAGAGATAGCGACAGAATCGCTGCTTACATTCGCGATTCTCTTGTAAGATCTTGCCGATTTTCCTGGAGATTATTCATTATTTGATCTTTCTCCGATAAATCATTCGTTTTCTGTGTGTAGATGCGGTGAACAGTAGAGAGCGAAGATCAATTGGAAGAGGGAGAGAGAGGGAGATTCACGGATCACTCTGTCGATTTCGAGTTTCCTCTTCACCATGGATCTATGGAAAGCTTTTCTCAATTGGAAACTAAGGTGAGGCCTTCTATATCGCTTGAAATTAATTATTTCCTGGATAATTTCAAAGATAACTATATGGAGTTATATGTGGCTGTTTCTGTTTGCTGTTTTTTGTTCCCAAAATTGTTTTCTCTACTGTTCCTAAATCCTAAAACCCTAAACCCTGCGCAGAAATCCAGGAATATTCATGTTCTCTTTCCAAAATTTTGTTCTAGAAAGTTGGAATTATAACGGAAACAATTTTCAAAGATTTGAATTCTGATTTTCGGACTTGTCGCTGCCGAACGTCAGATTTTGTTTCTTGGTTCTTCAGATTTCTGTTTTTCTATTTTTGAAATTTGAAGTTTCTGCTTGAAATCTGAGAGTACATATGCCGTATGAACAGTTAGATGTGATTTACAACTATATTTTATATGTAGTATGGATATTTGTTGATGTGATCCTGTTACATATATCGTATGAAGAATTCACTTGAATACAAGTATTTGTATTTGATTTTTTTCTGCCAAGTTTTTGATGCACTACTATCTTATCTCAACTATGAACAGTGATATTTTGAGCAAAGTTTGCTGGAGAGTGGAGACAACTTCAATTGCTTGATAAACAATTCATATAGCTGAAAGAAAGTGCTTTCAAATAGTAAGCTAGTTAAAGTGAAGAAGCAAGATATGTACATGAGTTTTTGACACTTAACTCCATGTATCTGAGTTCAAACTACTGGTAAATACTTCAAAACTTTGTACTTGGTTTTTGAGTTCTGTTGAATGCGGATAAATTGTTATTAGAATTATGCTTGCGCACTTCATTACAGTTGATTTGGTTATAGATTGGGACGAATTATTGATTTCGTTGAAATGATTATTGGGTATAATGCCCTAATTAGAAGGGATTTTATGTTTTTTATGCAATTTTCTCTCTGAAATAGCTTATGATTGCTGGTACAATTCAGTTGTTAGTTGTTCTGAACTTCTGCCTTTGGTTTGATGACTTGATAGCTATTGTTCTTGCTCAATGGTGGTTGCAGATTCTAGGAATATAATTGATGGCATGTTGGCAGGGTGTAATATATCGATTTATAGTCTTTGATACTCTTATTTTCTTTATGATCAATTGAATTTCGTGCATATAATCATCTTGTTCTTGTATATGAGATTATGAGCTTAAAATATACTTGATTGATTGTTTGTTTGTTTGTTCAAGATTGAATTTGGCATTTCTTATGGTTCTTGTTATTGTAGGAACAAACTTGACGTTAGAGAGTTGGTGATTCAGTTCAGATGCATTTGACTTATACTTTTCGTCCACAATACATTACATTAAAGAAACATAATAGCAAATTTTAAATAACAATCAAACTTTAGAGGAAAGACCAACGTTTTCAAGATTATAGACAGAATCTTCGATCAAATGAATCAGTAATTTTGGATTGAATCTAAAAATTCTGATAAACTTTGCAAGTTCATTAATGGAAGATTTAAATTGCGTACCTGTTTATTTTTGGGAATGGGTAACTGAAGTCTGGAGTAAACTGACACTGATGAGAATGAGAAAAAAAGCTATTTGGTATGGACAAAAATTGGGAAGAAACAGCACGGTTCCAAGAATTCCAAGGGGTCGGTTTTTTTAATTTTAAGTGGCTCGGTTTTTCACAGTGGCTCAGTTTCAATAGCTTTGCTTACTATGGCTCGATAACCTGCATGAGCTCTTTAAAGTCTTTCGTGTCGCACCTTTCACTTCTTCGCCAGATTTTTTTTGAAGCAAAAATCACTCTTTCCTTAAGGCAAAGCAATGAAAGCGAACTTTCAACCCAAGCTAGGGTCAACAGATCGGGTCCAGCCAACAAGCTTGAGCTATAAAAGAGAACTACTACTAATAATTTATTATATATAATAAATTATTGAGAACGAAAGCGAGCGAATGAGAATTGAAATGAAGAGATAGCCCTTCTGCCCATTGGACTATAATGGACCATCTCGTTATCCGCCATTGATTGGGTTGACGCCCGCCTCCCCCCAAACTTGACTTGCAAGTTTAAACGAAGGCGAAGGGTAGTGATTGTTAGGATTGGGCTAAAAAAATTAGGGTCAAAAGCCAGATCCAATAGGTTTTGCTCCGAACCGTGCATGATCAACACTCCTGCGCGTGCAGGCGCATTGGGGCCGAAATTTGGATAAATTTGAGGCCCATAAATATCTCACGCGTTGGTCTCAATTCTTGCGGGCAATACATTGCAGCCACTGGTTTTGCACTGTTTAGGATCAATTTTTTACCATTTTGATCACTATTTTCACAATTTTTGATCCTCAAAATCCAAATCCACACACTTGCAAACACAATCTTCAATTTCACAAAAAATTGTTCGTCTGTTTTCTTCACAAACTCGACGTTGTTTGAAGAAGTGGAAGATTCAACGGAGCAAAAAAATTTCATCGTTTGTGTTTTCTTCTTTCAATACTATATATTTTAAAATCATCACTTCCAAGTTTGTGATTCGAATATGATGGTCGTATAACCAGACTGAAGAATTTACTTTATTAATTTTGATTTCCAAAATTTTTCTCGTAGAATCAATGTTTTTCTTAAAGTGGTCCCTTCCCAAAATATTCCTTATTCTTCTACATTTTCCACTTTTCTTTTTAACACATCCTGGCTCTGATACCAATTGAATGATCTTAAATTGAATAATTATCTTTATCCCAAAACTTGTAACCTAGTGGATATCTAGTTTATTTCCCTTGTGGAATGTCTAGAGTTCAACCCGCTCTCCAAACATATGTACCAGAGAGAGAGAGAGAGAATGTGTGGTGAAATTTTGTCCTGATTTTAGAATGAAATGATATGCATTTTACCTCTTGGTATTTATAGAGTACCAAGAGATGCATGCGAACCATTAAGTTGACCAATCATGAGGCACGCCTTTATGATTGGTCACCAATCATGTCCAAGACACACCTATTCTAATAGGTGTTCCTTCTTTATAATACACCCTCCCACACCTAATCATTCTCTCTCCTAGGAAGTATTTACAACTAAAGTGTTTGCTCTATTGTGGTCAATCCCACCATATCACCATGTAAGTTTCCAATTACCACATTTTTCACTTATCTTTTAATTCCTCACTTATACCCTTTTAGATATGATAAAGTGTTGGTTCTTAGTATTGGAGATAGTGTCAAATTTATCTTTGAAGTTTTCATTTACTTAAGCCACTGTGAAAAACCGAACCACTTAAAATTAAAAAAACCGACCCATTGGAATTCTTGGAACCGTGTTGTTTCTTCCCAATTTTTGTCCATACCAAACAACTCTTTTTCTCATTCTCATCAGTGTCGGTTTACTCCAAACTTTAGTTACCCATTTCAAAAAATGAACAGGTACGCAATTTAAATATTCCATTAATGAACTTGCTAAGTTTATCAGAATTTTTGGATTTAGTCGAAAATTACTGATTCATTTGATCGAAGATTCTGTCTATAATCTTGAAAACGTTGGTCTTTCTTCTAAAGTTTGATTGTTATTGAAAATTTGCTATCATGTTTCTTTAATGTATATGTTTACATACATTTACATGCTTTGAACCTTAGAGAGGCTGCGCATTCTTAGATTGGAGCTTTGGTAATGGATGTTCCAAATCTCTCGTCTTTCTCGTTCGCTCTCTCTCTAGCAAACGCGCGCATAGAGCATGACCTTGTGAAAGACCCAAATTTATGTTGTCTTTTGAAGCTCAACAATTTCTAATGTTTGGTAATTTTAATGAGAGAAGAGAAGAGAGAGGAGAGTCGGGGAGATTCTTTTTATTTTTTATCCCAAAATTTGGAGAGATGCATATCATCATCAACCTACACAAGCTGTAATCTGTCTTCATTTCATTTCCCAAAATTTATCAAGTACGGTTCACTCTTTCACCCTATTCTTTCTTTGGCTTATTGGCTTGCTAAATTTAAATTTGATGATGTACAAATATCCTTCTTCTATTCTTAGTTTCTTAAAGATTTTTTTTTTTTTTTTTTTAAAAAGAATGAATTTCCTAGATGTCATGATCCACAAGGTATAGTTATTAAAAGCTCTAGGTGCATCGCGGCGCGAAGGTTCCCCAAATCCTGGGTGCAAGGCGTAAGGAGAGGTGTGAGCTTGAGCGAAGTAAGACGCACAACATAAATAAAATAGAGAAAAATTTAGCATGAAATTAAATAATTGATCAATAGCATAAAATATAGAGATAGTGATAAGAATATAGAATAAGATATGAAATAAGTATAGAAGAGAATCAATTTGAATTTATGTCCAGCCGATTAACCATTGAAGCTATCTATTTATTCAGGAGATTAATGGAAAAATATAGAGAGAAGAAGAAAGATTTACATATGGTATTTGTGGACCTAGAGAAGGCTTATGATTGGGTACCCAGAAAAGTTCTGTGGTGGGTGCTAGAAAAGAAACATGTATCTAACGTATATATTGAGGTAATTAAGGATATGTATGAAGGTATAGTCACTAGTGTTCGAACATGATGATGCGATACTTGTGCATTTCCTTTTAATATAGGCATACATCAAGGATCATCTTTAAGTCCTTCCTCTTCGTTCTAGTGATGGATGAGCTAACAAAACATATCCAAGATGAAATACCTTGGAATATGTTATTAGCGGATGACATAATACTAATTGATGAAAATAAAATAGGTCTTAATATTAAGTTAGTAAGATGAGGAGAAGCTTTAGAGTCTAAAGGCTTGAAGGTTAGCATAAGCAAGAGGGAATACATACATTGTAATTTTAGTAATGCCCGAAGAGATAATAATGCAGTCAAAAAGCCTTAAGAGTCTAAAGGCTTGAAGGTTAGCATAAGCAAGAGGGAATACATGCATTGCAATTTTAGTAATGCTCGAAGAGATGATAATGCAGTCAAAATTGGAGATGAGGAGGTTCCAAAGGTAGATCATTTTAGATATTTAGGTTCAATAATTCAGAGTAATGACGCAATTGAGAAGGATATTACTCCTAGAGTAAAGACATGATGATTGAAGTGGAGAAATGCAGTTGGGGTGATATGTGATCGTAGGATACCATTGAAACTCAAAGGAAAATTATACAAAATTGCAATAAGACCGGCACTTCTGTATGGTTCAAAATGTTGGGCAGTAAAAACAAAGTATGTCCAAAAAATTAGTGTAACAGAAATGAGGATGTTATGGTGGATGAGTGAGAAGACGAGAATGGATAAAATTAAGAATGAAACTATTAGAACGAATTTAGAAATGACACCCATCGAAGAGAAGATGAGAGAAAATCGTTTACGGAGGTTAGGACATGTGCATAGAAGACCCGTAAAAGTACCAGTGAGAAATGCGATTCAGTTCAAGTGCGGGGGGCTACTAGAGGGAGAGGTAGGCTTAAGAAGACTTGTGACGAGACTATTAGAACTGATTTGATGATATTAAACCTGATTGAGGGGATGACCGTTGATCATTCATTATGGTTTAAATGAATTCATGTAGCTGACCCTATTTAAATGGGACAAAGGCTTAGTTGTTGTCGTTGTATCAATAGCATAAAAACTGAAATATTTAGAAACAACAATAACATAAAAAAGCAAAAATGAACATTGGATGAAAAAAGAAACAAAAAAAAAAAAAAAAGGAAAAGAAAAAGAAAAGCCAGGGATGAAGAAGGCGGCAAAAAATGGGAAAAAAGGAAAAAAGGAAAAACAGAAGCGAAGAAGTAGAAGAAGAAGAAGCGCATATGCTATTCAATAGAGAATAAGAGGCAATAGCGTAGAACCTGAGGCATGCATGCCTTGAGCCTGGAACCTTGCGCTTCACGCCGTAAGGTGCATGCCTTATGCAACCCTTGAACCTTGATGTAGTCCAAGCGCGAAGCATGCTCCTGTATTCTCCTTGAGCCTATGCGCGCGCTCAGGAGCACTTTTCACAACATGCCACAAGGTATAGCTAAACACAGATGGTTGGGTTTGCTAAAACATAAATCCAAGGATCCAAGAAAATACTAGTTTTGTCCCCAGATATACGTTGATCCTTCTTACTCATTGCGTGTACAATGCATTTGTATTTTATTACTCTATAAAGCTTTTATCATGTGAAGATAATGTCAATCAGTCTTTTGCTTTAGTAAACTTGCCCCAAGAAGCAATTTCTTCTGTGTATAAATAGCATACAATGTTTTATTTGCTGGAAATAGGGTGATTACAAGAAGAGTTGTTTCTAACATTTATGGGCTGAGATTTGCACGGAACTGCCATCATGCATCTTCAAAACCATCTGGCTCAAGTCGTGGAGAAACTGAAAGTGTAAGAAATTCTGTCTGTCAACTATTATTTTCTTTACATTTATCTGATATAGTATGAACTATTATTTTCTTTACGTCTATCTAATGTAGTGTATGGTCTCTTATTTTCCTACACCTTTGCCATGCTCATCCTCTTCAATCCATGTAGACCTTCTAACATTACCTGATTGGAATTGGTGCATAATTTTGGCGCACAATTTATTCATGAACTTAAGTGAAGAAATGATAGAATGTATTTGCCTTTAGCGCTAAGCATATTTTATAACACCCAGAAATTAGAAAAATAGATTGAGGGTGGTCCAGTCTGTAAAAATACAACTGCATAATACAACTTCTATTTTTTCTTTACTTTCTTTTTTTTCTTTCCTTTTTTTTTTTTTTCATAGATAATGGTTTTGTTCTACTTTTGAGTCTGGCAGGTGGTTCCTTATGGTTATGTATGGTGTAAGAAGTCGGAACAAAATGCGGATGATTTACGGAGTTACCGTGAGGAATTTTGTTAGTTTTTGACTTGCGAAGTAGAAGTTATAGCGAAAGGTGATGAAGAAGGATTTTGTCACCGCCAACCTTTGGATGCGCTCTAGCACTTAGCAAACCCACAATGTGGCAGTTCGTGTAGACAGTGAAAGCAAGTAACTTCATAGCGGTTTGTGTAGGAGTCAACCAATTGTAACATAAAAGAAGAAAGAGACAAATAGTTTGCAACTGAAGACGGCGACGCACAAAATGATAATCAAGTTATATTTTCTATTGTCATGGAAGACAAGGATATGCACAATCTAAGCAAAACTCCTGTTGTTGAATTGGGCAGCAACTATTTTTCATTTTTTTATTTTTTTATTTTTTTTATTTATTCTTATCTAAAATGAAGTGGTAACCACGACATCCTACTATGTCTTGACAAGAAATTGAGATATAGATTAAAGTTCATCCCATAGTCATACTAAAATAGAACAGACTAAAGTTATACGCGTTCTCATCAGGAAAATGAGTCATTTGACTGTATCTAAATTGAGACAATGTTTACATATGGATGCCTTATTTCCATTTGGGATGAGGTACAGGCATAATTGGACCAGGATAAATGGAGTTTCCCGAAAAACCTACTAGCGGAGAAATGCTGCCTAGGGATAAGAGATTTTCCGTAGTATTGGAAAAATTATAACTTTTAAAAATCTCTCTTTTTCAAGTTGAAGAACTACTCGACAACAAACGTTTCTAGAACACTTCTAATAGAGGGAAAAAAAGTCAATTTTGAAAGAACTTATTGTCAAGGAAAACTTAGGAAAATATATATAATTTCTATAAATGGGCCCGATTGAGAACTTGGCGATGGATCGAGAAGAATTATAACATTTGGGAGAGGAGGAGAATTTAATACCCACTCAACAATGAAGAGGACTCAAATACTTTCATTTTAAATTTAGTCTAACTGAGGTTTCAACAACGATCTTTAAAGTATCATTGCCAGTACAACCATACGACTAGCATAATTTATGAGGACAACACTTTTAGCTGAAGCGGCCAAAGTGAAAGTGTGTAATCATAACCAATAGAAATCCATATGGTATGTGTTTGCGAAACTGCTAAACTAAGCCTAGGATCATACTTCAGAGTTTAGACTTGCACGACCCTCAAAGATTATGTGGAAGTCCATAAGAAATTATAAAAACTTATTCAATGAAGGCTCTCTATGAAATGATTTTTCACATCAATTTGTGGACGGCTCCATTGACTAGTTGCTGTCCCTGCAATAACTTTGAAGCTGTGCTCATCTTGGCGAAAGAAGCCAAAAGGCTTGTCGCAATCAATGTCATATTGCTGCAAGAGCTTTTATTTACTAATCTGGCCTTTTACATCTTTATAAAGACCTGAGATTTGATTCTCAGCTGCTGCATATACAAGAAACTGCATGTTATCCGCAGGGTAATAAGCACCAGTTTGCACCTCCCAAGTCCTGTCTGATGCATTTACAGAAAGCTTGCACGTAGTCTGCCTCCAAATGGACCAAGAATCTTTATAAAAGCTAGATCGGAAGAAGTATGAGTACAAGTTAAAAAGCACAAAAACTAGCTGTGCTACACGAGTTAGAAAAAAAAAACCAGAGCAGGACAAAATTAAGATGGTGAGAGGAATAAATATTTGCAGAACCTAAATTGACAGATGGAAGATACATTGTGGAGAAGACACTTATGCTAGTTTTGTTAAGGGACTGATAATTCACCATATTCCCCCCCATCCCTCTTCGGGCCACTGAAATATTTTGATCTTTAGCACTAGCAGATATTCCCGAGTCTCGCTTGTTTTGAGATAGTTCACGGAAAAGAATACTTTCCTGCGGGGTCCCTAAAAAATAATTTCCATTTTAGTTAATATCATTCAAATTTTTCAGGAGCTTGTGGACAAGCATGATTTAACAAATGGTGTTCCCCAATATGACATTGCTATTGTTGGAGGCGGTATGGTTGGCATGGCTCTAGCTTCTTCCCTAGGTAATAAATCTTTCCAAATAAATATTTTCTTTTCTTGTTGCTTCTTTTTGCTATCCATCTTGTGGGGTGGTGATATTAACGATTTGATTATTTAGAAGAAACTGAACTTTTTGCTCTCTTTGCCCTTTTCAAATTCTCAAACTGTGTAGCAAGATGCAGTGCGATGCTTAGAAGTGCCAACCAGAAGTAAGGTTGTGGAGTACGTTAAGTTGTTTATACGTTTGGAGTGTATAAGAAACATTCAAACATATAGACACATATGAGCATTTAATTAGTGAAGATGTGTCTATATTGAAATAATATATTTTGATAGTAGATTTTGTTATTTTCCGGCATTATAATATTTCTTCTTTTCTAGAAGTTTAGCAAAATAAAAACTTGAATCTTATTATAATTGTAGATGTCCCTTTTTGTCCCGTTGTTTCAAATTTTGGAGATTTATGAGGTCGTCCTTACATTACTTGACTTGAGTTCATTCTGTGTCCTCAACATTTGAGCGACTCTGCTTGAAATAAATTAATTTCCAGAGTGGCATGAGTCTCATGATTCCTGTAATCTTGCTTTTCGCCTTCAAGGTGGTGGCACTTCTCCAACCATGCCACATCTTGCTTTCATTCCAGAATGATGAGCCAATGGAAGATTTTTACTTGAACTGGGCAATATAAATTTAATTACATCCAATGATTTTGGAGGAGCTTTCTCCTTGTTTGCTTTACCTTCATACATGTATGTTGTCCTTCACTTGCAGAAAAAGGAACATTTTGTCTTGTTACGATACTCGAAAATATGCATTCTTACGTAGATCATGCTAGCATTTACAGTAAATTGTTGTACTCTATCTTGCAGCAAGGTTGCCATTAACAAAGCAGTTAAAAGTTGCAATAATTGATAGCAATCCTGCATTGGTTAGTGGAATCAGCATCAAGAAAGATGAAACCCCAGATCCAAGGGTCAGTACAGTCACTCCAGCAACTATTTCTCTTTTTGAAGGTATTTTTATTTTTTATTTTTATTTATCTCTGTAATTCTTATTTCATCCTCCATTTCAGTGCATTTCCGCCGTGTCTAATGCTTTTAAAGGTAAATTACAATTTTGTGTGTTAGCCAAATCAGTCAAAAGAGCACCTCACCCCTTTGCAAACATGTCGCTTTCTGTGCTTTGGATGAGGCCTAGAGGACCTGCGATGTGGGGCTACTGGTGGAGAGATGCTTATTGTGACATCATTTGTTCCTTGACAAAGTCTGCCAGTCTAGCCATCAATGATTCTTTCTAAAAGTGTCCAATCATCAATAGCTTTGATAAGCGTCCGTTGCATGGCATCTTCCACTGTACACTCTACCTAGTCAACAAGTTGACACATTTTTTTGTAAGAGAGCTTAACACAATAAATGTCATGGATCCTTCATTTTATACCGGAAACTTGTTTAATTAATCCTCTCATTTGCTAAACACCTTAAATATGTCGTCTTTTGGTGCTTCTCCACAAGCAGCAAGCCTCAACTCCCTCAACTTTTTTCCTTCAACAAGTTTCTTTGTAAATAAGGATCTTACCAAGTTCCGTTTCTTCCTACTCTTTCTCATCTCATTCTTAATTTCATCTAATAAAATGCTTTGATAGCTTCCAGCCACCCCCAAAACTCTTTATTCCATTTTCTTCAGATTTGCCTTAGGAGCTACAAATTCCTAGCAAGAACGAAGCTAGGGGTCCCAAAGACCTCATAACTCCCCCATCATCTATCAACGGCCAACCAACTATAAGAAGCCCTTGCCTTTAAGCCATATACGCGCAACATATAAACTAAGGTTTTCCATCACTTATTTCAAATCTGAGTGGCGCTTTACCTCAATGAGAAAGCGGTCAAGCCTAGATAAACACGTTTCATATATGGTTGGGTTTTCCTTCCGAAATAGTTGTATACGCAGAAATGAATTTTACCATTTACTCTCGTTCAACCATGATTCGGTATATTTAAATTTATTGCGGTTTAAAGTTCATTTTAGAGTTAATGTTATTTTTGTTGCCATTTCGTTGATCATGCCCAACAGTTATGGATAAAAAATTGGGCTTCTTGTCCTTCGTAATAAAAGGATATAGGGAAAGAAAAAAATTATTTCTATATATTCAGAATAGGCTCTATTCTCCTACTTATATAACCATAGTAGCCGGCTATATTAGGAAGGATATTACCGGAATAAATGGGCCAATGAACTCCTACAGTAACAATACCTAAAATACAATGGTTTAAATGGAAACTAAAATAAATGAATTATTCCAACACTTCCCCCTTAAGCTGAGGCGAAAATGTTGAGGAGCCATAGCTTGCCAATAGTTTACTGAAAAATAAATGGTCTTGTAGACTTGGTGAACTTATCAGTAGTCTGTTCAGAAGATGGGATGAAGGTAGGTGTGATGGTTCCCGATCGGACTTTGTCACGAATGAAATGAATATTCTCCTCGATGTGTTTCGTTTATTTCATGAAGTATCGAGTCACAGGATAACATTATGATGAACTTGTTATCATAAAACAACTTAGATGACTTTCTCAAGGAAAGTCCCAGCTCATTTAGGAGAGAACAAAGCCAAAGGAGTTCACATGTTCCTGAGCCATGGCCCAATACTTCAGCAGAAAACCGAGAGACAAAAAATTGCTTCTTATTCTTCCACGAGATTAGGTGCTTTCCGTGAAAAGTGTAGAGATCAAAAGTCGACCATCTATCGTCTATCGACCCTGCATCGTCAGCATCTGTAAAGCTGGATACACACTCCTTTGCCCCTATCGCATAAAAAAGACCAAAACGACAGGTTTTAAGGAACCGAAAGATATGGTAAACTGTATCCAGTTATGGTGTATGTAGTGAGCGCATAAACTAACTCACAACATTAACAACGTACTTAAGATCTGTCCTTGTATTAGTCAGATAAATTAGGCGACCCACAAGCTGTTGATATACCAACAATTCTGATAATAATTCTCCAAAATATGTTGTCAACGTAAGGTTTGAATCCATGGGAGTAGAAGTGGGACTACATCCTAGTATCCTGAAGAAGATCAAGGGCGTATTTCTATTGGGATAGAGAGAAACCTTGTCGGGACTAGGGGTGTGCAAAAAAATCGACAAACCGAAAAACCGAACAAAACCGACTGAAAAAAACCGGAAAAAACCGCTCCTGATGAAAAAACCGCTTGGTTCGGTTACTATTTGGAGTAAAACCGCAGCCCCGGTTTGGTTGCCGGGTTTAGCACACATGAACTGCGGTTTAACCGCGCCGAACCGGGATCCCTAAAACGATGTCGTTTTAGGGTTTGTATATATATACATTATACACTCCACGAGCCAGAGGAACGAACCCTAGCGTAGCCGCCTTATCGCTTCTCTCCCGATCGTTCTCTCCTTCCACTTCCATGTTGTCCTCTTGTTCCCAGCCGTGAGAATAGATCGCAATCCTAAATCGCAACATTTTCTGCACCATCGCAACCTTAGTCGAACCATCGCAGCCCTAATCGTACCATGGAAACCCTAATTGCAAGATTCGCAACCCTAAACGATCGTTCGTTTGCCATCATAGATCGTTCGTCTTCACGCCAAAATCCAGAACGTTGTTGAACGTTGCAGATAGTTGGCCATCCTCCACCGTGTCAGGGATCGTCGTCGTCCACCATGGCTGATCCTTCACAGATCGTTGTCCGCCGTCACAGGTCTGGCCTTCAAATCATTCAGGTAATCTTCATTGATCGTTTTATGAATCTGTTAGTTTTAGTGTTTCGTTTTGTATATGGATTTGTTCGTTTTTGTTCGTTTAGGGTTTCGATTTCGTTATCGTGTTGTTGTTCTTCAGCCCAAAACCGAAACCGCATCGACCCCGACATAAACTGCAAGGACGGTTTTTTTCACATAGAAACCAAACCGTCAGGGAGCGGTTTTCAGTATATGAAAATCGAGGATCTTGGTTCAGGGACCAAAAATTGCGAAAACCGCACCGAACCGAACCGTGCCCACCCCTAGTCGGGACAGAGCAATCTCAATACCAAGGAAGTAGTGGAGAGGACCCAAATTCTTAATGTAAAAAATTTGCCCGAGATCCTTCTTTACCTGTTTAATGCTAGGCGCGTCATCTTTTGTGATAGTAATGTCATCCACATAAATTGAGATAATGATGTACTATCCCTGCTGCTGTTAATGGATGAACCAGGTATGGCTTGAATGGCATTGGGTGAATCCCATAGTAAGAATGCTTCACTGAATCGACTGAAGTGAACTATGCACAAGGAGGCTGCTTAAGTCCATAAAGGGATTTTCACACTGTTCGAATACTTCTTCTAAGTCCGAAATCCTGGTGGAGGCTCCATATAAATAGTCTCAATCAGGTTGCCATTGAAAAATGTGTTCTTGACATCTAACTGATGCAAATGCTAGGAATATTAGGCAACCAATTAAACAATGGGACGGACAATAGTCAACTTAGCAATAGGGGCAAAAGTGGCACCGATGTCTTTGTCTGGGATTTGTATGAATCCCTTAGCAACAAGGCGTGCTTTGTATCGATCAATGGAGATGTCAACAAGATATTTAACACTGAACATTCACCTACAACTAACCAGTCGTTCACCAGGCGACAAGGCAACCACTTCCCACATCTGATTCTGTTGTAGAGCATCCATTTCCGCTTTCATAGTAGTTACCCATGTGCCAAAAAGATTTGAGAACATTCATACTCCATAAAAGACATCGAACCACAAACATGATATGACGGTTCTTACGTTCCGCCATACCATTTTGTTCAGGGGGGTGGGACAGGTAAGTTGCTGAAGGATGCCTTGCTTATTAAGTTCAGCTCGAAAGTCATCAAATAAGTATTCTCGTCCGTTAACTGACCTGATATTGCACACGACATTTTTGAATTGGATTTTTATCATTTGAAGCGAGTAAAATGAGTGCCAACTTCTTATTTGTTCTTCATCAAATAAACCCCAGTACACCAACTATAATTATCTATGAGGGTGACATAATAGCAATGTTTGAAAATAGTTGTAACCGGGTGGGGTGGGGTGGGGTGGGGTGGTTGGGGGTTCTCAAAATATCAGAATGAATGAGATCAAAGGCATGGGATGCACGGTGCATGCGAAGAATGTAGGAAGTGAGAGTGTCTTTAGACAATTCACAAGCCACCATTGAAATTTAAAATCCTTGCAAACTTTATTATAGAAGGAGATAATCAACATAAATAATTGAAATTTGCATGTTCTAGACGGGCATGCCACAAATCTAAATTTTTTAACGAGCAAAGAAAAGGATAAAACACAGGTAGCACAGAGGCTTACATACTAGAAGGTGGTACGTCTGGGAGATGTAGGGTTCCTGAAGTAGTAGAGTCTATCGTGTTCATATCCTTCCCAAAAATCTTCTTTGAAGTTTGGTCTTTCAAGAAGTAACGATTGAGTAAGAAAATAAGAGCACAATTAAGATCTTTCCAAGGCGATTAACAGATAAAAGATTATTGGAAAATTTAGATATATAGCAGACAGAGTGAATGGTAATATTAGGGGACAAGCATGCGTCTCCGTGGCAATGGATGGTGATAGAGGTCCCATCAACAATACAAATAGATTGATCGATATACGAAACAGGGGAGGTAAGAGTTTACAAGTCATGTGATTAGTGGCCCCGGAATCTAGAATCGTGTAGGATGACTAGACTTACCATGACGTGCAGCAGGAGTACTCGAGGCAAGAACAACTGTGAGATCGAAAGACGATCCCAGTTGGTTAACGGTGCCTGAACTTGGGTAAGATTCGATTGAGCTGGTGGTTGATCTACCGGACTGGGTGCGATATCAGCACTAGTGCGTGGTACTCATTTTCTTTTCCTACCTCCTTGGTTTTGAGGTTTCAACTCAGGGTGGAGGTCATAACAACAATCAATGTGGTGACCAGGATGGTGGCAGTTTCCAACGAAACTAAAAAATGAGGTCCTCTCTATCTCCTTGTACTAGGATGTCCTAATGCTGACAGAATGGACACGGTCCTATTGGTCGAGGATCAGAAAGGCCATCTGCGCAGGGACTGAAGGCGTGGCTTCAGGTGAAAGGAGTCGTCGTCATTTTGAATCTCTATCTACAATAGAGAATGCTCCATATAGTTTTGGCATCAGGGATGTGTTTAAAATTTGAGTGCGAAGATTCTCATAGTCAATATTTAACCCTATCAAGAAATGGTATGTGTTACAACGATCTTGGAGCTTGGACTCAATCTTGGCAACATCTTGACTAATTTGCTTAGAGGTTCATATTGTGCAAGTTCCTCCTACCGAGTTTGATGGTACCCCGAAGTAATTTGCAACTGATAGCCCTAGGTATGCCTGGGAGGCATGATAGATCTCATGATAGAGCTTGAGGATCCTTGATTCCTTGCGAGAATGGGATACATTTTCGTGAGAGCAGAACATAATCCTTTTACAGTCTCATAGAACATGAACATGTTATAGATCCGTTCCTCCATAGAATTAATTGAATATCCATAGGATGGTACATTGTCTAGTCTTGCGTTTTGCACCAAGGTAGAGACGTAGGGAATGAGGCCATGTATGGAAATTCATCCCATTTAGTAATATTTGTTGGACCGGGGCATCATTCTCACGAGTAGGGTTTGAGCGGGTGGGGAATTGCTGGGCATGAACAGTCTTGGATTGGACATCTCCTCCTTTTCCGTAATCCATGGGCACAGATTATACGAGATTCTAGCTGTAAAACAACCTGACAGAGACTAGAGAGGAATAACAATGTTCATGGAAAATAAGAGAGACACTGCAACAAGGGTTACCAAAGACGCGATTACCCAACCATACAATAGATAGAAGGAACTACCGTGTGTTTAGGACATCAGGAACACCGACGGATGTAGAACAATGGTGATGGGCAACAACCGCCAAGTGATGATGCGGAATAGAAGATAGTGGACGGATAGCCGTGGGTTATTGGTGGCCAAAAGACCGCAACGGGCGGCATTGGGCAGACCGCAACTTAATGGCAACCCTTAGATGCGACGGCCGGACGCTGGACAACGACTTGCAACGGAGACAAATGCTCAATGATGGTGCTGGTGTGTGACGATGACAGCACAGACATGCGATGGCAGCGCAGGGGTGGTGGCTGGTGGTGCGCGACGGCTGCTGGGGGTGGATGGTTAGGAGGAACTAGGGTCTGAGAGGAAAGGATGTGGCCGAGGGACTGCTGGTGATGGTGGCCGGCCAAGGGCTAGGGTTTGGGTTGGGAAAAATATTTTCGTATATTCAGAATAGGCTCTATTCTCCTAATTATATAGCCATAGTAGCCAGCTATATTAGGAAGGATATTACCGGAATGAATGGGTCAATAAATCCCTACAATAACAATACCAAAAATACAATGGTTTAAATGGAAACTAAAATAAATGCCTTATTTCAACAGTGTTACAGTAATATGCGTAAGATTGATATTATATGGACACTGGCTCGTCATTTTACTCAGCAAATAATTAAATGAATATTGTCTCTTTTTCCTAGTGAAATCTCCAAGTGGTTGTGGTTTTACTGTTTGTTGAAACATCTCATTTGCCTAGAATTACTATGTATTTTCATGGATTATGATAAAAAATACTTTTAGCATGTAATAGTATCATTCGGTTTTTGTAGATGCTGGAGTCTGGCAATATGTTCGACAGCATCGGCATGCTTATTTTGATAGGATGCAGGTAATTTTGCTTTCTCTCATATTTGTTTCTGATTATCCCTATAATCGTAGAAAAGCCTCTTCAATCTGCTTCTTTCCTATGAAACTAGGATAAATATAAAACAATATTAAAATCTATATATTTCTTGGAAGAACCTTAATGCTTACTTGCTTAGAGTTGGATTTTAAGGTTTGTGTTTATATTTTATGCGAATATTGTTGTTATTTTGGGGTAGGAAGTATTATAATGCCTAGTAATCGTTTTTATTAGGAGCCTTACTGAACTAGGACAATTAATTAGTCTTTGGTAGAAAAATTCTTTTTGGAAAAAAATTTGCCCATTCAAGTCCTCTTAATGGTTTTTATTGGTCCTTTAACAGTATAACTCTTGTTCAATACAGTATAACTGTTATTCAATCTATCATCGCTCCATAATCATTTTTCATTTGCTCTCTCTTGTGTTGCATAAAGCTTTTGAGACTAGGTCAAGTATTTTGCATCATAAGTTAAATAAAAGTGAAGGGTTCCTCCACAAGGTCAACAACATAAGATATTTAACATTAGTTTTCAGTCTGGAACGGAAGACTGTCCTTTCGAAATAAGAAAATCTAAAGCTACTGGTATTGCTTTCTACTATAAGTAGAGAAACTATACTGACGTACATTAGCGCTTAATATGTTGTATTGTTGTTCCTTGCTACTGTAACTAGCGAAGCTACATCAATACACTAGCGCAGTAGCACTTTAATATTTTTAGTACGCATAGGCATAAAGTTCAACTACTGATGTCTTCACTGGTTGGTTGGGTTAAGCTCAAAACCATATGAAAATCAAATTGGTCAGGCGCCCAATTTTCAACCTGTGTTCCGAATGGGAACCTACTTTAACAGGGCCATTAAATTTAAGCCTGTTGGATTTGGGTGTCGACCGATAGAATATAACCCAGGCAAGGGATTGGATTAAATCTTCACATATCTCAATGGTTGAAGATTAAATTTGAAGGAGTGAATATTACATCAAATTCATTAAATGGATCCTGTCCACTGGCTGAATTGGATCCTGCTGGGTTTCTAGTGGGCTGCCATTTTCTCGTTTATTTCGAAAATGAATTGATGGCCTTGCTGCTGTGTTTGTAGAATTGTAAAAATATAATAAGTTTGGGCTTTCTTATTTTAGAAAATTAGAAAATCGGAAGAGAGAAAAAACTTGTTGTACGGTCATTCATAGTTTCACACAACACATTCACATTCTGTAGAATGATGATTAACAAAAGACGTATATGAACTCAGTAGTGGAACTTCCAAAATAGTTTCATAAATATTTAATGATTCAATCGCAGATGCAAACCAATAACTAACAGAAGCTTTAATTCTTTTCCAGCATAATTACATACTAATTAAGAAAGTAGATACCTTAAAAAAACAAAGTTCCCACAGTTTCTTTGTTAAAAAGTAAAGATCTTACAAAAAAATGGTCAATGTCAAGTGTTGTTTTAAGTACTAAATAGTGTCCTGATCGGGACGTGTCTGGTCTGGTTTGAGGCTGAGTTAAAAAAGCTATCACTATTTGCAATTCAATAGCAAGTGGCTGTTTTGCAGCTTTTGCATCATCAGTAAGGTCTCGAACTCAAAACCTGATGTTTGCATGATTTTTTATTTATTTTTATTTGTTTGCAATACCTGACTTTAAAGATGGTCATGAAATGAATTATGACTGTCATTTTTCTTTTCCTGATAATTTGAGATGACTTTTAGTGGGAGCGGTTTCCAACAAAACTGGGGTATGCTTTCTTACAAGATATGGGAATACGGAAGTGCTAGGACAGAACAAGTTTATGCTTGAAACAATTAATATCTTTGGGGGTCTCCAATTGTTTGATAACCCTGATGGTTTAGGGTTTAGGGTGTTTGATAGCCCTGGTGGTTTTCCAATGGTTTTCGCTTGCGTAGTTAAGTGAACAAGACTGAGGTTTTGATCAATGAGACATAGCTTCTGCTTGCTCTCATTTGACATATAGAGAGGTTATTTGTCTCCTGTGAATGGTTTGTATGTTCTCGCTCTTTTCTGCGTAGAACATTTATTATCTATTTTTCATACTGTTTTATGTTGCTTCTGTTTTAAATTTAGTCCATCATCATCTGCCAATATGTACATGTAATTTTGTTTTTTCATGTACCATCTTCTATTGGTTTCCTTCATTTAAAAGTAAGATAAGAAAAGATGCTTAGGTGAATTATATTTCTTTCAGTTTACTCCTAATGATTTCTTTTAGGTTTGGGATTATACTGGCCTGGGATACACAAGGTACAGTGCACGAGATGTCGGTAAAGAAGTTCTTGGGTAAGAGACATTTAGCAGTTCAACAATTTCACTTTCATGATTCATGCAGATATTGACAGAAGATTAATGATATGCTAACTTTGACTCTTTTTGATTCAGGTGTGTGGTAGAGAATAGGGTGCTCCACAAATCTTTGTTGGCATGCATAGAGGTACTTCCGTATCATTTTAAGCTTCTTTTATAATGTTTCTTGAAATCAAATTGCTGAAACAAAAAGTCTCTTTATCACCACTTTATATTTTTCCTTTCATTCAGTCTTTTTTTTTGGCGTAATTGGAGAGTGAGCCCTGAGTACAATGGTAAGGTTGCTCTATTGGGACCTGGAGGTCTCGGGTTCAAATCTTGGAGATTGCCTATTTGTATACAGAGGTAAGGCTGCGTATATCTGACCCTCCCCAGCCTTCGTGCACTAGGTTGGCCTTTTTTTTTTTTTAAACTAAAGTGTGTGCAGTGTTATATTACTAATCAATTTCCGTGTCTAAGCCACTCAAAAGTAAAGATGCGGTTGAAGACAATAACATAAACTGTTGATTTGCTTATCTCTAGATTGGATTTTGCAACGTGTGAAGAAGGTGCATTGGAGGAAGAGTGTAGGTGTTGAGATGGGAAAAAGGGAAGAGTGTTAATTCACATCTACAGTATGTGGTAAAGGAATACCAGGCACAAAAATTCCGAGTTCTCTTAACATGTCAGCCGACCTGGTTAGTTCTGTAGCACCATTAGCATGGACCTGTATTCTGTTTCAGTGGAGGCTATTTCTTAGATGACCAAGAAACCAAATTAGGACTTAATAAGACTCACAAAACAGAAGTTGATTTTGGAATGGTGCTTTAGTAAAATTTTGCCTTCATTTTGAGTGCCTTTGACATATCTTAGAATTCTTTTGACTGCATTGAAGTAAAGTAGGATTATGCATATGCTGACAAACTGAGTGCGCAGCAAATGAGATATCAGGTCTGGTGTTTGTAAGCTATTGCAGAGCTCCCCAAACTTCTGTAGTGAGTGGGATCGATATAAGGGTGGTCATTCGTGGGAGAAGGAAGAGAGTACTTGTTGGCAGTAGGAGTGCGATAAGGCTTACAATCAAACCATGATAGCTTTGATAAGGAGGTCCATGGCATGCTTAGTCTCGTGTAACAAATTTCTTAGCCCAGGAAGTAGGACAAGAGCCTTAAGATTCCCAAGTCTTTCATGGAAAAGTGCTTGTTAATGGATAATGAACAACTGAGTGACCATGGCCTATATCTGAAATGTCATCCACATAAATAAACTGAAGAGTAACATGATCAGCGGCATAATGAATAAACGAAAAAAGGTCATCACTGCTAGCACTGTAACCTTGAGCAAAACAAGTTATATAACTTGGAAAACTAGGCTTGATTTAAGTCATAAAGTGATTTGTTGAGCTTACACATGAGAAGGAAACTGAGGATGCACAAATCCTTGAGATACGCTTCTTCCTCTATAGTGGAATGCGTTGGACACATCCAATTGCATAACTGTCCAAGAAAAAAAGCAAAGCAAGTGAAAGTAGAACTCTAATAGTTGAGATTTCGGCAACTAGCAACCTGCATATATTTGGTTGTTTCAGTGGGAGGTAGGATGGTAGAATGAACCTGAGGTTTGGGATTAGGTTCATCAGTTTAGATCTAGTAATCATAGGATTCACAGGAGAAGTGAGAATAGGTGAAGATGAGACATGAGGAGTTTCAGAAACTGAGGCTGCACTAATTGAAGGATGACTGAAATTAATAGGAGAGGAGAAGACAGATGACGAGTCAACTCTAGCAGGAGAAGAGGAATAGGGAGAAGATGAAGTAGAGGTGTAGGAAGAATAAGTTGGAACTAGTGGAAGGAATGGGAAAGACGGGTTTAGACATGTAAACTGATGGACAATGGGATGAAGTAGGAGGGGCATTAGGAGGAGGTGGAGTTACAGATTTATGTCGAGAAAACTAATATACATAGAAAGTGACATGTCTTGAGAAAGGTCTATCTATCCCATTGTCCTCATGATTAAGGACTGAAAGTTTCATCAGTGCTCTTTTATTTTTTTTATTTTTTTCCGTTTTTATGTTTACTTGTGTACTTTCATGTTCTCTTTCATCTGTTTCATTCCTTATCTTCTGTAATCTTCGTATCTCTTTTTCCTTGTGCTTGGTTATGCTCTCCTTCTCTTTGGCCTGGAATATTTTTTTTCCTTCTCTGCACTGTACTTTCTTCTCTTCTCTACTCCCGTCCATCATGTATCTTTTGTCCTTTTCATTTCTTCTCTGTTCCATCTGTTACTCCATTCTTTTTCTGCTGTCATAGTTCACAAAAAGAAAAAAAGGGCAGTTAAACGGGGTTAAATAATTTGTTGCATGGAGTTAATTTTCAAACTACCTTCTGGATAATTTTAAAGTTGGGAAGCTAAATATATTATGAATTTCGTTCGGTCCCCCCAATTTTCTCTTATCATATCTAGGCGGTGTTGCAAGAGGATTCTTCTGCTTACTGTGCAAATTATCACTTAAGCTTGAGTGGATCAAGACAGCAGAGAATATTTTTAGTTGGATACGAAACTATTTTTCGTATGTGTTCTTCAGTTAGTAGGTAGGATACGGAGTTAAATAGGATCATCACGGACACCAGAAATAACTATGTTTTCTTGTACATATTTTTATGTTGCTGAAAAGCAGCAAATTTATTTCATTGCTTATGATTTTTGGAAACCAAATTATCTACTACCACCATGTTAATGCACATAAAAAGTGTAACTACGTGGATGTGTGTGTATTTCATTAACTCTGTGTTAATGCCTAATGTAATATGGTAAGTCGTCAGTCCATTTCTTCAATGGAACTTCATTTCATCTCACTTTCTCTACAAGATATATATATATATATATATATATATATATATATATATATATATATATTGCACTCTAATTTGATTTTTCCTTTATAACTCAGCTTGCTAGTTCTTTTTTACCACGTCACTGAGTATCCTAGAATTGTTGTTTAAATCTTTGCAAACTGTGGGAACTTGTGCTGAAAATCAAGCATGTTTCAGAAAATATGTGGATGTTTTAGTTTTTGGTAAGTGGAAAGGTTCATTGAGCTTCTCTTGACATATTTACTTGACACAATCTTTATCTATAGTTGACATATTCTTTTTTGCTTGGGTGGATGGGCAATGGGCGTTCATTACACTTGGCTAGTCTTGATAAATTTTCCTGATGATACTCTAATGAAAATTGTAAACGGATTCATCTAGCCAACCCTACTTAAGTGGGACAAAGGCTTAATTGTTGTTGTTGGTACTCTAATAAAAAATTGATAATTTTACTTGACACAATCTTTATCTATAGTTGACATATTGTTTTTTGCTTGTGGTGGATGGGCAATGGGCGTTCATTACACTTGGCTAGTCTTGATAAATTTTCCTGATGATACTCTAATGAAAATTGTAAACGGATTCATCTAGCCAACCCTACTTAAGTGGGACAAAGGCTTAATTTTTGTTGTTGGTACTCTAATAAAAATTGATAATTTTACTTGTGAGTTTTGAATTTTATCACTTGAATCTTTGTACTTGTATATTAAATAAAATGGAAATGGACAGAATACGGATTTTCAGAAGACAATCTTCCCTTCCAGATTATCTTCAATGACTTTATCCCCAAGCTCTTCATCCATTGGTTTGGAAAATGCATCATCAAATGCACCATCTTGCAGTCGAGGAAGTTCAGCGAAGCTGGAACTTAGTGATGGCAGTAGCTTGTATGCAAAGTTGGTGGTAACTTCAATTTCTTTAAAACTTGAAATATTTTGTAGTTTGCATTAAAGATATGGAGAAGGTTGGTAGTGCCCGTTTGTTTAGGCCTTGTTTGGTTCAATTTTTGAAAATTGTTCCGAAAATTTTGAAAATAGTTTTTGAAAAGCGTGCAAATGTATTAAAAAATTTAAAAGTAAAAATGATGTGATTGATTGAAATATGAGATGTCGAAAATGAGAGATAATAATGATGTTTGTGATAGAGAAAATTTGTAGAGAAGTAAAAGATAACAAAACATAAATAAAAAAGTTAAAATTAAATTTGTACAATAATAAAAGTAAAATATTAAAGGCAGTTGATGCGATAGAATGAGCATTGTAAAAATTGTCTTGTAAAACTGTTTTTGAGTTGTGTTTTTGAAAACAGAAAACAGCATCCGAAAAGCGACACTCAGTGTTTTTGTTCGGTGTTTTGAACAACCTTCTGCTCACAGTTTTTGTGTAGCAAAAATTTATGAATAGAACAAAATTGATCCTAGATTTCTGTTTCTGTTCCAAGTTTTTTGAAAGAGAAACACTAAAATTATCTCTATTGATGAGTTCTGTCGGGGATCATTTTGATATGTAATTTTGTCGCGATTGTGATGGCAAAATTCTCTCTTTCACAGGTAGGAGCTGATGGGTCCAAATCAAGCGTTAGGGAGTTGGCAGGAATTAAAACAACTGGTTGGAATTACTCCCAGAATGCTCTCATCTGTACGGTAGAACATGATGCGGAAAATTTTTGTGCATGGCAAAGGTTTCTTCCAGCTGGTCCAATTGCCCTTTTGCGAATAGGCGACAAGTTTAGCAACATCGTATGGACTATGAACCCCAAAGAGTCCACAGAACTAACATCAACTACAGAGAATGAATTTGTGAAAGCAGTAAACCATGCTTTGGATTTTGGATATGGCTCACATCCACAATCAGGGTTACTTGGGGGTGGAGACTCACTATTCTCTTGGCTGAGGGCAGATGTAACACCATCGGCCAATGAGTGCTTTGAAGTCCCTCCGAAAGTAGTTAAATTGGTTACAGATAGATTGGTGTTTCCTTTGTCTTTAATGCATGCTAATCGTTATGCAGCAAAGCGTGTTGTTCTTATTGGTGATGCAGCACACACTGTTCATCCTTTGGCTGGTCAAGGAGTGAATATGGGTTTTGGAGATGCATTTTCACTTTCGCAAGTCATTTCTGAAGGTCTTGCCGTGGGATCTGACATTGGGGAGGTATGTTACCAAATGTCTAATTTTTTTTGTCATTTCCTCTATTCGATTTAAGGATCCGTTTAGTTTGGTTGTTTAAATTATCCTATTTTATGAATTGCATGATTTTGTTATATTTACATAATTCTTTGGTAGGAGAGACACCCCCCCCCCCCCCCCCCCCCCCCCCCCTTTTTTATAGTTTATTATAATTTTTAGCTATATCTTGTTCCAATTAAACAAGGGAAAAACATTTAAATTAAGATTAAAATGGTTAGCTAGCTAATTTGAGTGTCTTAACTTTTACCTCAAAACACCAAAATATAACAATTCTTCTAAGCTGCTCCAATTTGCATCTTGAAAGATAACTAAACAGTATTTATTTTGTCTCATCAGAAGCGCCCATATTTTTTCCCTTTATTGTCTAATAATTTCATTGCTCTATCAAACATCATAATCAGTTTATCTGCATGGTCTATTTCTCCTGCTCCTAAAACAAACATCAATTTAGATGTTCTTTAGGTTGCGGACCTTACTTTTGCCCATTTTGGGTGCAAGTCTGTAACATCATTTAATCAATTTAAAATAAAGGCCAATTAGTACTTTTCTAGAGGATGCGCGTCAATTAGTTTAAAATGTCAGATTTGGACTTTTGTAGAATGCCTAGGAACAATTTTGTTCCATTCCAAGAAATTTTATTCTTAAAATCCTGGAGCAGAACAGAGAGATTCTTTTTTGTGCCCATATTTTTTGTTTCTTCTGAGACCTTAAACAAAATTTTGGTTAGTGTTCTCACTTTTCTCATCTCACATGGGATGGGATGGGATGGAATGAGAATTTTGTTTTCTTCTGAGAGCCGAATCGTGTTTGGTAACGGCAAAATTCTATTTCCTTTTGGGAGCAGAATTGCGTTTTGTGATGACATAATTCTGTTTCCTTATGAAAACAGAATTGCGATTGGTAAAGAATTAATCTGGAATTGTTTCCTCAACAATTGTTTTTATTTTATTTTATTTTTTAATGTATGTATATATTTATATTTCTACCAATCAGCAGCAAATCCGAATGATTAGTTTTGGCTCTGTAGATTTTGATTAAAGCTTTTCCTCTATTACCACAAGCCCGAAACACCAGATTTATACCGGTGTTGTTCATCCGGGAAAAAAAAAAAAAAGAGATGATTTAATGAAGAAAATGAACAAACCAGAGAATCTAAGCACTAGACTCAAAATCAAAGCCTAGATCAGTGAGGAAAATGAAAAGAATCAAACTATCTAAGCCTTGAATTCCATGCTACGAAACACTACCTAAGTGGAATTTGATCACAACAGTAGAAGATTGATTTGTCAACGAGCAAGGAACGAAATCGATTTCGTCAATGAGCTAGGGTTTCGGGCCTGGAGAAACAGAGGGGAGAGAGAGAGAGAGAGAAGTCCATAGATCTGGACTTCGGACTTGGAGAAAAAGAGGAGAGAAAGAGAACTTACCAGATGATGATGGCGATGGAGAGAAGTAAAGGCGACGGTGATGGCTATGGAGACGACGACGACGGCTATGGGGACGACGACGATGGCGAATCAAGAAGAGAGAACGAATGAAGAAGAAGAGAAGATCCACAAACGCGACGAAGAACACCGAACAAAGAAGATGCGATGGCTTGGGAAGAACAAGAACTAATTCTCTCATTAATAACTTTGAAAATGACGAGCGTGTCCTATTTTGGGATGGGAACGAATGGGATGGAAATTTTTTTTTTTTTTTTTCTCACTTCTTTAAGGGATATAGGAATCAATTCCTAGATTTTGGGATTCGGGAACAGAAATGGGTTTACCAAGCGCATTCCCAAATATCAATCCCAAAAATATGGGGATGGGCTGGGATGGAACACTAACCAAATAGGGCCTCTTTTTTGTGCCCATGACGGGATGGGATGAGATGGAAACACAACCAAACAGGGCCTCTTTTTTGTGCCCATGATGGGATGGGAACACTAACCAAACAGGGCCTCTTTTCTGTGCCCATATTTTTTGTTTCTTCTGAGACCGGAAACAAAAATTTGGGAACAGAAAACACTAAACAAACATGGCCTTTTGATTGCCATTCGCTAGTTTTCTTTGCTGCCAAATGTTTGATTTAAATTTGATTCCTTTATACTGCAATTTTGTTTTTTTTATTTCAATATGAATTTGGTATGTTCTTTTCGATGTGCTAATAAATTTTATTGCACATATTTTTTTTTCTAATTGAATATCAAACATTTTCATAGTTTGCATTAAACCCATTTACAATACAACTAAATTCCTTGATTTTTTGATGGGCCTGTCTGTTTCACTGGCATATAGGTATCTTTGTTGAAGAAATATGAAGCAGAAAGGAAAGCTGCAAATATAGCAATGATGGCGATTCTGGACAGTTTCCAAAAGGCATACTCCGTTGATTTCGGACCTCTAAATGTACTAAGAGCGATTGCTTTTCACGGGGCCCAATACATTTCACCTCTGAAGAAGAATATCATCACTTATGCTTCCGGCGATCAGAGATTGCCGATTCTCTCTTGAAACAAAACTGTAATTTTTTCTGAATCATACTTTTTAATTTATGTTAATAATCTGACTATTTACAATTATGGTTCCAGTAGTTTCTTAGGTGGTGTTTGTTTGGTGTTTCTGTTCCTAGATTTCTGTTTATTTTCTAAGTATTTTTGGTAACAGGAACAGACATCTGGGAACAATTCTGTTCTATTCTCTGAGACTTGTTCCCAAACCAGTAGAAACATATATATATATATATATATATATATTTCTATTTCCCTTTTTAGTTTTCTGGGATTAAACAGCAATCGAGAACAGAAACAGTAAATGAGCGTGGCCGTGGCTTCTCTGTGTTATTCAAAATAATTGGCTACCGGGATTTAGAAACATACTGACAGATGTTTGCACTCGTAAATATGAGTTGTAATGGCTATACCCGGTTTACCGTATTAATATCATCCGATAAAATGCCCGTTCAAGGCCAGCCAATGCGAAATTAAACGGGCTCTAGCCAATGCGAAATTAAACAGGCTCTTAAAACCTTTTAAATATTTCTTTTTGGTTGATTCAGTATGTGGCTCCAAGGCACACAGTGTATTAAGGTATTTTTTTTTTGTTAATGAGGATTCACATTTATTTGAAGAGAACATTCATATTGAGAATGCCTTCAATGTGTTCGTTATATTTATCACATATAACAAATATTTACCACCACCATAATCACTGTGCCACGACCACTTAAACCACCACCAAACATTGTCGCGGCCACCACAATTCTATTAAAGTTCGGGTTCTTATTTGTAACTTGGACCTTTCATCTATCTAACTAGTTGCCATCGTTTCATTTTTAGACTTTAGTTTTGGAATTTCTTAGTTGTCCAAGTAACAAACAATTTTATCATAAAGAAACCCCCCACAAAGATTCAAATATTTTTATTTTCACAAAGGTGAAACCATAACAATGTGATTATCATAGGAGAACAACACGACTTAAATCTCACAAATTGTATACATAGTTCCAAACACGTGTTGTGACAGTGGTTGCAGACTGCATAGAAATGAAATTGTTATTTGGAAAATGTTGGATTTATTATTAGATTAAGTAATACTTAATGATTCATTTTAAAACTTGAAAAAAACTAATAAAAAAATACTAAAGTTTAATTTTTAAGTTGTAACATGGGACTCTCAACTCTCTATATAGTACTTTATTATGTAGTTTGGGACCTCTCAAATATTACCGTAACGAATGTCTTTAGTAGAACCAAAAAATAACCACAAATAGTCACATTTTTTTATTTTTATCCATTTTGTATTCTCTTCATTTCTATCAACGTAGTTTTGTGATTTAGTGTTGTTTTTTCTCCCTTTCCCCCAACCATTTTTTTAAACGTTTTCTGCTTCCTTTTATTTTATCTCGGTCATCTTCTCTAGTGATGACTAGTCGGCATGGCTCCCACAGTATGGTTAGTTGGCTTGGCCTTGATTCTGATAGTGAGGCTAAGCTGATATCCCTATTGGACTGGGTCCCCGAGTTGGCAAGGGGGTTCGGCGCGATCTTGTTGATGGTGCTGAGCCAGCTCGTGCTTAGGAGGAAGAGCCTTATCCTGTGCCCCTACATGGATTAAGGAAGCCTCCATTCCTCTTCCTGCTCGTCAAAGGCCTCCACAGGATCCCGTCCAGGATTCCAAGAGCATCATGATTGAGTCCCAGTTGGCCAAACTCCGAAGGAGATGAAATATCCTGAGCTCTATGGGGATGTCGCTTCCTACGGAGGAGTGGCGCCCACAGTCTCTGTCCGGGTAAGATAGTTTTTTATGAGGATGCGGTGGATAGGGGAGCTTAGTTTCTCCTACCGTCTTCATAAGGGAAATCCTTCACCGATTCAACTTTTATATGCTCTAGTTGACTCCCAACACCTGGACGATAATGTTTGGATTCTTCCTTTTGTAACATGTTAATGGTATCGCATCAACCTACCTCTTTTTATGCAATTTCTTTTAACTATAGAGGAAACTGATGTCGGATTCGAGTTGGTGATACTTTCGAACTCGAGCTCATATGGGCAAATTGGTCTTAAAATACCCCGACAACAACAAGGACTAGAAGATAAAGTGGTTCCACCTTGACGGGGATTGGGAGTGCCCAATTGGTAAGCAGAATATGTTCCTAGTTTTGTATCAGTGGTCGGCTCCCCGTATATGCTGAGCCTTTTTTTTTTTTTTTTTGTTTTGCTTAACTCCCTGATGCTTGCATTGAGTCTTGCATTCTTATTATTTCGTGTATTGTTTTGTAAGACTGCACCCACTACTCATACTCAGCAAGGTCGAGGAGGCCGACATAGAGACAGAGGCGAAAGTTATTACCCTTGAGCATGAGTTGGCATTTTCTTTCTCCTTTTCTTTCATCTCTACATGAAACCTTGACCAACCCTATGATCGGTCTAGTTATACATGAGGGAGGCCCCAATCCTGAAGAGACCGAGTAGGAAGGTAACGTCAACCTGACCTACTTTTCTTTCAAAAAGTTACTAAGACTTTTTTGTTTTTCAAATTAATCATTTTCTTTTGTTTTGCAAGAAGGTTGTGTTTCTCGTTGGCGACTAAGCACAACACTTGTATTTTTTATAGTTGCTTGACACTTCGAAATTCATTGCTCAGTCCGTTAGTTTGGCCAGGATATTGAAAAAATAACTTAAATTCACTTTTTAGAGAATGATGCTCATGCTCGGGTTCTATCCAAGCTTAATATTTGCAGAACACATGCGTGGTCGGGTAATTTGTTTCCCAATCAAGACAAATTGGTAGCTTCAAAAAAGAGGTTCTTAAGTGGAGAGACAACATATTAAGTGTAGAAATTGAATGCAACACTTTAGAAAATTTTTGGTAAGTGAATCTTAGTTGTACTACTTCCTCAAATGTTCAATATTTTAAGTATTACTTAGAGATTATCCTTCATGTTCTCCAACTCGTATGTCCCAAGTCGTACAACTTTGGTGACTTTGTAAGGTCCTTCCCAGTTTACCTTCTACTTGATTCTTAGTAGCAATGATCAACTTCCGAAGGACGAAGTCCCCTTCTTAGAATGGTTGCGATTCCACCATTTTGTTGTAGTATTGGGTCTATATATTGCTTGTAAGTTGCTTGTTGGATTTGGGCCTTGTGCCTATTTTCTTCTAGCAAATCTAAGTCGATGGCAAGGTTGATATTCTTCTTCTTGGGGGTTTTAGAGAGTAGTTCTCATAGTTGGCATCCCAATTTTCACGAGAATGACAGCCTCGGTTCTGAATGCCATAGAAAATTGACTTTTCCCTATCAAGCTCTAAGACGTGGTATGATAAGCACATAAAATTGAAGGCAAATCTTCAACCCATTTAGAATTGGACTTGTCTAGCCGGTTTTTTTTAACCTATGCAAGGTCATTCTGTAACTTCAACTTGACCATTGACTTGAGGATGTTGGGGAGTAAACATTCGATGTTGATTCCTGAGCTTTATAGAGATATTTTTGAATAGGGTGCATTCGAATTGAGTCCCATGGTTGCTAATAATTGTGGTATGTATTCTAAATTGGAAAATGATTTTTCTCTAAGCGAAATCCTTTATCTTGGCATTGCTTATCTTGACAATTTCCTTCACTTCAACCCACTTTGTGAAGTAGTCAATGGCCACGTCCGTGAACTTTTTTCCATGACCCCAGTATGTTGGCTCCTCATTGAACAAATGACTATGGATCGACTATTAGTTATGAGGTCGGTTGCAGGAAAATTGATGGCTGAACCATGTCTTTGGAATTTATCATACCGTCTGAATAAATTCTTGGAATCTTCATTGTCATGTGCCAAAAATAGCCCTGCCTCAAGGCCTTGTTTTTCAGGGATCTTCCTTTGAATGATTTCTACCAATGTCTTCATGGGTTTGACAGAGGACATAATCCTTTTCAAATTTGTTCATAAATAATGCATAATTGGGCTTGAAATGGGCCTTGTACAGTGTCCTAGAATTAAAACATATCGACCATCTTGGTAGCTTATTCGTCATGCACGTTCCTTTGGTTGTGAAGCCTGTTATCTCTCAAATATGTCATGGTAGGATCAATCCAACACGATTGATAGAGGATGAGGCTAACTTCGTCCTTGGGTTCATTGATATATGGTCGTCATAATGATTCGACCATGATTATCCTTGGATGTTTCATTCCAAAGCCCGAGGTCAAACTTACCAATGAGTCTACGTTCTTGTTTCTTCGCTTGGGACTTACTTGATGTTGATTAAAACAAAATTTTGAACCAACTGCTTTTCCTTGTTTAAGTAGGCAATCATATTCTTTTCCTTTGCAATACACTCTCTATTTATTTGGTTGGCTGCCAACAGAGAGTCATAGAACACTTCTACCTTGGTAGTTGTTAACCCCTAACAATGATGGAGGAATGAGATGCCACACACTTGGTGCGCTTTATAACCAAACATGGTGCATGGGGCACAAATGAGATGTTAGTATACAAAGACACTAACTTTGTGCATATTTCTAACCGGACATGGTACACGCGACACCAAATAACAGCGCTGGGAAAAATAGGCATGAAAGTTAACCAAAGTTCAAAGGTATACAAATGTTGGGTGAGGACATCTATCGGTTGGCAATACGTCGACATGATGGTGCCTTGTTGGGGTAACTTGGCACAAAATGTGGGCACGCAGCTATGCCAAGGAGTCAACTACGAGCAGGGGTCCACTATTAACTCCATTATGAATACTTTGATATTTTGATGTCTACTGTTGCTTCTTGAATTATTTTACTTAAAGTATTATAGGGGTTGCCCCTTCCTCCAGACCCAAGGCAAGGCAGTACCCTAGAAGTGTAATGGGGCGTCCGTACGTTAAGGTAATGTGTAAGGCATGGCTTACACATGGTGGGAAGTTTGGAGTAAGGCTTACCTAAAAATATCAACTTGAGGTATAAACCAAGGCGCAATACTAGAATCGGTGCCATGAGCATGGAAAGGAACTGAGTATGACCTTGGAAAAGGGTCAAGGCAACAAATGTCAACATGCGACGACACGCGTTGGGAAAACAAGGTGCACTTGGACAAGGTGTTAGGCAATGCATTGGCAGGTATTGGGAAAATAGGGCGGCATTAGAATTAGGTGTTAGGCAATGCATTGGAAAATTGGTGCATTGTTGGACAATGTTGGTGAATATTGACGGCGTTGGCATATGGTGCAAGACAATTGTAGGTGCGACGCTAGAATTGGGTTTTATGGGCACGACATGAAATCAACAGGTTACCTTAGTGAGACACCAAGGCAAGATAGATAGTTTATGGGCAATGCCATTTTGTGATCAGTGTCATGTGGGAGACATGACACATCGTTGGGCGCAACAGTGCATTCCTTAGAAAAATGTATACGGTAGTGGCGAGTCGTTGTGTGCAGTGACGCAACGAGATGCAACAAAACAAGTGAACTGAGTTGGCAGCTAGTGCTTAGCCATTGTGCAAAAATTTGCTAAATGTGGTAGTTTGTGTAGCATGTGTTGAGCATGTGGGGCAGTTATGGGTGTTGGCTAGAAAATTGGTTGAGTAATTGCCTTGCAAGCATGTCCAACCATCTGTCCAACAATTTCATAGTAGTTTCTGAGCATGTGTTCTATAAATTGGGGTTGTTAACTACATTGTTTGCCTATAAATAGATGCATTTTGGATTTTTAAGGGTGAGCAATGAGTAATTGATGTTCAAGCAACCGTAGCCAAAACATAGTGTGTGTGTTTCCTTGTTTTCACGGAGTAATAAAATGGGATTGGATTTTGATCTAATTGTTGTGTTTTCAAACTATTTCTGGTGTGTACGTGTGTGTTGGGTTGGTCTAAAAGTGTGTTATCCACGAACACTTTCGCGCCTGACTAATTGTTGGGAAACTAGGGCCATTGCAAGGATAAAACAATTTAGCTAAAATTTAAACCTGTGGCAGTAGCCTTGAGTTGTCCCAAGATTCGTAGTAAGGAGATCAAAGCTTCATATTCAGCTTTATTGTTGGTTGCTTTGAACTAGGGCCTGAGGGTATACTCGAGGGTGTTGCCTTCAAATATTTTGATAACCAGCCTAACCCCTGAACCATTCTGATTTGATGATTAATCCACGAATACTGTCCAAGTAGTTGAGATGGGTTATCCACTATTCTTTTTCAGTTGTAGTTTCAACAATTGACCTTTCTTTCTTGAGAAAGGTTAATTCAATAATAAAGCCTAGCCCTTTATTATTGTCCTAAGCCGATATTCGATGTGGAACTCGTCGAGCTTGATTGAAAATTTTAGCAATCAATTTGATGTCTCTAGTTGGTGGAAAATAACCCTTAACAGTTGGTTGGTGAGACCATCATTGGGTGAGTTTGGAAGTAGTGCCTATGTTTTCTAGCGGATATTATTAACGCATAAGTCAGTGCATGACTAATGTGGTAGATTGGTCTTGAAACTCCAGTTTCATCTACTACTAGGGCTGAGCTTGCGACAGTCATTGAAGCTTCCAAATATACGAGCATCTCTTGTCCCGAGGTCGAGGTTGTCAAAAATGGGTAGACTCGAAACATACTTCTTTAGGTATTGGAAAGCTTATTCGTATTCTTCATTTTATTCCAAGGTTTTATTGCTACAGACTGTTTTGAAAATGGAAGGAACTTACCGAATGTCTTGGAAATAAATCAATCCAACACTGTTATCCGAACGGTAACATTGAATCTCCCCGTTTGTCCTCAGGGAAGCCATATCTTGGATTGCCTTGATATGCTCGAGGCTTCCTTTGATCTCTTTATTGGTCACCATGTGACTGAAGAAATTCCCTGCCCCAACACCAAAGATGAATTTGCTCGAGTTGGGCTTCATGTTGTGATGCCTTAGGATGTTGAAGCTCGCTTGTAAATCAATGATGTGATTCGTCTAAATCAGTGATGTGATTGGTCTTTAAACATATAAAATACAAAAATCAAAATTTGAAAAAAATATGATTTCATCATCATAATGAAATAAAAATAGAGTTTCTAATCGAATCAAATTTCTATTAATAATTGTTATTCTTACGAATGGAAATTATACTTACTATCATGAGCTTGTCCTCAATGTAGACCTACATTATCTTTCCTAGAAGGTTGACGAACATCATATTTACCATGTTGTGGTATATTACTTTGACATCTTTCAAATCGATTGACAGTCTTTGTAGTAATACAAACATTTATTGATTATAAAGAAGATTTTTTCTTTGTTAATAGGGTAGAATATAATTTAATTGTAGCCCCATAATGCAACCAAAAATATTAGTAGGGAAGGGATTGGATATTAAAATTACAATGTTTATGCAGCGAAATCTAATCCCAATTGTCACATTG
Organism: Eucommia ulmoides; assembly: GCA_016647705.1. Taxonomy (NCBI): domain Eukaryota; kingdom Viridiplantae; phylum Streptophyta; class Magnoliopsida; order Garryales; family Eucommiaceae; genus Eucommia; species Eucommia ulmoides. The sequence continues at coordinate 22,957,833 of CM028327.1, read as the reverse complement.
CTTGGTGAATCATATTTAATAGAATCACATAACACACTTTTCTCTTTGCTGAGAGTGATAGATCCTATATTGCAAACTTATATATTCATATATATGCCCGGCTATAACCATTGAATACCTTTGAAGTTTCGTGGTTAAAATACAATACTTAGTATTATTAAAGTATAGCAACCCATACATCTAATATACAGTACCTTAAGTCAACATATCACAAATACAATCATTACCTCGGACATCCTATTTTGATATTGAGTAAAGCTATCATGTAGAATATCAAGGATGATCACGTTTGGTTTCTTACTATACTAGTAAGTCCCCCTGTGGTTGTTTAAAATATTTAATACTAATGGTTTGAGACTCACCACTCTCATAAGAGAAAAACATCTTAATAAGCTAGCCTGGATTGTTAAATATCAATTTCAACAATCCAATATTGACTAGAAATAATTTAGAATATAAGTTACCAAATGCCTTTGGCCTTCACCTTTTAATCACATTATAGAGTTAAGATATTTTAACTTTATATTTAAATTCTACAACAACATTGATAAAATAAAGAATAACATTAAAATACATTTTCATTAATACTTCATATTGGAAAGTTCTACAGACCAAAGCCACTGAATGTATGAATGGAAGTTGATTGTAGGGATTACATCTAACAATCTCTCATTAGAACTATAATCAATCAGAATAATATTTAATACCCATCATTTCAAGATGTCGATCTAACTGTTATAAAGTAATATCCTTAGTGAGTGGATCTACTGTGGTATCGTTTGTGTTTAATCTCTTAAACATGACATTATTTTTCTTGATGATTTTGCTAATCATGTGGAAGTGTCGCTCAATGTGTTTAGATTTATGATGATATCTAAGTTCTCTTACTTGAGCTATAGTACCATTGTGTCGCAATACGAAGGTATCGATGACTTAATAGTTAGAACCACTTCAAGTTTAATGATGAGCTTCTTAATCCATACATATTCCTTAACTGTATTGGAAGCAACAATGTACTCTATCTCAATAGTGGAATCTACAGTTATAGGTTGCTTACAACTCCTTTAGCTAACGTCCCCACCATTTAGGATAAATATATATCCCGAAGTTGACTTTCGGTCATCCATATCCAATTGAAAATACGAATCACTATAATCTTCAACCCTTAGTTCCCTTCCTCTACAGACTAGAAATTTATCCTTAGTCATTCTCACGTACTGGGGATAGATTTCACAACCTTCTAACGTTCTATACCTGGATTTGCTTGATATTTGCTAGTCAATCCAACAACTAACTAATATTGGACCTGGTACATTACATTGCAACTTTCTCCTCTGTAGAATAGGGACTTATTTTTTAGAGAGATTTCCATGTTGGATTGCTAGATTGCATTTCTTGGAATTTTCCATGCTGAATTGTTCCAACACTTTGTCTATGTACTCGGATTGGGATAATCCAAGTATTCTTTTATATCTATCGCTATAAACCTTTACACATAGTATATAAGATGTTCATCCTACATTCTTCATGAAGAAATTTTGAGAAATCCATACTTTTGTAGTCGACAACATCCCTACATAATTTCCAATCAGAAGGATGTCGTTGACTTACTACACCAAAAAATAAATGGGCTTTCCATCTATTTTCTTGTACATGCATGGATAATCCATGTTTTGGATGTGACCAAATAATTTGATTGCCTTGTCAAAATGAATGGTTTTGCTTCCAGAAGCTTGCGTAAGTCCCATAATTGAACGTTAGCTACTTGAACACCGTCTCGCATTCGCCTTCGACTTTGAATCCCTCCTGTTGGTGCATGTAAATATCTTGCCCTGTGTTTCCATTGAGAAAATCCGTCCTTACATCCATTTGCCATATTTCATAGTTATGGTATACGGTAATAGCCAATAAAATCCTTATGGATTTTAGCAGGGAGAATGGCAAAAAGGTCTCCTATAGTCAACACCTTAATGTATAGTATAATTTTATATTTATGGCTTCTATTTATAAAAGTTTTTAATCTCAAGTATTACTAAATGGTATTTTTGATATTAGTATTTAATTGTATTATTATTGTTGTATAATTTGGATATGAAGTTGAAGTATCTTAACTTTTTAATATGATTAAAAGGCGAAGTCCAAAGAAATTTGGTAATTTAATATTCTTAATTGTTCTTAGTTAGAATTGGATTGTTGAAAACTAGCCTTCAACAAACCTAACCTAGCTTGTGATGTTTTTTTTTTTTCGGGAATGGTGAACATAAATAATGAGTATGAGATACTATAACAACCATGAGGGGACTTATTAGTATAGTAAGGGACCAAATGTGACCATCCTTGATGTTATACGTGGTAGATTTTCTCAATGTCAAAAGAAGATATCCGATATATGATTATATTTGTGATATTTAGACTTGAGATACTTTATGTTACATGTATGGATTGCTATACTTTGATAATAGTAAGTATTGTACTCTAACCATGAGACTTCCAAAGTATTCATTGGTTATAGTGGGACATACATGTGAATGTACGAGTATGAAAGATATAATTTATCACTCTCAGTAAGGAGATACATGTTTGATGTGATTTAATTTAATATAAGTCACCCAAGCCTCGATCTAGAGCAGTGTGATGATTGGGATAATATTGCAATTGGTGTTATAAGAAATTATGTTATCAATCAATATACATACGATTGTACTTTTTTTTTTTTTTTTTACTATTCTATACCTTGTTAGTCCTTTTGGAAACAAACGATAGAAAGATTGTACAATACATAAATCATACTTGAGGACGTTATCATGATAAAATTTCTATCAACTGACATAGTTGTGATATGTGGGTAGACATGACTCATAGTCGGAGGAAATTCCTTAGGGAAAAATTATTTTCTTATAGAAGGGAAAAATTAGAATTATTTTAATTTTAATTGATTAGTAAATTAATTATTTATTTAATTATTTTTATGCAGCTCTTGGTAGGAACCTAATAGGTCACACACAATAGAAAATAGAAATTAGAAAAGTTCTTGAAAAATAAATGGGTAGTAATATTGAACTTTAGAAGTTCGGGGGGCCAAAATGTAAATATAATAAAAAAAGGTCTAGGATTTTGAGCCCTGGATAGATTTTATAAGGATGAAATGATTTAATGGTCGCCTACCCTAAGAAATTTGGCCAGCCTTTATAAATTTTGGCCATCCCCCTATTTGTCTAAGATTTTCTGTTCTTCGTAATTCAAATTTACTGATTTGAATCTTACTACCACTTATATTCAAATCAAAGTTATTCTAGTGTCTTGGAATTAGAATTAGATTCTCATAAATTCTAAGAACACTTTTCTTTGTGAAGTTTTTTGTGTGGATACTAGGAGAGATAATACACTTGTGTTGTTTATAAGAGAATCGCTCAATTATCTATTCTTGATCTTGTCTATCTTTTCTTGGATCATGCCTCGGGAGCTATTGACTTTGACAGTAAAACATTGATGCATGTATTATTCATTAAATATGATATTAATTATGCTTGGTTTTATTGTTTTAATGTTAATGCGAATATATCTGACTTAGAGGAACATGACATTAAAAGCAATTTTTTTTTTTTTATTCCTTGTTAAATAAAGGATTATTATTCATTTGTTTTCTAGAATACTAGTTGAATTATTTATTTCACTTCAAAGTTGGTTGATTTGGGCATATTTTATTGAAGAAATTGAGTTTACTGTATTAAGAAATCTCATGTATAGAGTCATTATCTGGAAATCACCAAACACTGGGAGGAATACTAGAGGAACCACGCAACAGGTGCCAACCTTCCGCTCATAAATGCCTACTTTGACGTATGTACCGGGTAGGAACGGTTTGACAATAGGTCTTTTCAAGGGCATCTTATCCCTAAAAATTGCTTACTCTATAGAGTGCCCCGTGGTTCCTCGAGTGCTAGCCACAAAGATAAATGCCATCCATTAGGGCGTTCGTCTTTGTTCGACCGATCGATCTTATAGTTAGGCAGACATATACCATTACACTCATGATTAGAATCTTAGCTTGAACTTTAGGCATGTATAATCAATCTTTTAAATTTAGAACATGTAATGTTGACAATCTCAAGCGAAGGTCTCTAACAATTAATGCAATAAATCTTGCTCTATTTTCCACAAATAACGAGATATCTACTTTACTCAGTCATTCTCTTCCCTTTAGACATTGTGTAGTATTACACACATGCGAACTTGCACCAGATTTCAAACCCAATTTGAGAGAGAATAGGTTTTCAAACAATCAATAACAACAAGCATATCTGACATACTTTCAGAAGGTTTGTCCTTGGAATTTAGGTATTGAGTACAATTCCTTTTCCAATGTCCTTGCAGGCCAAAGTAAAAGAATTTTCCTTTTTTAGGTATGTTCTATTTTCTTGCTTTTAGTATACTTTCAGAGAGGAGCTAGATTTCATCTTCTTCTTTCCCGTTGATGTCGAATGACCATCCACGATGAGTAGCTAACCATTGGAAGTTTTCAAGGTCTCCTTGTAGGTCCCTAACATGTTAAGAAACCGAAGAATAATTATTGATTCTGAGATTTTGATGGACAATTAGGTCACTAATGCGTTTATTGAGTGTTTCAGTATAAGAGTTTTAAATCATGAAGAAATTATCAAGTATGTGAAGATGGACATTGAAGAAATAAAGAGTGTTGAAGATTCTGAATAAATTAAGTGAAAAGATCACACACGACACAAATTGATGAATTATATATTTGTGTGTTTAATTTGATAAAGTATAAGATCCTAATTAGTATTCAATTATATGCTCCAATGTGAAATTGAAAAAAAAAAAAAATTTGATCTAAGTAAGATTAGTATTTAAAATTGAATACTGGGGTCAATTGTGTTAAGCGAGAAAAAAATTGGTTAATGGAATTAAATGAAGAAGTTTGGAGTTGAAACAAGTTGAGAAAAGAGAGTTCCAACACTTATTGGTTAACCGAAGGATATGAAATCGGTAAACCGATTGACTACGGGTTGGAAAGTTGAAACTCTCTGAATTAATCGGTCAACTGACCAAGAGAGATCGGTCAACCGATTAACCAAAGTGAAACTCTCTGAATTGATCGGTCAACCAACCGTAGTAGACCGGTCAACCGACCAGGGCTCGATTTTGGCTTGGATCACATCCTAAATCGATCAGTCAACCGACCCTAGGGGGTTCAGTCAACCGACCTTGGGGGGTTCAGTTAACCGACTTCCCTTTAAGGGCTGGCCTGTGTCAAAGGATGTATTGTTCGGTTAACCGACAGGCTAATGATTGGATTGGTTAAGATTTCGAGGATTTTAAGAATCAAATCAAACACTAGCTTTTTTTTGGCAAATCTGATAGAAATATTCTGGGAATTTGAATATATTAAAAGATATAATACATCTACTTTGATATCCCTATAGATATGGTACATATAATTGAAGATTTTCTCAATTTGGTTCGTTAAATACTTCCTATCTATGCGATTTGTAATTGAGAAATAATTTATGGACTTAATTGAAAGTTTTAAAAGCCATATTTGAGTAAATTATTCCAGGATTGAATGATTATGATATATGGGGTCTATAGGTGCACTTTAAAGTCATATCTTGTGAAAACTAGTCGTTGGAGAGGTTATTTCAAACCTGTTTAAATAGACCTGCGAATTTCATATCATAAAAATACCACATCATCAAGAACTATCAAGTTCCTGAGCTTTTCTAAGAGATATTATTCTGAGATTTATTCGAGAGAACATTCGTGAGATTATTGTGTGAAAAAGTTCTTGAGTTAAAACGCAGTGAGTTGGCGTCACCAATCTATTCTTTCTTACAATTCTGATCACATTCTTTCGGTGGTTTCTTGGTGAGATCTTTATAAGTTTTTGTGCTTACATTTGATTTCATATTATTATTAATTACTTGGTTATAAGATCGTAGTAAAATCATTTTAAAACTTAAAAAACATAATTTTTTTAAAAACGATTTTTGTGATTATCTGATTATGTGCTTAATTTTGTGCTATCAACACTTATTATAATCAGATATTAAATTCCTCACTTAAATTCTATCACTAGTAAATTTCAGGATATTAATTGAGTATAATTTTGTTTAAAGTGGTAGAAGCTCCAAGTGGGAAGAAACTCATTTTTTTGTATTTGGTGAGTTTGTGTAGATTTGATACGTTTGGGGTTCTATCTAGTCAGGGTAGTTGGGATTTTAATATTTTTTGGAAAAAATATTGAGGTTTGATCTTTACCTAGAGTGTAAAAAGGTTAGGTTATTCTTTTTTCTTGAAAAAAATTAGGTGTGAATTCTTCCTGAGTAGAATTTATTTTTGAGTGAACTGTAAAGCTTCAACCCTTACCTGAAAAAAGGATACTTGTGAGTGTTTGATCTTAAGCCTGTTAAAAAGATTAGGTTGTGTTTCTTTCTATAATAAATTAGGTTTGTCTTAAGCCTGCAAAAAGATAGGGTTCTTCCTTAACCTGTGAAAAGAAAATTGTAAAGGTTGATTCTGAGCTCGTGAAAAGAATTATTGTGAGGGTTGGGTTCCTACCTTCAAAGGAATCTAGGTTTTTAGTGGGTGTGAATCTCCGTGGAGCTCGAGGGACTAGATTAGACAAGGTTAGCTTGCTGAACCAGAATATATCGTGATGTTCTGCTTTGTTTATTTTCTTTACATTTTGTTTGGGTGTGCACTTAGATTTAACACACTTATCCACTGCATAACAAATATAATAATTGATTTAGAATAAATTGATTATTTGATTTATTAAGTGTTGAAAGAATTTAAATTATTTAAATTTTTATATCTACCCAATTTATCCCCATTTTGGGTAACTCATTGGGCTAATAATTGGTATTAGAGTTGAGTTTAGCTCGATACACTAGCTAATAAAGATCACATGGCGCACCCGATAGGTACACTAGGTGAGGGGTTGTCTATGCATCAACCACCTTTGTTTGCAGGTGAAAATTATGCATTCTGGAAGGATATAATGATTGTATTCCTTCGGGCCAAAAATTATGATGTGTGGCTAGCTATTGTAGATGGTCCATTTGTCCCGATAGAAATGGAGTAGCCAAGAAAAAAGAACAACTGACTACTTCTGACAAACAGAAACGTTCTATTAATTCTCAAGCTACTAATATTTTGTTTTATTCTTTAGATGCTAACGAATATTCCAGGGGTTCAAGTTGTGGATCGGCGAAAGAAATGTGAGACAAATTTCAAATCACCCACGAAGGGACAAATCAGGCGAAATAGTCAAAGATCAATGCCTTAATCCGTTAATTCAAACTATTCAGAACGGGTAAAGTAGAATTGATTCAAAATATGTACACAAGATTAACAATATCTGCAGCCATCTGAATCAACTCGGAAATCTCTACACTACGAAGGATAAAGTTCGAAAGATCTTAAGACTATTAACTAAAGTGTGGGAACCGAAGGTGACTGCGATTGAGGAAGTAAAGGATCTTGCAAAGTATTAAATTGATGACCTCATCGACAACCTAATGACACATGAGATGGCTATTTGAGGATATGAGGATGATACGGGGAATATAAAAAAGAAGTCCTTGGCATTCAAAATTCAGAAAAAGCCATCTGGGATGATTTCAAATCGAGTAGCTCGAAAAAATCAGCAGTGAAGGATTATCCATGCTTGCTTTAATGGCCACTGGAGATAAGGTACTTAAATGTTCTAGTTCTTGTCTTTTAGATTTTGATGATTTATTTGACGTTTATCAAGAACTAACTCATGATTATAAAAGCCAGTGTTCTAAAATTAATATCATTCAAAGTACAATTAACACATTAAATAAGCAAGTAATAGATTATGAATCTGAAAACATTGAATTAAAATCCAATATGTCGGATTTATATTCAATAGTTCTCAAATTCATCGGTGGTGAGAATAATTTAAAAATACTTTAGGGAAGTTCACGAGGTATCTTTAACAAAGCCGGTATTGGATTTCAGAAATTTTTTAAACAAAAACGTTTTTATAAATTCTTTTCTGAAACCAAGGATCTTGTAAGATATTTTAAATGTAATGTTGTGGGCATACTATTCGTAGATATTTTTCTAAAGTATCTAACTACAGACAAGTTTGGGATCCTAAAGGAATTAAAATTATCCCAACTAACAAGATCGGACCCACATAGACTAGGTACCACTTAGGAACTATTTAAGATATTCCTTGCAGGTTATCTGAAAGCATCAATAGGCAATGACAAATGGTTCCTGGATAGTGGTTGTTCTTAACACGTGACAAGGGATAAAGTAAAATTTACGTCTTTGGCACCTAAAGACGAAAGTCAAGTGATTTCTGGAGACGATGCCATGAGTAAGAAAATAAGTTTAAATACGCTAGTAAAAATTTCTGAGACCTGTGTTGTTTCATATATTCTCAAGTTATCTTAAAATTATTACATGATAATTAGATAAGCTTACATATTTATATGTGATATTTTTATGCTATGCTATATGAGATTTACTAAAAGTCATGCTTAAAAAATATGCAAAATATGTTATATCAATCCATAACTTGTTCATCATTGAATTAAGTTAGTATGTTAAAATACATGATATCCTAGTTTATTTGAAATGTTACGGTTATTTAAATGATAAATGAATAATATATTGCATTCATATGGTTTGAATTCTAAGTATTGATCATAACCATGATAAAAGCATGCATTAGATTTATGATTGACAAATTCATAAATTATTATTGAGAAATGCTTCATGTCCTATTGCGTTAAATATTACATATTTCTTGATTCTGTCTACAGAGAAGACATCAATTGGTATCATAAGTAAAACATACATGATTTTATGCTACATTGTTAAAATATTTTTGATTGCCTCAGGTTTATTCTTCTAAGCTTGATTTAGCTTATTTACACTTATATAAGGGAAGATTGCATGCCTAGAATGATGTTTTTGGTTTCCCTTCCCCACTTTTTGAGATGATAAAAGGGGAGAATATGTTTGATATTTATTGAATTTCATTGATTGACAAATGAGGAAATATAAAGGGAAAATCATGATTGAGCTTTAAACGAGTTAGTTAATGTTTATGAATTTGTTCGCCTAAGCATTGTACTGACAAAAGATAGAACTTCATGAAATGATGATAATTGTGCTTTATTGAATATCTATAAATGTTTAAATTGATATTTGTGCTTATGTTGAATATCTATTGAATATTTTGATTTATTTTCTTGATTATGTTTAAATGAGTTAAAAAATCCGTCCTCGGATTTAGGGGGAGCGTGGTTACATTTTTATCTTGACGAAAACATCAAAGTTAATTGTCATCATAAAAAAGGGGGAAATTGTTGATCCTAAGGTTTTGATGGACAATTAAGGGTTGATGTTTTTGGTGGAACTAATGTGCTTATTGAGTGTTTCAGTATAAGAGTTCTAAATCATGATGAAATTATCAAGTATGTGAAGATGGATATTGAAGAAATGAAGAGTGTTAAAGATTCCAAATAATTTGGTGAAAATAACTCAAATACTCTTATAATCTTAATGTATCCCGAATTAGGATCACATACGACATAAATTGATGAATTATATATTTGTGTGTTTAATTTGATAAAATATAGGATCCTAATTAGTATTAAATTATCTGCTCCAATGTGAAATTGAAAAATAAAAATTGATCTAAGTAAGATTAGTATTTAAAATTGAATATTGGGGGTCAATTGTGTTAACCGAGAAAACAAATCGGTTAATGGGATTAAATAATGAAGTTTGGAGTTGAAACAAGTTAAGAAAAGAGAGTTCCAGCACTGATCGGTCAACCGATTGACTACGGGTTGGAAAGTTGAAACTCTTTGAATCAATCGATCAACCAACTAGGAGAGATCGGTCAACCTATTGGCCAAAGTGAAACTCTCTGAATCGATCGATCAACTGACCATAGTGGATCGGTCAACCGACTAGGGCTCGATTTTGGCTTGGATCACATTCTGAATCGATCAGTCAACCGACCCTGGGGGGTTCGGTCAACCGACTGCTCTTCAAGGGCTCGCCTATGTCAGGGATTGTATTTTTTGGTCAACCAATGGGTTGATGATCGGTTAACCAACTGTGTGGTTAAGATTTCGAGGATTTTAAGGATCAAATCAAATACTAGCCGTTTTTTGGCAAATCTGAAGGACGTATTCTGGAAATTTGAATATATTAAAGATATAATACATCTAGTTTGATATCTCTATAGATATGATACATATAATTGAAGTTTTTCTCAATTTGGTTACTTAAATACTTCTTATCTATGCGATTTGTAATTGAGAAATAATTTGTGGACTTAATTGAAAGTTTTAAAAGCCATATTTGAGTGAATTATACCAATATTGAATGGTTATGATATATAGGGTCTATAGGTGCACTTTAAAGTCATATCTTGTGAAACTAGTCGTTAGAGAGCTTGTTTCAAACCTGTTTAAATAGACCTACAAATTTCATATCATAAAAATACCACACCATCAAGAACTATCCGGTTTTTGAGCCTTTCTAAGAGATATTATTCTAATATTTATTCGAGAGGTCATTCGTGAGATTATCGTGTGAATTTTTTTTTGAGTTAAAGCGCTGTTGAGTTAGCGTCACCGATCTGTGCTATCTTGTAATTCTGAGCACATTCTTTTGGTGGTTTCCTAGTGAGATCTTTCTAAGTTGTTGTGCTTACATTTGATTTCATATTATTATTAAGTACTTGGTTATAAGATCGTCGTAAAATCGTTTTCAAACTTAAAGAGCATAAAAATCTTTTTAAAAAGATTTTTGTGATTATCTGATCACGTACTTAATTTTGTGCTATCCATACTTATTATAATTAGATATTGAATTTCTCGCTTAAATTCTATCACTATTAAATTTTGGGACATTAATTGAGTATAAGTTTGTTTGAGGTGGTAGAAACTCTGAGTGAGAAGAAACTCATTTTTTGTATTTGGTGAGTTTGTGTAGATTTGATACGTTTGGGACTATATCTAGTCATGGTAGCTGGAGTTTTAATCTTTTTTGGGAAAAAGATTGAGATTTGATCTTTACCTAAAGTATAAAAATATAAGGTTATATTTTTCCCTTAAAAAGAATTAGATGTGAATTCTTCTTGAATATAATTTATTTTTGAGTGAATTGTCTATGTTTAATCCTTACCTGGGAATTGGATACTTGTGAGTGTTTGTAAGGTTTGATCTTAAGCCTGTTAAAGGGATTAGGTTGTGATTCTTCCTGTAATAGAATTAGGTTAGTCTTAATTCTACAAAAAGATAGGGTTATTCCTTAGCCTGTGAAAAGGGAATTGTAAAGATTGATTATGAGCCTGTGAAAAGTATTATTGTGTGGGTTTGGTTCTTACCTTCAAAGGAATCGGGGTTTTTAGTGGGTATGAATCTCCGTGGAGCTCGGGGGACTAGATTAGGCAAGACTAGCTTGCTGAACTAGAGTATATCGTGGTGTTCTACTTCGTTTATTTTCTTTACGTTTTGTTTGGGAGTGCACTTAGATTTAATACACTTATCTGCTGCATAACAAAGATAATAATTGATTTAGGATAAATTGATTATTTGATTTGTTAAGTGTTGAAAGAATTTAAATTGTTTAAATTTTTATATCTACCCAATTCACCCCCTCTTGGATAGCTCACTGAGCCAACAATGATGAATTTTAACTTGTTCATATTCAAGTTCACCACAACTGATCATACGCATTAGGTAGTAACTGCAGAACTACGTACATAACCAGGTTGTGATGAAGAGCGAACCCCAACCTTTTCCGTTTCTCAATTTGACTGATCATCTTAAGAATGTGGTCCTTAGACAATGTATCAACATCTTTGTTATGAAAATGCTCCATTGAGACGTTGTACCTAGCAGTACGAATGTGCTCTGCAAAGAGGGATTCCTAGAGTAGTACAATTGAGGCAACCACCACCGAGGATAATATCTTACTTCCGCGCCCTATTCATGTCTTTGATAATATATTTCTTGCCCACATGACACTTATCACCTAACCCCTTACTCGCCTCATTACTGGCTTATTAGCGTTGTCCTTGTATCTTACATCCCATGTCGACACCTTCTCCAGAATTAGGTTTATCTCTATCTTTTATTATTTCTGACTCCATTCTCCCTTGTTACCCGACTTGGGAACATCACCCACCATCCGGTTACCTTTTTTCATATTCTACCATTCAATTTTCAAGTATTTATCATTTCACAATCTCTCGAATCAATATAAATCATCCATTGGATAAATTGACTCAATTTTTATTCCTCTGTAACGATCTGGTTTCCCAAGGCTACCACTTGATTTATCCCTTTCTATGGAGAAATAAAAGTAAAAGACAAACTACTCCACTACTACGCTGCCGCCGCACCACTATGATAAATAAAATAATAATAGACGGGACCTCGACTTGCTATTACGCAACCAATAATAAATATAAATCAACTATCAATTAACATAAATTTTAAAATCTACTAACTCAAAATTCAACTATACCTACCCAATTTTCTATAACACAACAAAAGTTTGAACCACTGATTACCAACAACTACTCCAATAACTTACTCCCTTAATCTATCTAATGCTAGTGGTGGACCTGCCTCTTGGAGAGGTACCTGAGACAAAATATGTTATCGGTGTACTGTCTTTATAATATAAAAATAATTTATGGAGTAAATGCATTTTTCAGAATTCACTTTCCCAAAACAGAATATAATCACAATGATATTTTCCAAAACAGAATATAATTGCATTGAACAATAACGAAATTCACAGATATCATCAAGTTATAACAACAGAATATAAATCAACCAATTAAATCACTTCTATATAATAAAATACCAGAAGTATACTTTCCTACTAGCCATAGGATTGTTTCACCTTACAATCGAGAGTTAAAACAATACCGTAACCAGTACAACTGTGCAATCTAAGGTTGCCATCAGTGTCAGGACCATTCAATATCTTCAATAGTAGGAGCCATTACGTGGCATAAACCACCATACAATAATGATAATCATCATCGTCAACAATAACGACAACAACAATAACAACAAACACCACCACTGCAGGACTTACACTTTTGTCAGGTTATAACACAACGTCCCACAGGACATGCCCTCTTGTTAGGACTAACAACATCTTGCAGGACATGCTCTCTTGTCGGGACCATACTTTGGCATAGCTGAATAATAATAAAAATCACTTTTCACTTTTAACATTTTTACTTGATCCATATAACGTTAGAAAGTAATTAATTTTTACAAATATTTTCTTTACATATTTTAATACGAAAATATAATTTGACAATTTACATAGAAGACAACATACTTACGTCGATATTTGCATCGCTATTATGCTATCGCTGTAATATTGCCGTAGTTGACGGCGCCTATGAACCTAACAACGATAAGGCCTAAACTAAAAATTTATTTAAATAAATCTAATATGTAATGCGTGACACTAAATGCAATTTTTTCTATTCCCAAATTTTTCTAATCATATAAAATTTATTAAAATTAATCATCCTATTTTCTCAACCCAATATTAATTACACGACTAAAATATCATAGCTACATTTATAAAATTTATCAACTAATAATTTAACTATAGAGAAAAATATTAACTAACTATTAATAATATTATTAGTCAAAGAACTACTAAAAATACAATTCTAATCAAATTTACAATTTTTATTTTAAATTGAATTCTTTACAAATTAAATATTTTTATTTATAAATGTAACTCCACTATAATTTCTAAACCCCCCCTCCACACACACACACACTAACTATTTATATATAAGAGTACATAGATGAAAATGAAAGTATGAATATACTTACCAAATGAATAAGAGATTTTTTTTTTTTATATATATATATATAGACACACACACACACACACACGCATATAAATCATGCCTGAAGGCACGGGTGAAAAGATAACCTTAATATTTAGGCAATTAAGCAAAAAATTCAACAGACTCAACACAAAAATTATCATTACAGAATATAACGCTAATACCCACAATCACAAATATCAAAACCAACGATGAAATTTATTATTCACTTATGTCATAGCACGTGCCTTTACAAGAGAGCGTGTCTTTTGAGACATTTGTCATGACAGGAGAGTTTATCTTGTAGGATGTTATATAGTCAATGTTCCGTGCTTAGGAACACAAATTGTTTAAAAATATTAAAAAATAAAACAAAGATATATACGATAAAAACTTTAAAAACAAAAAAATATTTATAAACAAAAAGAATATCTAGTAAACCATGATTCATCAAGTTTCAGAAGTAATCACATTAAGAATAAGATTTTTAGTAGCATATGTTCGTTGTCTTTTGCACACAAAAATTACCCATGAGTACATGGGGTAGGTCATGGATACCAATAAATTCTTTCACAATCAATCGTCACTCATGAGGCTACTTAAGATATAATCTTAACCAAAAGAATTATTCTACATGTTTTTTTTTTCGGTTGAATTTTTTGAAAGAATCCATAAAAATAAAATATTGAATAACTACACCATATGACCAAAAGATATTTTAACATGCCACCAATACCACCAGAATTTGGTGGACTACCCAACTTCAGTCGATGCAGATTCAAAGCTACTCTTGAAAATTTGGCAAATATATCCTCTATGTTTGGAGGATTAAATGCATTCGAAGTTCAATGTTGGCACTAGCTTGAAGTAGACGGTGGCATGTCTTTAAAACTTTGTCCAACATGATCATATATCTGCCTTTTATGTGGATAACTCCAAGACCTTCAAGAACAAACACAAAAAATTGCAAATCTTCCCCTTTATAATTAGAAATTGTTTTAATCACCCTCCCCGCTTAATTATCTATTTTTCTTATGCTTCTACAATTGAAGAGAACAAATGCACCATATTAAAAGTTACATACAATATAACTTCCAACTTTAAGTGTTTATATTCCCAAATATAGAAATTTTGGGAACAAACAAAAAATACATGTTTCTATTCTTTAAGAGAATAATATTCCAAGTTTATTCCAAGATTTCTGGGAACAAAAACAGAAACGGAAACAAAAACACTTACCAAATGCCACCTTTAGAAACAACAAAAATAAAGTTAACAATTCAATCAACAATAATCTCAGAACAAAATTTTGAGAGGAAACATATCTAAAAATTGAGATTTGAGGTCAAACCTAGATATCAAAACGAAATTGATTCTTGTAGTGTTATCGATTGTTGATAGGTGTAATTTACCTATCTATTTTCAGATCGAACTTGTTAGTTGTCGAGTATTTTTATTACATTTTAATACGTTTTATGTATTTTTTTTTGTATAAATCAGGTGTGTGGGGGTGAAAAGGCATGAAAATGGATCATAAACGATTAAATCGGGTTAAGAACGATGGAAAAACAAGTATAAGGGCAAAATTCAGAACTGCAACCCACCGCCGTGGTGTTCAATATACAGAGAAGGGTAAATATCGCTGAAAACCAATCGCTGCGGCGGTGAAAAAACAGAAAGGTCTCTGATCCCACTGCCATGGTTGTGACACAACCGACATACTCACCGCCGCGACGGTCACTCCGCACATAGTTTAGATAATTATTTAGATATTTTGAGCCTCCTATTTGTTCCTCCCTCCTCTATTTCAGCCAAGGAAGAGCCCATTAGAGACCCCTTAGGGTTCCTAATATTTTGAGAGTATTTTGGGGAGTACTTAACCAAATCCGAAGGAGAAAAACACGTTGTGAAGAAGGAGAAGTGATCGTTGAACGGTTTTAGGGGCAAATCTTCGGATTACGCCTAAGTTCTTCTGTTTCTCTCTTTATTTTCTTAACTTTGGTAGGTTGTTGAGCATGTTTAGCTCGATTTTCATTGTATAAATGGTTATGGCCATAGGACAAACTGATTTTGTCTAGGGATTAATAATATTTATGAAATCGTTGTTTGTTTGAGTTGTGTTTTATTAATGGTTGTTCTTCGAGATTTCGATTGTGTTTACCGTTATTCTTTGATTATGATTGTTTAGATATATAGAGAATACGGAGCTTGACACTCGGGAGAGGTAACCCCGAATTCGGACTAGGATAAACACAACGCGATGATCTAATAACCCGAGAGGGAGTTAGAAAGTGTGCAATTAATGATGTTGGGGTAAGACTCATGTGACCTAGTGTCGTTAAGACGTTGAGAGCGACTTCTTCATTGATGCGAAGTCGAATATTCACTCGTCTTACACTCGGGAGAGGTAGCGAGTGAGTTTACGATACAGAGATTGTCGGATAGGTTGAATGCCGTTATTGTAAACTAAACTAGATCAAACACGTTTTTGTAAACGAAGTTAATCCCTAGGAAATATTTTCCCTGAACATCTCAAAATAATATTAGTATAATTAGATTAATTAACTTAGTATTAGTATTTATTAATTATAAACGCAATTTATGTCGCCTAAATAAAATTAGGTTATGACAATCGCGATACTCGATAATAATCTCAACTAATCCCTATGGATACGACAACCCCTACTCCTTCCCATCTATATTAAAACTTGACCCGTACATTTGTGGTGAAAGTGGAGACGTAATATTCCGCCACCAAGTTTTTGACACCGTTGCCGGGGATTGTGTTTTAGATTTTTGTTGATATTGTGAGTAAATAACTTGATTTTAATTTAGGCATTTTTTAGTGTTTATAATTTTTTTTTTCTTTGTAGGTTTTTGTTTTTTATTTCTCCTGCAGGGTACTTGGAGATGTTAGATCAATAGGTACTTATGCAATTCTTTCAACAAGATTTCAAGCATTTTATTGTGCTTGGGATCGTTACAACAAGCTGCCATTTCGGTTCCCCAATCATGGTCTCCCGAGGGAGTGTCAACTTCTGAATTTCCTTGACGGGTTACATGTCGCAACCAGAACATGGGTGGAAAGAGAAAATGGTACCTCCTCTTTCTACGACCTAACCACGGATGAAGCCCTTTGGTCATTGGAGAAATTGGCAGACTTTGATTATCACTGTTGGAATTATTCACCAAGTCACCAAAGCTTGGGGGATAGTTTCACCACCATTGCGCCATGGATTGACATACCGAACCAATATGTTGAGTCTTCCCTTGCCTTGGAGGAAATATTCGCTTATTTTATTGGGGAGACTCAAGCGTTTTGGAGGGAGATAAATGACCGGATCAATGAGCATAAATGATGAGAATCAACAAGCAACATCAAAGGACACATTGCATGTCGGTTGGGCCCATTATTAGGGTAAGATCCAAGAAGATCAAAGAAGCACTTAATGGGCTAATTTAAGAGCTTTGGGCTGAATCGAAGATAATAAAGCCCAAATTAGGTCCAAATGACGATCAAGGCCTAATCCATCTCATCAAAGCAAGTGAATGGGTTTAGACAAGAACTCAAATGGACCAAGGCATGAGGAACACGAAATTCTCAGCATATTTATTTTATTTATTTGTATTTTAATTTTAATTTAGGTTATTTATTTCATAATTTGTAAGGCATGATTGCCAAATTAGCCTTTTCATTTTTAGATTAGGAGTAGGGTTTCCTTGTTTCTCTAGGGTTTCCTTTTTTTTGTATTGTAGCCGCACTATTCACCGCGCACTGTTCACCGCACTATTTATTACCTATTTAAGAAAGTTGTATCCCATGAGGAAGATTAGATTATTTTGAATACAATTGTGAGAGTTTTTCTCTTAAGTTATTTAATGAACTTTTCTTGAACTTATCAAGAATTTCTTGTGGCGTTCAAACCCTATATCTTTGGTTCATGATTCGTTATAATCATTCGGTCAAGATCATTACTTATGCCATTGGTTCGCGTTTTGTTTATAAATGTTAGGTCAAGGTAATCTATTCTAAATT
The DNA here is from genome assembly GCA_016647705.1 of Eucommia ulmoides. Lineage (NCBI taxonomy): Eukaryota > Viridiplantae > Streptophyta > Magnoliopsida > Garryales > Eucommiaceae > Eucommia > Eucommia ulmoides. Next base: position 22,939,906 of record CM028327.1, on the reverse strand, counting down.
TTGTATTTTCGTGTTCTTATTTTCGTTCATAAATCTAAATTTAGTTTGATCCTCGCGAAGAAACCCTAAGTTGGTTTCGGGTTTCACTAATTCTTGGTGAGGTGCGTATCATTTGGTATCAGAGTAAGGTCTAAATCAGGTTTCATCTATCATTTTTCTTTTTTGTTCATTCATATCTATTCCTTCATAATTTTTTTCTTAACCAAATTATATCATCAGATCTAGTGTGTTTGTTTTTCGTTCTAATTTAAATCTAGTCCGATCTGAAAAAAAAAAAAAAAAACGCGGTGCATCTTTGTTCTGATCATATTTTTCATTTAAATATTGTACTTTTTCAAATCTCGATTTAAAGTTGCTGCTTTTCAAAAAAAAAAAAAAAAAAAAAAAAAAATAGAAACAGAAACAGAAACAAAAAAGAAAAAAAAAAGAAAATTCAGTAGCTCCCCAAACAAAAATTGAGAATAATTTATTCATGTTCTATTCCATAAACTTTTCTTTGTACTCTTCTTGTTCCCTTTGTTTCATTCCTAAAATCTCTTTCTTAGTGAATCAAATTGTTGAGTTTGGATTGCTACAAGGAAATTTATGATTGAGATTGGTTAAGTTCAATAAAGAACTAAAAGAGGGAACTAAAGAGTGGAAAAAGGCAAGAGAGTGTGAGCTTATAAGAGGATAAAAGCCGAATTTGAATGATACATGAGTGAAGTGACATAGTTTGAGTGCAAACACGTGAGGGAGTGTTTGTGAGGTTTGCTAACGTTGTTTTGCAGGTTACTAAACATGTCTCGAGAAACAAACAAAGGCTCGTCCGATGAAGCACATGAAAGGATGGATATAATGGACGTAAAAGTTTTCTACAAGGCCTTGGAGTAAAAGTTTCAACAGTTGAACTTGCGGTTTGATGAAGTGCATGAGAGACTTGACAAAGTCGAGTCTAGTGTACAAAAGGGGCAGCCACCGAGAGCTCCTAATTTGCAATGAAGAGAGAGAAATCAGCCTCGGTTCGAGTATGGAGATGATTATGTGGATGACCTTGATGAAGACGATCGCGCCTCTAATGCAAACTTGGGCAGATTTGGGAGTGGACATAGGAATAGAAGAGATAGACATAGAGAGTGAATTGATAATAACTTGGGAAGTATCAAGGTAAAGATATCCTCATTCTGAGGGAAAAACGATCCTGAAGCATATTTGGAGTGGGAGAAGAAGGTGGAGTTGATCTTTGAGTGCCACAACTACTCTGAGGAGAAAAATATTAAACTTGCTGTAATTGAGTTTATTGACTATGCTATAATATGGTGGGATCAACTTGTGATAAATAGGAGGAAGAACCATGAGTGGCCTATCGTGATGTGGGCGGAAATGAAGACCATCATGAGGAGGCGGTTTGTCCCTAGTTACTACTATAGGGACTTATATCAGAAATTATAAAGCCTTACGCGAGGCTATCGGAGCGTGGATGATTACTACAAGGAGATGGAGGTCGCTATGATCTAGGCTAATGTCGAGGATGATAGAGAAGATACCATGGCAAAGTTTTTGAATGGGATGAATCGAGACATTGCCAACGTGGTGGAGTTGCAACATTATGTGGAGTTGGAGGATATGGTTCACATGGCCATAAAAGTGGAACAACAGCTTAAAAGGAAAGGAACTCGGTCATTTCAAAATTTAAGCTCCTCTAATTCATGGAGGCCGAATGGGAGGAAGGACGAAGGGGCTATTTCAAAGTCCAAAACCGAACCCCCCAAAAGGATAGATGATGTTCCCATTGCCAACAAAGGTAAAACCAAAACCCAAACTCATAACCGTGATATTAAATATTTTCGTTGTTTGGGAGTAGGTCACATAGCTTCACAATGCCCAAATAAGAAGACCATGATTGCATGTGTTGATGGAGAAGTGGAAACCGAAAGTGAGAGTGATGATGACCAGATGCCACAACTTGAGGATGCTTGTGATAATGATGTGGAGTACCCGGTGAAGAGAGAGTCACTTGTGGAAAGGCGTGCTCTAAGTGCCCAAGTTGCGGAGAATGACATGGAACCGCAAAGGGAGAATATATTTTATACTAGATGCTACGTCAACAACAAGGTATGTAGTATGACCATTGATGGGGGAAGTTGCACTAATGTGGCTAGCACTACTTTAGTAGAGAAACTGAATTTACCTACCTTGAAACACCTTAGACCTTATAAATTGCAGTGGTTGAATGATTGTGGGGAGGTTCGAGTAAATAAGCAAGTGTTAGTTTCATTTTTGATTGGGAAGTTCATGGATGAAGTACTTTGTGATGTTGTTCCAATGCATGCGGGTCACATATTGTTGGGCAGGTCATGGCAATTTGATAGGAAGGTTATTTATGACGGGTTCCAGAATAGGCACTCATTCATCAAAGACAATAAAACTATTACTCTTGTGCCGTTGACTCCAAAACAAGTGTATGAGGATCAAATGAAATTGAAAAGAGAGAATGAGTTGAAAAAAACTTGTGAGACTGAGAGTTCAAAAAAAGATGATAAAAAAGAGAGTGAAAAGCAAAAAGAAGATGCTAAGGCGAGTGATATCAAGGGCGCTTTGTATGCAAACCGGCCTATATTTGTACTATTGTACAGAGAGGCGTGTTTTAGTACTAAAGAATTTGACCAATCTTTGCCCAGTGTTATTGTTTCTTTGTTGCAGGAATTTGAGGACATGTTCCCTAACAATGTGCCTAGTGGATTGCCACCTATTTGAGGCATTGAGCATCAAATTGACTTTGTGCTGGGTGCAACAATTCCTAACCGACCAGCCTATAAGAGTAATTCAAAGGAGATGAAGGAACTTCAAAGACAAGTGAAGGAGTTGCTAGCCAAGGGACACGTAAGAGAGAGCATGAGTCCATGCACAGTGCCGGTACTACTTGTGACTAAGAAGGATGGAACTTGGCGTATGTGTGTTGATATCCGAGCTATTAACAACATTACGGTAAAGTATCGACATCCCATTCCTAGGCTAGATGACATGTTAGATGTGTTGCATGGGTCATGTATTTTCACTAAAATTGATTTGAAAAGTGGGTATCACCAAATTAGGATGAAAGAAGGTGATAAATGGAAAAATGCCTTTAAAACTAAATATGGATTGTATGAGTGGTTGGTAATGTCTTTTGGGCTAACTAATGCACCAAATACATTTATGAGGTTAATGAATCATGCATTGCGTGCGTTTATAGGCAAGTTTGTTGTGGTCTATTTTGATGGTATTTTGGTGTATAGTAAGAGCTTAGATGAGCATATTGATCATTTGCATTGTGTGTTAGATGTTCTGAGAAAAGAAAAATTATATGCAAATTTAAAGAAATGTTCCTTTTGCTAGGACAAAGTTGTGTTTCTTGGCTATGTTGTTAGTTCAGAAGGGATTGCAGTGGATGAGAAAAATGTGAAGGCTATCAAAGAATGGCCCACACTTAAGTTAATCACGGAGGTAAGAAGTTTTCATGGTTTGGCTAGTTTTTATCGTCGATTTGTTAAAGATTTTACTACACTAGCCGCACCACTCACTGAAATTGTCAAAAAATCCGTGGGTTTTAAATAGAGTATGGAGCAAGAGCGTGCATTTAATGAGATTAAAGAAAGGTTATGTGGTGCTTCTTTATTAGCATTACCTAATTTTTCTAAAACTTTTGAGATTGAATGTGATGCTTCAGGAATAGGCATTGGAGCTATTTTGATGCAGGAAAATCAGCCAATAGCATACTTTAGCGAGAAGCTAAATGGGGCAACATTGAATTACCCAACATATGATAATAAGCTTTTTGCGTTGGTGAGAGCATTTGAGACTTGGCAACATTACCTGTGGCCGAGAGAGTTTGTCATACATACCGATTATGAGTCCTTGAAGCACTTGAAGGGACAAGGTAAGTTAAATAGAAGGCATGCCAAGTGGATGGAATTCATTGAAACCTTCCCTTATGTAATCAAATACAAACAAGGTAAGGAAAATATTGTAGATGATGCACTCTCCAGAAGGTACGCCCTTGTCTCTACATTAAATGCAAAACTACTGGGGTTTGAATATGTTAAAGAATTATATGCTAATGATGATGATTTTTCTAGTGCGTTTGGTGCATGTGAGAAGACAACGTTTGGTAAGTTCTATAGACTAGATGGGTACTTGTTTAGATAAAATAGACTTTGCGTGCCGAATAGTTCTATGCGTGAAGCACATGTGGGTGGTTTGATGGGTCATTTTGGTGTGAGAAAGACTTTAGACGTGTTACATGAACACTTCTTTTGGCCAAAGATGAAACGTGATATGGAGAGAGTTTGTTCTAGGTGTGTTACGTGTAGGCAAGCCAAATCTGGAGTCTTATCATATGGATTATACACTCCCTCGCCCATACCTAGTGCGCCTTGGATGGATATTTCCATGGACTTTATTTTAGGCTTGCCTAGGTTAAGGAAAGGTAGGGATTCAATTTTTCTGGTTGTTGATAGGTTCTCTAAGATGACACATTTTATATCTTGTAATAAAACTGATGATGCGACCTATGTCGTTGATTTGTTCTTTAGAGAGATAGTACGTCTCCATGGTGTTCCTAAGAATATTGTATCTGATCGTGATGTTAAGTTCCTTAGCTATTTTTGGAAAGTCTTGTGGGGAAAGATGGGAACTAAATTATTGTTCTCAACTACTTGTCACCCCCAAACGGATGTACAAACCGAGGTAGTAAATCGAACTTTATCTACTTTGTTGCGTACTATAATTCAAAAAGAACTTGAAACATTTAGAGGATTGTTTTCCATTTATTGAATTTGCTTATAATCGGAGTGTTCATTCTACTACTGATTTTTCACCATTTGAGATTGTTTATAATTTTAATCCACTGACTCTTTTGGATTTGTTGACTTTTCCAGTCAATGAGAGGGCTAGTTTGGATGGACAAAAGAAGGCTGAGATGGTGAAGAAACTCCATGAAAGTGTACGACAACATGGAGAAGAAAAATGAGCAATATGCAAACAAAGCAAATAAGGGCAGTAGACGAGTCTCTTTGAACCGAGTGATTGGGTTTGGGTGCATATGAGAAAAGAAAGATTTTCGGCCCATAGGCGGACCAAGCTACATCCTAAAGGGGATGGTCCATTTCAAGTCCTTCAGAGGATCAATGATAATGCGTACAAGTTGGATCTTCCAGGTGAGTATAACGTTAGTGCTACATTTAATGTTTCTGATCTTTCTCCGTTTGATATAGGTGACGATTCGAGGTCTCCTTTTGAAGAGAGGGGGGATGATGAGAACCAACAAGCAACATCAAAGGACACATTGAATGTTCTGGTTGGGCCCATTACTTGGGCAAGATCCAAGAAGATCAAATAAGCGCTTAAGGAGCTAATTCAAGAGCTTTAGGCTGAATCAAAAACAATAAAGCCCAAATTAGGCCCAAATGACGATCAAGGCCTAATCCATCTCATCAAAGCAAGTGAATGGGTTTAGACAAGAACTCAAATGGACCAAGGCATGAGGATCATGAAATTCTCAGCATATTTGTTTTATTTGTTTGTATTTTAATTTTAATTTAGGTTATTTATTTGATAATTTGTAAGGCATGATTGCCAAATTAGCCTTTTCCTTTTTAGATTAGGAGTAGAGTTTCCTTGTTTTTCTAGGGTTTTCTTCTTTTTTTGTATTGTAGTCGCACTATTCACCACGCACTGTTCACTGGCACTGTTCACCGCACTATTCATTACCTATTTAAGAAAGTTGTATCCCATGAGGAAGATTAGATTATTTTGAATACAATTGTGAGAGTTTTTCTCTTAAGTTCTTTAATGAACTTTTCTTGAACTTATCAAGAATTTCTTGTGGTGTTCAAACCCTATATCTTTGGTTCGTGATTCGTTATAATTATTGGGTTAAGATTATTACTTATGCCATTGGTTCGCGTTTCGTTCATAAATGTTGGGTCAAGGTAATCTATTCTAAATTTTGTATTTTCGTGTTGTTATTTTTGTTTATAAATCTGAATTTAGTTCGATCTTCGCGAAGAAACCCTAAGTTGGTTTCGAATCTCACTAATTCTTGGTGAGGTTCGTATTAATGAAGCTCATGTTGACAACATTGAGATGATGTGCACTGAAATAGATGGGACCGTAACGTCTTTGCAGATCCAAATTGATCAACTAATCTGCTTCATTGAGGCGAAGTCAGACGTGGTGGTACTGGGAGATTCACAAGTCACATTCAGTGAAAGCCACCGTGAGAAGCGGAGATGAGCGGAAGGAGCTTGGGAGAGTTCAACTATGCTTATCCGATTGAGACGAGAACCCTAGCATATATCGATGATTGTGATTCGTTACCATTGGAGATCTAAATGGTGATGCCACCATCGATCTCAGACACTCATATTTATGAGGATCTGATGTGGCTCACTTATCCTTCGCCGCTAAAAGCAATGCTCTTTCTTACCTACCAAGAACATGAGCCGGTGGAGAATTTTGTTGAAAGTTTGAGCCGATCAGAGCCATATCTCGCCAAGCTTGAGGGCGTTCAAAACCAAGATCTGTATGTAGTGTTGTTTGACACTTATTATGGGCAGAAGCCATTCTTTGATGAGCTATTCTCCGTGTCGAGCCGAGGACAATAAACCACGCTCTTCTTAGGAGGAAACCCAAGTAAAAAATAAGTTAAATCCATCACAACCGACTTGATTCAGAGGCGAGATTCTCTTGCTTCCCAGGTACGTGTTCTAAACCCCTGTCTTCAATATCATGCTTTATGCTTTCATTGGGATCGCTGATGGGTTGTTGAGGACACTGTCCGTTTTAAGTTTGGCAGTGATATGTAGTATGTTTTATTATTTTCTATGTATGCATGTTTGTTTAGGATTTGTTTGTTTAGTTTAGTTGTTGTTTTGTGCTGAATTTTGACTTTATCTAGGCCATTACTCGATGATGAGTATGTCCCCTGGTTGTTTATTGAGGTCGAGCTTAAAGCTCATTCATGTGTGTTCTGTGTGCTTGACGTATCGTTTTAGTAAAAGTTATTGCAAATCCTAAATGCACGAGCACGTAAACTCAAATATATAACTGTCTATTTAATTTGAAAACGATTATCTGTCAACCAATGACACTAGGGATTTCAGAACTTGATTTGGGAAAAATTCTAGGCGAAATCCTAGGCGAGGTAGTTCAGGAAATATGATTTAGGAATTCGTTTTTATCGCTTAAGCCTTTGAATCCTACCTTGTAAAATGTTTATCCCTCGTTACCCTGTCGAAGCCTAAAAGCCGTTTCAATTTTGAACACTTAATAAATACCCTGTCCAATTGAGCTTTTTCCAAACCTGTATTGCTGAGTCTAAGGCACAATTTGAGCGAATCAAGTTAGCAGTTGCAAATGCTACTTGAAGTGAGCGGTTGGGTTTAGGGAGAACTTTTAATTGGTTAGGTATTTGAGTACTCACTTGTCATTTTTCTTTTGTTGAAACCATACCCGTGAAATTATAATAATCAAATAAGTTTGGGGGTGTGGTAAGTTTGGAAAAAAAAAACTATGTAAATATTGTTCTATTTTCATTTCTGTTGACAAGTGAGTACGTCATTCTTAAATGTATTGTTCGGGGTTGTTTCAAATTTATCTATGGGGGTTCAAGTGTGAAAGTGACAAACATGTGCCTCGGGTATCGTCAAATTAACGACGTTAACCTGTTTTCTATTTTCGATATACCCTTGGCCATTTTTCCAAAACCGAACCAAGTTCTAATGATCTTATTGAATTTCTTAGCCTACATTAGTGGAGAATAAAAACTGGGTCAGGCTTATGGATTTCCTATACCTAAATGGTTGTAGTCATGAACTTTATTGAGGGATAATCCTATCTGATCAACGGATAGTTATATAATTGAGTTTTATCACACACACTTTAATAGGATCTAGAATGACGCTTACTATCATCGAATGTTAAAATTATAGAACACCACATGGTGTTATTTATTCTTGAACTCGATAGGATTGGGGGCCGATGAGGGAAAAATCGTTTGGCTGGTAGATGATATTCAAAACTTGCATATTATTGTTTTTAGTATTTTTTATTTTTTTTAGTTTTTAATTTCGTAATTAGTTGTTATATTTTCTTGTATTGTGTGGGTGTTTTGCTCGAGGACTAGTGAAATTTCAAGTTTGGGGGTATTTAATAGGTGTAATTGGCCTATATATTTTTAAGCCGAACTTGTTAGTTTTCAAGTATGTTTATTATGTTTTAATGCATTTTTATGTATTTTTTTTTATAAATCAGGTGTGTGGGGTGAAAATATATGAAAACGGATCATAAACAATCAAATAGGATCAAGAACGGTGGAAGAACGGTGAGAAAACAAGCATAAGGGCAAAATTCAGAACTGAAGCCCACTGCCGCAGGGGTCAATATGCAGAGAAGGATAAATGTTGCTGAAAATCCACCACCGCAGCGGTGAGAGAACAGAAAGGTCTCTGATCCCATCGTCGTGTCCACCGTTGAGGCCGTGACCCACCCGACATACTCACCGCCGCGGCGGTCACTCTTCACACAATTTAGATATTTATTTAAATATTTTGAGCCCCTATTTATTCCTCCCTCCTTTATTTCGGCCAAGCCATTACAGACCCCTTAGGATTCCTAATATTTTGAGAGTATTTTGGGGAGTGCTCAACCAAATCCGAAGGAGAAGAACACGTTACAAAGAAGAAGAAGCGATTGTTGAACGGTTTTAGCGACAAATCTTTGGATTACGGCTAAGTTCTTTCGTTTCTCTCTTTATTTTCTTAACTTAGGTAGGTTGTTGAGCATGTTTAGCTCGATTTTGATTGTATAAATGGTTATGGCCATGGGCTAAACTGATTTTGTCTAGGGATTAATAATATTTAAGAAATCATTATTTGTTTGAGTTGTGTTTCGTTAATGGTTGTTCTTCGCAATTTCGATTGTGTTTACCGTTATTTTTTGATTATATGCTTGTTTAGATATATAGAGAATACGAGGTTTGATACTTGGGAGATGTAACTCCAAATTTGGACTAGGGTCAACACAACGCGACGATCTAATAACTTGGGGGAGAGTTAGAAAGTGTGCAATTAATGATGTTGACTAGTGTCATTAAGGCGTTGAGCGGGATTTCTTCATTGACACGAAGTCGCATATTCACTCGTTTTACACTCGGGAGAGGTGGCGAGTGAGTTTACGATACAACGATTGTTGAATAGGTTGAACGCCGTTATTGTAAACTAAACGAGACTAAACACGTTTTTGTAAACGAAGTTAATCCCTAGGCAATCGTTCCCCTAAACATCTCAATATAATATTAGTATAATTAGATTAATTAACTTAGTATTAGTATTTATTAATTATAAACTCAATTTATGTCGCCTAAATAAAGTTAGGTTATGATAATTGCAGTACTCGATAATAATCTCAACCAATCCCTAGGATACGACAACCCCTACTCCTTCCCATCTATACTAAAACTTGACCCGTACACTTGCGGTGAGAGTGGCGACGTAATATTCCGCCACCGATTGTCTAGAAGAAGATTTGTTTATGTCAAACTTTAACAAAAGATCAGTATACATAACAACTTACCCAATGCAGAAAGTATGATCGCATAATGAATGTAATTAAAAACAATAAGACATTGAAAATTCAACCCAACATAATCAATCAAGGAAACCTATCCAGCTAATTAACAAAATTGATCAGGAAGAAACCATCTAGAATTTAAACGACAACATATTTTGTGAATGCCAAAGCTTGACCAATCAAAAAACAATCATAGAGTGAAGAAACTTACGATTGAGTAGCGACAGATTTGGAAAAACTAATTTCAGATCTGGAAAAAATTTGGGGATTTACAACAAATTTCAAAGATTATATTAAATTAAGCAAGTGTAAATTCAAAGTAATGATTAATTTTTATTTTTTTTGTAAATTCAAATTAATGGAGAGAGCAAGAAAGATAACTTGGATGGAAGGTCAGGGCTAGCGAAGAGATCAAGTTAGTGAATAATCGATTTTACTGGATCGACTTTCCCCAATTGTTGGATATTGTTCAATCCAATTATGCAACAATATCCAACAATTGATATTCAAGATCACTGAAAACTCAAATTTAAAACCTAAAACTAAACTACAAAAATTGAACTAACATACACACTGAATAGAGTAGTGCAAAAAGAAAGAGAGATAACCTGGATCGAAGGACCAGGTTGGCGAAGATACCCGTATCAAGTTCGATCCCAAAGAGAGTGAGAGGTAACAAAATCACCCTGAATGCATGTAATGAGATATTAACCAAAAGCTCCACCATTTACATGCAACTAAACCATCAAAGCAGCAAAAAGGAAAAAAAAAAAAAACACAAATCCAATAGGGGTACATAGATTTAAAAAATAAATAACTTACTATAAATTCATTCCAAAGAAAAAATTATCGAAACTTCTCACTGGGACCGATAAATAACTAGAAAATGGAAACCTCCAATGTTGGCTCGATAAATTAAAATTTAGAGCAACTGAGAGACACAGGTAACCTTTTATTCAATCGACTGCAAGGAAATTGAAGATTTGGGAGCTGAAAAAGTACACTCACATTGGGAAAATTGCATTGAGAGCTGTAGAAGTAATCTTTCCAAACAGCTTACAATCATCCTAAAATTAGTAATTACAGAAACCGTTATTTCTGGAAAGCAGAAAAATGTTTCAAGCAAAAAAGGGCAACTTACAATGGGACTATAACAATTTCTGCAAAAGAAATATACACACAAAAAAATTGCTAAATTAAGAGATAGAGAGGGGGAGAGAAAGGACATAGTACCATCGCCATCCAAATTCGAACACAATCGACCTTCATCGTCACCAAACACCGACGTCCACCTTTGCAAAATAAAGTGGTAATCAGGGTTCTCTAATTCGAAATCTAAAATTGATTCAATTCAAAATCCAAAATTGATTCAATTTCAAAATTCCAAAATCGATTCAATTTCAATCCTAAATTTGAAAAAGAGAGAACGGAAGAGAGAGAGAGAGAGATGTACCTAGATCGAGAGAAGCCGTCGTCATCATTACCCCGTGCCTCGCCAATTGTAGTCCTCGCCATCACCATCGTGCCCAGATCTACCTCTCCGTCGACTATACTCTTGGTTCCTCCATACCTTGACTGCGGCGACCAGATCTCGATTCCAATTGGCAAAATCAGGCCGATTGAGGTTCCAATGGCCATTGCGACATTAGAGAGGCGAGGTGTGATGGAAAGTGACACGGAGCTGGGGCTGAGGCCAATGCCGATGATGGCGATGGGGCGGCGACGCTTCAGCTACATGAAGACAACGCCAAGGGATGACGGTAGAGAGAGATATTTTAGAATAAGGGATATTAGGGTTTTGATTGTGAGAGATATTAGAGTTAGATTAATGGATTAATCTGGACTGTTCTTTATGGGGGTATAAAGAGTGTCTGAGATTTGTCTAGAAGCTTATGTACGTCTTGTTTTATTATATAGATATGCGGTGCAGATCGCTTGAATATATATATATATATATATATATATATATATATATATATATATTGTTCTAGTGTTTGATGACTTCATCCTAATATGCCACGTTTTTTCTCTTTTTTATTTATTTCCTTTTGAGCTTATCTACATCAAATACAACAAAGTTATCATCTTTTAAATGGTTTAGTTACATAAAGTATTCAATTAATTACATAAAGTACCCCACATAGGATCATTAAAATATCTATTAGATCCCAAACCTTTTAACATTTAAAATAATATATGACTAAACAATAAAATTAAACATTGACCCTTGTCACTCATAATCTTTGTCTAGTATGAACAAATTACACAAACTCCCCATAAATCTCTAAAATATCATCTAAACCCCAAATTTAACAAATTAACATTTTAAAATAGCGCTTGAGCCCCATTTTTTTTAATTAAATTAAAAATTCACACATTAATACCTAAAATTCATGAACCTAATACTTCTTTAAATACCAAAATGATCCCTAAAATTTTTAAATATAATTTAAATGACACAATATACCCCATTATTTTCTAAATATTATAAAATGCAATTAGAATTATGAATATTAAAAAATTGGGTCTTACAATCCTTCCCCCTTAAAAGAAATTTCGTCCCAAAATTTAATTATCTTAAATGAACAAAAATGAATATAATGTACTGCTCAATGCATATGCACTACCCTCTAGTTAGGAAAAACAAATAGCTATTAATTTAATGCAGTACTTGATGCATATGTACTACCAACTAGTAAGGTAAAATGACTCCAACTCATGTTCCAAATCGATCTCACAACTCAACGACCTATTGTATGGTCCACTACTGACACGATACTTCTACATCAAATTTACAAAACCTATAACCTAAGCTCAGATACCAACTGTAATGACTCAGTTTTCTAGAGTCGCCATTTAATGTTTTCCTTTCTATGGAGAAGTAAAAGTAAAAGACAAACCACTACACCGCCATGCTTCCACCGCGCCACTATGATAAATAAAATAATAATAGACATGACCTCGACTTGGTATTACTCAACCAATAATAAATATAAATCAACTGTCAAATGACATAAATTTTAAAATTTACTAACTCAAAATTCAACTACATGTATCCAACTTTTCAGTAGCACTACAAAAAGTTTGAACCACTGATTACCAACAACTACCCAGAAAGCTTACTCGCTCACTCTATCTAATGTGAGTAGTGGAATCGCCTCTAGGTGAGGTACTTGAGATAAAATATTTTATCTGTGTATTGTTTTCATTATATAAAAATAATTTATGGATTAAGTGCATTTGTCAGAATTCACTTTCCCAAAAAAGAATATAATCACAATGATATTTTTCAAAACAGAATATAACTGCACTGAACAATAACGAAATTCACAAATATCATCAAGTTATAACAACAAAATATAAATCAACTAATCAAATAACTTATATATAATAATATACCAGAAATATACTTTCCTACTAGCCATAGGATTGTTTCACTGCACGATCGGGAGTTATAACGGTACCGTAACCTGTACAACTGTGTAATCTAAGGTTACTATTAGTGTCATAACCATTTAATATCTCCAATGGTAGGAGCTTACATGTGATATAAACTATCATGCCATGATGATAATCATCGTCAACAATAACAACAACCACCACCACTTGCAAGATTTTCCCTCCTGTCAAGTCATAACACAACGTCTTACAGGATATGCTCTCCCGTTAGGACCAATAAGATCCAACATGATATGTCCTTTTGTCGGGATCATACTATGGTATAGCTAGATAATAATGAAAATCACTTCCCACATTTAACATTTTTAATTGATCCATATAACGTTATAAAATAATTAATTTTAACAAACATTTTCTTTACATATATATAATTTTTCAATTTACGTAGAAGACAATACACTCACCTCGATATTTGCACAACTATTATACTATCACGGTAATATTGTCTAATCGGCATTACCTGTGAACCTAACAATGATAGGGCCTAAAGTAAGAATTTATTTAAATAAATCTAATATGCAATATGTGATACTAAATGTAATTTTTTTCATTCCCAATTTTTTTTAATTATATAAAATTTATTAAAATTAAGCGTCCTATTTTATTAATCCAATGTTAAGTACACAACTAAAATATCACAATTACATTTATAAAATTTATCAATTAATAATTTAACTATTGAGAAAAATATTAACTAACCATTAATAATATTACTAGTCAAAGAATTACTAAAAATACAATTCTAATTACATTTATAATTTTTATTTTAAATTTAATTCTTCATAAATTAAATATTTCTATATATAAATATAACTCCACTATATTTTCAAACCCCCCTCCTCCCACTAACTATTTATATATAAGAGTACATAGATGAAAATGAGAGTATGACTATACTTACCAAATAAAGTTGAGCTTGGGGGAATGATAGGAAGAGAAAACAGATATATACATAGATACTACATATATATATACGTGGCGCAAACCACTTGAATTTATTTTTTTATTTCTTTTCTCTCTCTCTCTCTCTCTCTCTCACACACACACACACACACACACATATATATATATATATATATATATATATATATTATTTTAGTGTTTGATGGCTTCATCCTAATATGCCATGTTTTGTCTTTTTTTTTATTTATTTTCTTTTGAGCTTATCTACATCAAATGCAACAAAATTATCATTTTTTAAATGATTTAGTTACATAAAGTACCCAATTAATTACAGAAAGTACCCCACATTGGATCATTAAAATATCTATTAGATCCCAAACCTTTTAACATTTAAAATAGTATATGACTAAATAATAAAATTAAACATTGACCCTTGTCACTAATGGTCTTTGTCTAGTATGAACAAAATAACACAAATTTCCCATAAATCTCTAAAATATCATCTAAACCCCAAAGTTAAAATTAACATTTTAAAATAGCGCTTAAGCCCTACTTTTTTAATAAAAATAAAAATTCACACATTAATACCTAAAATTCATGAACCTAATACTTCTTTAAATACCAAAATGATCAATAAAAATTTAAAATAGAATTTAAATGACACAATAAACCCTATTATTTTCTAAATATTATAAAATGCAATTAGAATTATGAATAATAAAAAATTAGATCTTGCAATCCTTCCTCCTAAAAGAAATTTCGTCCCGAAATTTAATTATCTCAAATGAATAAAAAGGAACATAATGTAGTGCTCAATGCATATGCACTACCCTCTAGTTAGGGAAAATAAACACCTATTAATTTAATGCAGTACGTCATGCATATGTACTACTAACTAGTAAGGTAAAATGCCTCCAACTCATGTTCCAAACTGATTTCACAACTTAACGACCTATCCTATGGTTCACTATTGACACAACACTTTTACACCAAATCTACAGAACCTATAATGTAAGCTCCGATACCAACTGTAATGACCCAATTTCTAGGGCCGCCACTCGATTTCTTCCTTTCTATGGAGAAGTAAAAGTAAAAGACAAACCACTCCACTACTGCGCTTCCGCCGCGCCACTATGATAAATAAAATAATAATAGACGTGACCTTGCTATTATCCAACCAATAATAAATATAAATCAACTGTCAACTGACATAAATTTTAAAATTTACTAACTCAAAATTCAACTATATCTATCCAACTTTTCAGTAACACTACAAAAGTTTGAACCACTGATTGCCAACAACTACCTCAACAGCTTACTCTCTTACTCTATTTAATACCAACGGTGGACCCGCCTCTAGGTAAGGTACTTGAGATAAAATATTTTAGCAGTGTACAATTTTCATAATATAAAAATAATTTATGGATTAAATGCATTTGTCAGAATTCACTTTTCCAAAACAGAATATAATCATAGTGATATTTTTCAAAACATAATATAACTGCATTAAACAATAATGAAATTCACAGATATCATAAAGTTATAACAACAGAATATAAATCAATCAATCAAATCACTTCTATATAATAAAATACTAGAAATATACTTTCTTATTAGCCATAATATTGTTTCACCTTACGATTGGAAGTTATAACGGTACTGTGACCTGTACAATTGTGCAATTTAAGGTTGCCATAAGTGTCAGAGCCATTCAACATCTCCAATGGTACGAGCCAACACGTGGTATAAACCACCATACCATGATGATACTCATCAAAGTTAACAACAACAACAACCACCTGTAGGACTTGCACTCTTGTCAGGTTACAACACAACATTCTATAAAACATGCCCTCCTATTAGGACCAATAATATCTTGCAGGACATGCCCTTCTATTGGGACAATACTATGGCATAGCTGGATAATAATAAAAACCACTTTCCACATATAATATCTTTACTTGATCTATATAATGATATAAAATAATCAATTTTAACAAACATTTTCTTTACATATTTTAATATGAAAATATAATTTGGCAATTTACATAGAAGATAGTACACTCAACTCGATATTTGCACCTCTAATATGCTATCGCTGTAATATTGCCGTAGTCGGCGTCGCCTGTGTACCTAACACCGACATGGCCTAAATTAAAAATATATTTAAATAAATCTAATATACAATGCATGATAGTAAATTCAATTTGTTCCATTTAAATTTTCTTAATTATATAAAATTTATTAAAATTAACAATCCTATTTTCTCAACTCAATAGTAATTACACAACTAAAATATCATAGTTACATTTATAAAATTTATCAACTAATAATTTAATTATAGAGAAAAATATAAACTAACTATTACTAATATTATGAGTTCTTTACCGATTAATTACATATTAAATAAAAAAATTCTGAAAATGATATCAATGAACTTATGTCCCAAATCATCCTAAAACGCAGAAGGGATTTGCAGTTTTATCAAAAACGCAGATTCCTTCTGCGTTTTTCACAAAAAAAAGAAAAAGAAAATAAAACTTGATTACGTTTAAACGTTTGATTTTTTTTTTTGAGAAAACACAATCACGATTGCGTTTCTCACAAGAAATGCAAAACGTGATTGCGTTTCTATCGAAAAAGAATTTTAATTATTATTATTATTATTATTATTATTATTATTATTATTTTTTACCGTTAAGAGAAACACAATTTGGACTTGCTTTTCTCTTTAAGAAACGCAATTCCAGATTGCATTTTTTCTCCAACAAACCTTAGCCCACAGACCCCATTTCATTTCATTTTCATCTCCTTCAGCTTCTTACTTTGGCTGCCGCCTCTCTTTCCCGTTGCCGACCTTCTCCTTCTCCTTGTGCATCGTCATTGCCCTCTTCTCTCTTCTTCTTCTTCTTCATAGTGCTCTTCGTTTCTCTTCTCCTCCTTTGCGTCGCCTCCAACCACCGTTGTTGAGGTGAGAGTTTCTTTTTTCGAATATTATTTTTTTGGGTTTGTTTGCTTTCATTTTCATCTCTTTTTGTTATAATGTTGTGCATTTTGTTCTCAAGTAAATGATGTGAAGAAATATTACAATTGTTTGCTCATTAGCAATTGTTTGGCCTCGATTTTATATTTGTGTTTCAAGTTCGTTGTTTTACTCATTAGCAACTGTTTGCTCTCGGTTTTGATTAAAAAACTCAAGAAAAAATGCCACCTTTAAATACTAGTTATTTAGATTTGTGTTTGTGTATGGATTTGTGTTTGTGCTTGTGTTTAGGGTATAGAATTTTTATTAATTAATTACATTTAGATTTCGATTTTTATTTGTGTAGATCGATTTTATGTAGAAAAGTATGAATATCTCGGTTTTATGTAGAAAAGTTTAGGATATAGATTTTAATTTTTTTTTAAATAATCAAGATTATAGATTTCGGGTTTTTTTTTTTTTAGTTGTGAGAAATTGTTATTGCTATTCAGATTTGATTTCAACATGTGTTTCGTTAATTTTCAATAAGTTAGTTGTTTTAACCTAAAGTTGTGTGTTTAAGTTGCTGAATTTTGTAGTTGAATTCAACCCTATAGTTAGCTGTTGATATCATGAGTTGAATTCAATTATGTTAGTATTTGGTGATAATAATTGAGTCGCTATCATGGTTTTTCTTGATATTTCTCTATTGTTGGTTGAGTTTAGGTTTTAAAACTCTGATTTGATTCTTTGGATTCAATTAATGGTTTAGATAATGAAATTATCAATTGTAGGCTACTTTCCCATAATTCAAGCCATTCAGTCTTCTTGATCTAATCGAATTAGATTTGTTTTCATTTATGACTAATGTTGGTTTAACCTTGTTTATATCAATCAAATAATCAGGAAAATGAATAGCCCCTCAAACACCGTTGGAAACCACTGAAAAAAATTTGATTCGTGATTTTGTTTCTCTTCGTGTCGATAACTTGTTTTCTTTCCTTTTTATATATTACGACCTTCATAAATCAGGTGAAGATTAAAAAGTGCATTTCAATAAGTAATTGTGTATATATAACTTAAGATTTAATGAATGACAATTAATTTCAACAGTATTTATAGAGAAAAAAATTGGACAATTTCAATTTTTTTAATAACATGATTGATAATGACACACCACATGATCTTCAAATGGTGTTGCATCGCTACCGCGAAGAAAATAACTGAATGCAAATTCGAATTCTTCGACACGAGCTTCAAATAACGGCATGTGAGCGTCTACAAGAAGATTTGGTTGACGAAGCTCGTATTTACATGCGGTGTTCAAGGGAACCTGAATATCAGTCAGATATTGAAATGTTTGATAATGAGAGTAATGTTTAATGCTTTCGCGTTGGTCAATTAATGTATTTCTTTTCAAGTCTAATGTATTATATCTATGTTAAATTATAATAACACTACTTCTACCAAACAACATACGTTTTCTCTTCATTTAAATTTCAAAAACAGACATACGATAAGAAATGTTTACAATACTACGACAACACGTAGAAGGAAAACATATAGTCCATTACAAACACAACTACTATAAAATATGAGTTTGAAACCGAGTATTGTTAAATGGCCGAATCAGCAAACCTTTGTGCTCAGATATCTTCAAGGCTAGTGAGATATTCCATGAATAGACCATCAGGAAATTCTACAAACTCGTTAAATTCAAATAAATAGTCCCAACCCTTTGAAGCCATCCTAACTGCCAAGTTGTTCATCGATTTCGGTAAGTACTTCACCGTGTTACCTGTCTTATTTACGAGTCGTTCAAACCTACTAGTGTTTATCACATCCTTACCCGAATCCTTACAGTCACAATAAATTACGCAGTTTGTGAATATTATTTGATTCAACATTAAAAGGTCTTGTCGAATACTTCGTATGCCAGCATCTTTTTAATGCTCTGGTAAAGTGTCACCGCATACCAACTCTGTCCCTGCAAAACTACTATATCAGTTGCCTATTCTCATTCTAATTAGCCCCCTAATACGGCGACATGCTGACCAGTTATGTAGCCACTGATATTCACCAAGTACTTCCTAGCAAAACAACTAATTATCAAATTAGGAATGAATTAAAATAATATATATATATATATATATATTAAAAAACATTCACCTTGATCTTCTTCATAAATTTTATTCATTGTCTTTGGGAATAAAGTGAAACAAAGATTAATTTTAACGATACACGTTGTTTATTATGAACTGAGGTTGTTCCTATTTATAGAAAAAATTAAGGTGAGAAATAAACAAAAAATTGGTGGGATATTGGGAAATAAAATGGTGGGAAAAATTTTGGCAGGAAAAAATTAACCACAAAAAAAGAGTGAATTTTTTTTCGAAGGGAATTTTATTGGCGTAAATTTTTTTTTGGCGAAAATTCCATTGGTAGTAAAGTGCCTGGCGGGAAATGAAGAAGGTGCCAAAAATTGCCTATTTATTCATCTATACTTTCAGAATTATCATTTGCACACATTCATTCCTATTCTCCATTTTCATTACTCAGAAAATCAGTTCAAATGGCAAGTGGGTTAGTAAACGATAAGGGTAAAGGCAAAGGCAAGGAAAAAATGAAGATCCATTGCACTGGTGGGTTCAGGGATGAGGGACCATGCTGAGTACCAATATGAGATAAGTACGTGGTATGGAATCCAATTACGTCGGTCAAAGGTCATACATTGGAGTGAAGACGAACTGCGCCTCCCACTATTATGGTATTACGCCTAAGAGAGGTTGTGTTACCCACATGACATGTGCGGTCTGTGGGATGTTATTATAGATATCACTGGTGTTAAATAATAATTCGATCTCTCTGGCGTATGTCTAAATCCCATCACGAAAAAATAAACTTTCTTGGTACACGATGATCATTTCAAATAAACTGTTCGATGGATGAATCGTTGTTATCATAAGAGTTATAACTACACCATATGAGGCAATGACAGTGAAGAGGTAAAGAATTTACAATGACCAATGCTAATGACAAAAAGGAACCTTTATGAGGCAAGGTCTCATATGTACCACCTCAAGATTCCAAAATTATGGTCTTCCAAAATTTTGAAAAACGAACTGGATAACATCGACAAAATTTGCAACACATTAAAACGAGAAATAAAACAAATGGAGAAATGGATTTATGTCAAATAGAGACTTTATTAGATTCGGAAGACCAATGCCCCAAATGTAAATAAGCAGACACTGAAGTACCTTACCGATCCCAAATACACCGATGACCCAGAACTGTTCGATTACAAAAACGGAGAGATTCACTATGAATGGTTTGATAAAATTAAGTAGTTATCGATGCTAGAAAAGTTCAATGATGGGTAGTATTTCTAATTTATGTAATGTTTTATTTTTTTTCCTTTTATATTATTATTTGTACTTGTTATCGTGTTTAATTTTAATTTAATGTCTATCTCAGTTAGAACAATAAATTTTTGGAGCCCCGTTGCATAATATTTTGCATTACTTTCGAAGAGGTTCGTTATCTGTTTTCTTTTTTTCCCTATCCAAATCCAACATTATTTTTAAGTCACTTTTTGACAGTCCAAAAAGTGTCATTAGATGTAAGTCGAAATTTAAGTCATGGTGACTCAAATTCCCTTCCACAAGTTCGTTGCTTGTTGGGATAGTATCATCGATGTTGACTAATGTAGACTGCAGAGAATTTTCATTCTAATTAGTATTTGAATATTTTAATTGAAAAACAAAATAACAATAAAAAAATTATTTTATCATCAAATAATAAACAAAAATTTAAGAAAAATAATTATTTTTATTTTCAAATAGAGTTAGCTCCTAAATTGAAATGAATATTATTTGTATTAGTTTACCTACCTAACTCCAAGTTTTGTACTAGTTAGAGTAAGAGGAAAAAAAAAAAAAAAAACAGAAAATGTAAATCAGTTAGTTTGAGTTAAATGACATTTATACCCTTAAATATTTTAATAGAGTTTATGTTAATACTATTCTAAAACTTAAAGGGTTAAAGTGTAATTTTTTCCCTTATCAAGGAGAAGTGAGAATGGCATTGGCCAAACAGTTGAAGGAGGGACAACAAAAGGAGAAAAATGCAATTTGGAATTGCGTTTACGCAATCACGTCTTGCGTTTCTTGTGAGAAATGCAATCATGATTTGCGTTTCTCAAAAGAAACGCAAATCATGATTGCGTTTTAAAAAAAAATATATAAATAAAAAAAATCCGATAGTATAAACGCAATCAAGTTATGCATGTTTTTTTTTTTTTGGTGGAAAATGCAGAAGGAATCTGCGTTTTTTTGTGAAAATGGAAATGCCTTCTGCGTTTTATGATGATTTGGGATATAAGTTCATTGATATCATTTTTCAGAATTTTTTTATTTAATATATAATTAATCGGTAAAGAACTCATATTATTATTAGTCAAAGAACTACTAAAAATATCATTCTAATTAAATTTACAATTTTTACTTTAAATTGAATTCTTTACAAATTAAATATTTCTATTTATAAATGTAACTCCACTATATTTTCTAAACTCCCACTTATATATATACGCACTGACTATTTATACATTGATGAAAATGTGAGTATGAATATACTTACCAAATGAAGTTGAGCTTGAGAGAATGATTAGAAGAAAAGAGGCATATACATAGATACTCTCCCTCTCTCTCTCTATCTATCTATCTATCTATCTATCTATCTATCTATCTATCTATCTATCTATATATATATATATATATATATATATATATATATTTGTTTTAGTGTTTGATGGCTTCATCCAAATATGCCACCTTTTGTCTCTTTTTTATTTATTTCCTTTTGAGCTTATCTACATCAAATGCAATAAGGTTATCCTCTTTTAAATGGTTTAGTTACATAAAGTACCCAATTAATTACATAAAGTAACTCACATAGGATCATTAAAACATCTATTAGATCCCAAACATTTTAACATTTAAAATAGTATATGACTAAACAATAAAATTAAACATTGACCCTTGTCACTCATGATCCTTGTCTTGCATGAACAAATTACACCAACTCTCCATAAATCTCTAAAATAACATCTAAACCCCAAATTTAACAAATTAAAATTTTAAAATAGCGCTTAAACCCCCCATTTTTTTTTTAAAAAAAAATTAAATTAAAAATTCACACATTAATGCCTAAAATTCTTGAAACTAATATTTCTTTAAATACCAAAAATATTCTCTAAATATTTAAAATAGAATTTAAATGACACAATAGACCCCATTATTTTCAAAATATTATAAAATACAATTAGAATTATGAATAATAAAAAATTGGGTCTTACATCCTCGCTCTGTACATGAGGTCCTCTAGAATCCAAAGTGGGTTGCCGCTATGAAAGTAGAGATGGATGTCCTACAACGAAATCTGACATGAGAATTGGTTGACTTGCGGCCTAGTGAATGATTGATTGGTTGTAAGTGGGTATTCTATGTCAAATATCTGGCTAATGGATCGATCAATCAATATACTTCTAAGGGTTACATATATATCCTGGGCAATGACTTTGGTACCACCTTTGCCCTGGTTACTAAGCTGACAACTGTTCGACTCCTTATGTCATTGGTTGCCTCCTATTCTTGGCCTCTGCATCGGTTAGATGTCAAGAATGCCTCTTTTAATGGTGACCTGACTGCGACTATCTATGTGGAGCCTCTACAAGGATTTTGGACTTAGGTTGAGTATTCGGGCAAAGTTTATCAATTTCGAAAATCCTTCTACAGACTAAAGTAGTCTCCTCCTACATAGTTCAGTCGATTCAACAAAGTCATCCTTACTATGGGGTTTACCCACTATTACTCGGATCGTACCTATTTCATCCTTCAGCAATACTAGGGATAGTGCATCATTATCTTAGTTTATGTGAATGACATTATTATCACAAGAGACGACGCGCCTGACATTAAGCAGGTAAAAAAGGATATCAGACAGATTTTTGATATCAAGGATTTGGGCCCTCTTCGTTATTTTCTTGGTATTGAGGTTGCTTCATCTCGGTGAGGTATCTCTCTATCCCAACAGAAATACGCTATTGATCTTCTTCAGGACATTGGGATGCTTGGATGTAGACTTGCTTCCACTCCCATGGATCCAAACCTTAAGTTAATAGTAGACTCATGAGAATTATTATCAGATCTATCGATCCATCATTGACTTGTGAGTACCTCATCTATCTAAAGAATACAAGGCTAGATCTTACATATGTTGTCAGTGTTGTGAGTTGATATATGCACTCACCACGTACACTACAACATGATGCTATTTACCATATCCTTTGGTACCTAAAATATACCCCGATCTAGGTCTTCTTTATGTGACAGGGGCACATGAGGGACTCTCCTACTTTACAAATGCCGACTATGCAAGATTAAAGAGTGATAGATGTTCGACCTCTAGTCTGTGTAATTTTCATGGAAGACACCTAATCTATTGGAAGAGTGAGAAGCAATTCATAGTGTCCTGATCTTCTGCTGAAGCTGAGTATCACGCTATGGCTTAGGGAACATGTGAACTCCTCTGGCTTCATCGCTTTCTAACCGAGTTAGGACTTCCCATGAGAAAACTCATCTAAGTTGTTTTGTGACGACAAGTCTGTCATAATGCTATCCTTGGATTCAATCCTCCATAAAAGGGCGAAACACATTGAGGTGGATATCTACTTCATTCGTGAGAAAGTTCGATCAGGAATCATCACACCTACATTCGTCCTATTTTCCGAACAGACTGCTAATTTATTTCCCCAGCTTGAGGGGAAGTATTGAAATATGATATTTATGTATTTTTTTTTTTTTTTTTTTATCATTATTGTAGGGCCTTTATTAACCTTTATTTCGGTGATATCCTTTCTCATTTAGTTTGCTCCTGTGGCTATATATTTAGGATAGTAGAACCCATTCAGTATAAACGAATATAATATAATATATTTTTCTCCTCTTCCTATATCTTGTGTTCGATTGTGGTAATGGATATTTATTGTATTGATTAGTGACGATTGTGGCGGTATTAAATATTTGCTGCAGTAAAAACAATTAAAAATAATTTTATCAAAAAAATGTCATATAAATAAAATACACTTGAGGATACTTGGACATACATTGTGTGCTTTGGCCAAATCACCATGAGTAAAAAGAAGTGGGTAAAGTTATTATGTTTTGTTTTTTCTAAAAAAATTATTATATAGCCCTTAAAAAATATATAGATGAGAAAATAGACTCCCAACTATCATAATAAAATTTTTAGTTCCCGAAGATTTTTAGAAAATAGTAATATATTCTTTAACCATATTTTTTCATTATTTACTTACAATGTCATTTTGTGAAATATAGCAAGTCGTGAATATTCATATTTTTATTGTGTTATTTTAAATAGTTAATAAATTTTAATGCTGATTGGATATTGTGAATGTTCATTATTCTTTATGTTAATAAAATTACATTTTTATTATGTTATCGGTATGAACATTCATGGGAAACCAATATGAATAATTTTTTTTTGAAGAAAAACTAAAATCAACGAAAAACAATACGGTGTGTTCATCAAATCATAGGAACATTCACCCAAAAACCTCAAGAACAACAAATCAAGATATTGAAAAATTCCTAAGATTAACAAAACAGTATAAATATTCATCAATCACAAATGACACATTCACTCAAAAATTAAATCAAAACAAGCCTAAAACCCATACGAATATTCACAAAAAAAAAACAAAATCAAGAACATTGAAAGAAACCTAAGATCAATGAAAAAAACATTCACGTGAATAATACAAAACACCACAAAAATTAACAAAATCAAAACATATCTAACCCTGTGCAAAACATTCACAAAAACACAAGTAAAAAACATTGAAAATTTTCCTTGACAAAGCCCTAAAGATTAATGAAAAACAAACAAGTGAGAATATTCACTAAATTGCAAATGAACATTCACCAAAATCACACATTGAAAAACGAACACTCAGAACTAAAAATTCAATTTACGAAATGGAGGACCATTCAGATATGAAACTCCTAGAGAACGATTTTGGAGAATTCAAACTCCTAGAGAACGATTTCGAAACATTCAATTTCTGAAATAAAGGAACATTTAAATCTGAAACTCCTAGAGAACAATTTCGGAACATTCAATTTCCCAAATGGAGGAATATTTCAAATCTGAAGCTCTTAGAGAACAATTTCAGAACATTCAATTTCCGAAATGAAGGAACATTTAAATCTAAAAAAATGAACATTCAGATCTGAATCTCCTAGATTGGCAGCTAAAATAAAGGAAAATAGAAGAGCAACGGCGACATCGTTACGATTTCATGTTTGCGAGCAAAGCAACGACGACGGCGTTAGGGTTTGATGTTTGTAGGCAGAGCATAGGCGGTGTTAGGGTTTGATCTGTTGTCTAGCCACCATCAAGCCATATTCGTTGTCGTCTGGCCACCAGATCTCCAAATCTGTCGCCCTCCGTCGTCTGGCCACTACATCAAGCCATATCCGCTGTATCTAGATTTGCGGTTGTCGATGGACCACTGACTGCCGTGGTTGCGAAACTAGCCCGCCGTCCACATCATGGAGTATTTCATAATGTGGATTTTAGATAGGTAGAAAGAAGAGACTTCATAGGAGGTTGATTAGCGAAAGATTAGTGGTATCCAAAATGGCTAGCAATGAAACGACGAAAGTTCATTTAGATGTGAAATTCGGAAAAATGGTTTTTGTGCCTATTCTAGAGGGAGAAGCGGTAGTGAAGTGTGAAATGAGAGATGAGAGAGAAATAAGAGAGATTAAGGTTTCATATAAATATATATATAAGGGTAAATACGTCTATTCATTATCTACAAATGATTAAATACTAACAATATTTTGATAGAGAGTTAAATAATAATATTTTTGCTTTAAAAGTTATTGAAGAGAGAGAGTGAAATTTGGACTGAACATTAATTATTATTATTATTTAAATAACAAGATAGAAGTAGATGGGATAAAAAACAATTAACGCAAATACTTGCGAAGAAATTAATCTCCGAATTGCATGGTTATGAGATAAGATCAGCTTATGGCCTTCACTCAGCCCCCGGAACCTCGTGGAAGCAAAAGCTGGGAACAAAATCCAATTCTCTCTAAACTCCCTCTCCGTTGCTCTCCATCTTTCAAGAGAAGTCGGGAGTTCCTGTAATTCGATCTCGCCGTGCTTATAATTGTGAGTTTTCCCTTACTCTGAAGCTCTTCATGTGAGTGATTCGTTCGCTTCCCTCAGTTTTGGTTCTAACTGGGAAATAAGTTGACTGTGATCGATGAAATACACGGTTCATTGCTATAATTTGTGGTGATCGACAATTGAATTCATTTTCGTAATTGAAATGTTTATTGAATTGCATGCGAGACATTGGATGAAGTACAATTCTAAACAATTAGGGGATTTGTAGTCTCGGCCTGCCTTATTTCACCCAAGTAACTGAATCGACCTGCCTTATTTCACCCAAAATATAAGCATCATTTTTTCTTTATCCTCCATGTACTTTTGGCCATACCTTTCACTTGGACTAAGGTATTCTTTCTGAAAATTAAGTATTGAAAACTGAGTGTCCAATTTTAAGTCATTGAATTAAATTAATTGAAAATTGTTTTGTTATTGAACCGAATCCAATGAAACTGTTCGATAAATCTATGTTGGAGGCTAATGTTTAATTTTGTCAACTATATCTTTTCACTACTTCAAGTTCAAATCATGTAATAATATTCTAATTTAATATATATTATTAAATTATTTATAAATTCAATACTAATATCTTTTATAAAACTTTTTTTTTTTTTTTTTAATATATAGAACAACATATGTATAGTTAAATATTAGAGCATAAAATCTCGTTTGATAATATTAATCATCTGCTGAATTTGTATACAAAAAAAGAAGTCTGAACTAGACCTAACAGATTAATTGATTTTTATTAAATTCACTTAATTTCTCTTAA
Organism: Eucommia ulmoides; assembly: GCA_016647705.1. Taxonomy (NCBI): domain Eukaryota; kingdom Viridiplantae; phylum Streptophyta; class Magnoliopsida; order Garryales; family Eucommiaceae; genus Eucommia; species Eucommia ulmoides. Next base: position 22,912,952 of record CM028327.1, on the reverse strand, counting down.
GTTCGTAAAATGTTTAGTAAGTTAAATGTTAATAAAGGGTTTTTTAAGTATTTATTTATGGATTTTTTTTTAACTTAAAAGTTCATTACGTTTGATGTTGCTGAAATTAGTTGAATAATTTTAAGAATAGTACGGATTCAATTGATGTAACTTTTAGGCTATTTTAGGTAATTTAAAAAATATGGACTATAAGTTGAATGTTAATTAGGAGTAATTTTGGTATTATAAAATATATTTCGAATTCTAGACAGTATTTTTGAAATTTAAGGTATATGTTTAGATTTTCGAAATGTATATTCTTTTATTACATAATTGTAAAATTTGGTAGAAAAAAAAGTAATTTGTAAAGTTAGACATTTAAAACAAAAAAAGGTGAAAACTCAACATCTTAATGTATCAAGTGGGGATCTACTTAAAATCTTAATATTAATTTAAGAGGGGATTATTTTATTAAGTGGTAAATGGTAATTAATTGTATTATCAAATCGTCTTAATGTCACAACTACTTGATTGATTCAATTTTAATTGCTTGATAGGGTAATCAAACCAACCCTAAGACTTCATTTCATTTTATGGCTAAATATTCGACCACTATCGAACATGTAAGCATGCAAGTAGGTAAGAAAGTGGGCCACTTTTTTCTCATTATCTATTAAATTATAAATGAATAGCAAATAAGTGCCCATTAACAGACCAATAATAACAAAAGTGTTTTTTTTTTTTTTTTTTTTATTAACAGGTTAACCACGTGACATGCTGGTGTAATGTATAAGAGCAACATGAAGGCAAGACCTCGGAGTTGCAGTCCTAGGTCGTCCTACAAGTCAACTCGATATATGTATTGACTTGGGTGTCAAGTTGATACTTGAGGTGGCAACCTCATGTTGTTTGTGGTTCACAGCCCTCAATCTAATAGTGTTGTGACATACCAAAGTATTACAATTCCAAGCTGTTGATTCGGTCTATCATTTAGCATTTAGAAAATTATACTCATCACCATGATTGCAAATGCATCGACCCTCATGAATTTCAATCTCCAATTTATTCGGACCAGTTTTGTTACACGTTCTTACCACCGCTGCCGACGACTGAGAACCACTCCCTTTCGTTTTCCTTTTCCCTCGACTTATAACCTGGATACCTCTTTTTCTTCATCGCGAACCACCATATCAGCAGCTTTGGATGCTAAAGAGTCTACCTCTGCGCAAGTGGGTACTCCTTCCGTTGTGAAGATAGTGGCCCTCATTGGAGAAGGCAGTGTCAGCCTTTTGAATTCTGCTCCTTGGCTTGATGTTATGCTTCACACTGTAAGTACTAATCCTCCATTGTCTCTCTTTCTATCCGTCTCTTTCTCATTGATATGCTGCGTGCATGTGGGAATTCGAACATTTTTAATCGTCTTGTAGTCTTTTTGCATATAACCTGATGTTGGTTTTTGAAACTTGACATTTGAAAAAGCAAAAAAGTGAAGTGGTTGGATCTTACAATTCTCTCTTTCACCTTCATTTTTGAAATCACAATGTTTATTAAAATTGCATTTGAATTAGTGGGGAGCTGAGCAACTGGAAGAATGAAGAATGGTTTATGTTTCCATGTGGGCTAGTCTTACAAAGTAGTTGGAAATCTTGGAATCAAGTGGGGAGCTAGGAATAATATCCCCCTAAGGATATCATGATTGAATTTAACTCACTTATCAATGACACATTTAAAATTCAACAAGTTAAAATACTTTTACACCTTTCCCATAAAGGGTGTGATGGGGATCAAGACAAAAAAATAAATTACACACTTATTACGGGCCTAAATCAAGGCTAACTTGAAGAATAAAAAAACTCTGAAATAGGAAAAATCTTTATATTTATTTTGATTATTTTGTAATCTATGATTTTTCTCCTAAACTTGTGCTTCCTAAAATCATCTTTAGGTTCCTCTATGTAAAGGACCTTATGTTAGCCTTAGAGGGAGACTTCTACAATTGAGTTCGTTGAATAAAAGAATTGTTCTTGAGTTTTATATTTTCCTCTTCATTTCCATTGTTTATTTTTTCGATTCAATTATTGATCTTGTACCGGTTTATATGTGAGATCTTAAATCGAAATTAATGGAGAAAATAGTTTGATATATAAAGAATATTGTGGGCTACTACTAATAACTTAGCTTAAGAAATTTTGGGACACGTTAATGTGACCCTTAAGTTAATAAGCCAATGGGACACATGGGGGCATTAAAAGTGGAGTAGGGCCAACCCTGTCTGGAAACAACACCGTGGTGGTGCTGGTAGGGTAAAGTCTCCTGAGAGGGGTAAGACGTCTGCAGTTAGGGTGGAAATGAGCTGAGCTAGGTTTGTGAATAGTTTGAGTGCAAACTTGTTATTAAAGTAGCATTCGTGGGATGGCAGAGGTTGTCTCTAGTTCGTTTATTTATTAAACGAGCTGATTTTGAGCTTGATTTTTTGTTTGTTTAATATTCGAACCAAGCTTTGTTCGCTAATAGTTTGATTATGTACTCAAATATATTCTTGAACAAATTATACATATCATATTTTTTTATCATTTTATTATATTTTAGGTAATTATTTTTTTCAGACATGCTCAATTATGTTGTTGAGCTTAAGCTCGTTTATGTTTTTGAAATGATCTCGAGCACTGTTTGAGCTCAGCTCAAAATATTCTAAAATTAATATTTGTGCGAGAAAATTCATTTAGTTGGAATTCTAAAAACATTTTTGAGATGGTAAATTAGAAAACAAATTTTCTGTTTTAAACCAAATGAACGATTTATATTTTCAGATAGCCTTGTTGCTCCTTCCATACAACAGGGTAAACGGATGCCACAGTTTTCCATACTAGTAAAAGCATGTATTGAGTTGCGTGGAAGATGAGCTTACATAAGTTTTAACTATGGTGGTGTTTGATTAACGTTTCTACTTTTCTGTTTCTATTTCCAATAAAATGAGATAAGAATTATGTTTCAGTTTTGGATAAATCAGGGAACAGGATCGCGTTTGGTAACGTAATTATTCTTAAAATGTTTTTATAATTTCTTAGAACAAAAACAAAAAAAATTGCGTTTAGCTACAAACAAAACGATTTTCTTAATAATATGTTTGTCAACAAAACTTTTTCTTGGTAATATATTTTTCAATTTTTTTACCCGTCCCTTTTGTTTTAATACCCTTCTCTAAGATTTTTTTTCCGAAGTTCATCTCCCTAGATGAACATCAAGAATACCAGACCCATGGCCACCACTACGCGGCATTATGCCACCCCTGCTTCGTCCTCATAACATCAAGAAACACCATGCCCATGGCCATGCCCATGCCCATGCCCACCGGCTTGTCATCTAACCATAAACACAGCGTGTGTGTGCATGTAAGAGAGAGAGAGAGGAGAGAGAGACCCACTGGAAACCAGATCTCTACAGATCTAAACTGATTGAAGCAAAAACAACAGATCTAGGTAGAGGATTGATGTTGGTGCGGCTACGATTGCGCGGTGTTGTTGGCGATGAAGCAGCGGATTGATGGTGACGGCTGTTGATGGAGGTGGGGTGGGTTGGGCGGTGTTGTGCTTGAGGCGAGGCAGCAGATTGATGGAGGAAACTGGAGAGAGTTGTGCCTAACAGAATTTTGAACATTGGACCTCATTAGCATTTGAAAAAGTGACTAGCATGTCCTCTTTTAAGAAATGGTTTGGGAATGGTGGTTTTTGGGAATGAAATGGAATTAACATTTTTTTGTTTCTCAAATTCCTAGGAATTCAAGGATTACTTTGAAAATATTTGGGAACTGAAACATGTTTATCAAACATGTTTCTATAAATAAATCCCAAAAATTTGGGAGCAAGAACAAAAGACAGGGAGTAAACACTAAACAAACGGGGCCTATGACTAAGTACAAAAATATGGTAACATAAAAAGGTAAGTTCTCTTCCCATTTTATTATTTACATTACAGTTCAATACACAGAAAAGCTAAATAAACGAGTTAAGGATAAACATTATTTTATTTTTTCACAGCATTATTTACATTTTTCGCCATATTTTTGGTTTGAGGAAACAAGTTTGGCGGTCTACTTCCAAAAGAAAAATCTACTCCTCTTCCTTATTATTTTCGTCCTAAGCAGGCAAAAAGATTGAAATGGGTTGACGAGGAACTTGAGATGCTGGTATTTACAGACAAATTTCTTCAATCGAACAATGAATCAGTGGAAGTTCTTCAAAGGGAAGTAAGTTTTGCAAATATTTTGTTAATTGTTGCGGTTACAGATCAAGAATCAATTGCCTGGATTCAGAGCAATACCAGAAACGTTCCCAACATAATTTGTTTTGATTCATCTCCAACTGTATCAAACAAACTAGGAGGATCATTCATTCAAAGCAAATCGAAAGGTAATATATTCAATAAAGTTGCCGAAATTTCTCAACCGAATAAATTCCATCAGTCTGCTGAAGTTGTCCAAACGATATCCGAGGCTTGGGGACGCCACAATTCAGACGACATAAGGTTCTGTTTGTTAGTTATAGTCAATGCTTATATTAAGCCACTTCCGATTCTCAAGAACCTGAGAGCAAAGGGTTTTTCTACCCTTGGCTGCATGGTAAGAAACTGTGGACCTCAGATACTCAACTGTCTGTTAGACCCTAACTGTAGAAAAGCCCTCCAATGCCTGAATAAATGCAGCCCGGTCGATCAAGTGTGTAATTATCAATGCATTGCTTCGTACGAGAGCCCAAACCTCGAACAATTTTCGCTATGTGTCTTACAAAAGCACAATTGCCTTGGTTTGGACGCAAATATCCCAGAAAAACCCGTTGTCCAAATGATGACCAAATTCCGTGGGAATGACTTGTGTCATGAAACGGCGGAGGATCTTTTCGTGGGTTGGTTGGGGAATTTGGATTGGAGTTGGCGGGTCGTGGCAGGTCAAAACCCGGCTTACGATCAATTCCCATGCCAATACCAGCTTTTCTATAGGGGCAAAGCAAGAGGATCGTTTTGGTACGAACCCATTTTTCAGGTCAAAACGCTTGAAAATAAGTTGGTTTGGAGGAGGCGAAGGTACAGGGTTAGAAGAGGGAAAATCCCGGGTACATTTTACTTTAGTGTGTTGGATAATGGGGTGGTTTCGAATGAGTTTTGGACGATTGTTGATGTTTGTGATGATCTTAGCTGGGGTTTGTTTCATTACAGTGGGGCGGCTCGGGCAGCAGGGCAGTCTTATACAGGGGCGGTCCTTGTCAGTCCAAACGGGGAGTACCCAAGTGAGGTAAAGAGGGAAAGGTTGGTTTCTGCATTGGATAAATGTGGTGTTAAAGACTGGGAGCTATTTATGGTTGATAATTGTTTGTGTCAAGACCCACCACTTGGTCTACCGGAGGGTTCAAGGATGCATTTTAAGATTGAAACCTTGGATTTAAAATCATCTTCGGTTTAGATTCCTCTTTGGAAAGACGACAAATAGTGATTTTGAGGTACGAACAATTTGGTACTGTTTGGTATGCCTTTTTAAGTACTTTTTCACTTTTAATTAAAAAAAATTAAAGTAGTTTTTTTTTTTTTTTTTTTTGCCTTTTAAAGAAATGTTATTTTAAAAATCAAAATAGTAAAAATACTTCTAAAAGTAAAAAATAATTGTTCTTTGTTTCTTTGGATTTTTATATTTCAAATGATTGATGAATTATCCTCTTCACTCAAATATTTTCAACCATCTACAAAATTCTTTTGGATTTGAGATCTTTTGATTCTGAGATATCATTTCTATGTTATAAAAGATACATCTGATTTTTGTTTTTATTATTTTTTTCTTTGAAAGTACTTTTTTATTCACTTTTTCAATTACCTTGCAGCTTTCCCCTTCGAAACACAAAATAGGAGTGATTTTGAGGTACGGAAACGGAAAACCAAACATTTACCTTTTTTGCTTCACTCAAATGCCGAGATATATTGTTTTGATCTATGGCTTTGCATTTTTCGGGATCAATATATATTTTCCTCACAAATGTAGCATGAATTCATTACATAAGGCCTTGTTTGTTCAGTGATTGTAAGATTTTTGTTTTTGTTCTCTGAAAGTTGGGAACAGATAGGAATATGAGAGTGAAAAAATATATTTCTGTTCCGCTCTTGATGTTTTTGGAATAATTTCTTGGAAATAGAGCGGAATTATTTCCACAAATCTGGGAATAATTTCAAGTTTTTTTTGGAAAATCAAAACAGAAATCTGGGAAAAATACTACACAAACGCAACCTAATTGTTTCAATTTTGTCATTTTTATCTCATTACCCGGGTAAATTTGTGTTGTTTATTCATTATCTTTTTGTATAGGGAACATGTATCTTGCTATTTCGATTATGGGTGTAGTTATAAACTCGGATACATAGGTTTTGTCTTTTGTCGTGGTTCTCTTTTTCGTCCATATCTCAAGTGTTATGTATTTGTATAAATTGTACACATTATGTAATGTTTTTATAATTTGCTTACCTTCTTTGAAGTATTGCTTTATATTTGTCTTATGTCTTACATTGGAGATCAATTGTGTCTGAGGACATAAGGCTTTTTTATTTCGTTTATAATAATCTGTTTCTGTTCTGCTCCCTGATTTTTAGACCAATATTTTGAGATCAATATAGGATTTTCCTAGATTTCTGTTTTCGTCCTGGGCTTTTCAGGAAACACACAATAAACAAATATGACTGGAGGTGACATATCACATATATGTCGATATGATGAGGTTACCATAGTAGATCAAACCCCTAAGCAGTAAGTAATTTTCCACTTGAGGGAGTAAGTGTGGATGTATGGTAGGATATAAGATACACCCATTAGAATAGGCATTTCCATTGTAATGGATGTGGTTGGTAACATTCACGGAAATGTTTTCCTATGATTGGTCAGATGGGTATTTCACATGTACCTCCTTGGTACTATATAAATACCACTAGGTGAAATTCATTTCCTCTCACTTCAACATTCCTAACATTTTTTTCTCCATTAGCTTTCTCTTTCTTTTAAGTGATACTTAGTTTAAAGACAGCACATCTAACTTAGATCCTACAATTGATATCAAGAGTGAGGTCATGTTAAAAAGAAAAAATGAGGTCATGTTAAAAAGAAAAAATGATAAGTCAAGAGAATACCGAAAATTATAGGAGGGATCTAGTTAAAAAAACAAACATTGAAGTTGAAGTCAAATGGGTAAATTCTTCAATTTGATTGTATTACCATTATATTTGAATCCAAAATCCGGAAGCGAAGATTTCAAAATCTATAGTATTGGAAGAAGAAAATGGTAATACTGAGATTTTTTCTCGTTCCGCTGAATTTTCCTCTATCTCAAGCAATGCCAATTTTTTGAAGTAGAATGACGAAGTTGAAAATTGTGTTTGTAAGTGTTTGGGTTTTATTTTTTAGGATCAAAGTGGTGAAAATCGTGACAAAAAGGTAAAAAATTGGTCACAAATAGTGCAAGAACAGTGGCTACAATGTACTACCAATAGGAACCAAAAAAACGAGCTCATGCGCTCCAAAATCAGCAATATCCAAGTCAGGACGCACTTGCACGCATGGAACCAAGCCAAATCCATTAGATCCGATTTTTATCTCACGTCGTTGGAGACCAACCTGAGAAGTCGTGCCCCTTCCCTCTGGAGTAGCACCAATTTAGCCTTCCACCACACATTTACTTTGTGAACAAGGCCACTCTGCGTGAAAGTTGTGCCATTTCACGCAAGCCTATGAGATGGTCCCCATATTATATCTGGAGTCACGACTGTTTGAGCCAAGCCACTGGCTTTGCTCCTCTTGTTTTCATGTGTCATGTGTCCTATCCCTAATCCAGTTCAACCCAGTTCAATTGAACTGTTTCTGGTTTGGTTGAACCTTTTTTTCTTTTCAAGACTGGTTCAAGGGGGTTTCAAGACAAATTTCGACAAATTTTGCATAGCCACACAATTTCACAATCTAAACGCAACTGTGCATCCAAAATTTCAATGTGGACACTACAACTATTGTTTTTGGTTTTAATTCTCCAGAATTAGATAATTCAAGGAAAACAACTCCTAACCCTATACGTTGGACCGCAATGATTAGGGATCAGCCTTACTTATGGTTGTATTCGCCCAATGAGAGGCAAATAACTTTCACTATTCCTGATTGTGTAGTATAAAAAATATCAAGGACTTGAAAAGTCCAATGACCTTATCCCATTCGACTTGTAAGGAGAATGTCTCGAGAGGGGGGGGGGGGGGGGGGGGGGGGGGGGAAGGAAACAATAATAGGTTCTTCAACGATTTTAAGAGAACAATCTCATTGGCTACTACAACCAAGAGAGCACAACTAGTGAATCTAAGGATGTCGTACTAGAGAGGACAATTGAACTAGTACTTTAAACTTTTTCTATGTTTTTTTTTTTCACAATTCTTATACAGATTGTTGTGCAGTTTTTTATTCTTTTTATGACTCATAGTTGGTGAAGATGCCCTAAAAAAATGTTCTTGACAAGAGGGCAAAATTGAAATTATTTTAATTTTAATTTATTCATTAATTAATTTTTTCAGATCATCCAAATTTTGATATGAACTCAATGGGTCATACACAATGAAAAATGAAGTTTGAATTGTCCTTGAAAAGAAATGGGTAGTAATACTGATATGTATAGAAGTTCGGGAGCCAACGTTCAATAAAAGGAAAAGAGAATCTAGGGTTTTAACCTAGACTTTGTCTATAAATAAGGGCGAAGTGTTGTGGCCGCCCAACTGATAAGACAAGGCCAAATTTCGGTCGACCTTCTTTTTCTTCCTTATGCATTGTATTTGATTTTTACTACTACCTAGAGTCAAATCGAACCTCCCTTAGATTTACTGATTCAGAATATGATTCTCAGATAATCACTAGGTACCATTCATAATGATTTTTTTGTGTGGATACTGTAGAGGCGATACACTTTTACCGCTATTCAGAGATCGCTACTCTTACAAAGATTTGATCTTGTCGCTCTTGGATGAGCCTTCTCAAATCACGCCTTGACAACCACCAGTTATGAGGTTGAAACACCTGGAGACGTATAAAGTTAAAATATGATTTATTCTTTATGTTTTATTTATTGTTTAGTATTATCGCAGACAAATTCGGGCTTAAGAAATTATTTGTAAAAGAAACTTATTAAAAATTTTGTATTCCGTTCCGTTCACATAGATATAATATACTTGAAAATTGAGAAAGTCGAGCCAAGAACTATTGTGAAAGTCGAGTCGTTTCAGTTCACACACGCTACACCATTTTATCATTCGCAACGCATTGCTCTGTTTCGTCTCCAAGCCACGGCGTTTCACCAAAGCATTACATATTTCCACAAACCTTAAACCACCACGTTCTGCTCAACCCTAATCCTGTTCACTCTAGTTCAATTGAATCATTTTTGGTTGGGTTGGACTTTTTTTCCCCCCCAAGAATTTCTTGATGATTTCTCAATTAAGCACATGTTCAATCTTTTCTTTCTATTTTTAATTCATTTATTTTGTCTTTTTTATTTTTATTTTTATAAGCACGTCAAAACTATATGTCGAAAACAGGACGGAGTGGTGGGACAAAATGCGGTGTCTACAACTGTCTCTCTTTCTCATGCTAGTTTCATTTGCTTAACAAAGAAATGAGACAACATTTGGTTCCATCACTTGGATGAATTCAATGCAAAATAAAATGATGTATGCAGAGAAATTATAAAATGTGTCCCAATCCAGGGATAGGGCAATGTATGTTCAGAAATAAGACTTACCTTGGAATGAACCTGGGTAGATATGATTGGGAAATTTTGAAAAAGCTATGACCAAACCCATGTGAATTGCCTACGTACCCTGGGGATACCAAAAAGTAGGTCAAAAGTAATTCAGAAGGTTCATTTTTCAGGGCGAAAAACGAACACTTCAAAAAAGAAAAGGGCACATAACTAACAACGTTCATTTAAAGGGAATGGAGAAATAAGAGAGACACACTCATGACGAACAACGTTAGTTTAGAGGCAATGAAAAAATGAAGATCACTTGTGACGAACAACGTTCATTTAGAGATACTGTAGAAATAAAAAACACTCATGATGAACCACGTTCATTTAGAGACGATGCAAAAAAGAAAAACACGCATAACTAACCAAGTTCATTTAGAGGCAATGCAAAAATGAAAATCACTTATGACAAACAACGTTCATTTAGAGATAATGCAGAAATGAAAAACACTCATTACGAACAATGTTTATTTAGAGGTTGGAATGAAGAGAAACTCATGACAAACAATGTTCATTTATTCTTCGTTTAAAGGTAAGAATGAAAAGGGACTCTTGACAAACCAAATTCATTTAGAGGCAAAAAAGAAACTCACGAGGAACACAGTCGTTTAGAGTATTTAAATTATATTATCATCCATCTCTTAAATAATCAACGCTCCACTGCTCAGAGCTTTGTTAACTATGAAGGGACCCTCATAATAGGGGCACAAACTTTTTTTTTGGTTTTATCTTAGAAATGGAAGATGTTTTTCAACACAAGCTTGTCAGCTCTGAAAATTCTAGGATGATCTCGCTTGTCATGAGCTTGGGCATTCATTTGCATGTTGTTGGATGTAAGCTTTGTAGTCAATCTTGTAATCTTACATTTATATCTTCTATCTTTAAAACATTTCAATGTCAAGTATTAATAAAAGGTGCTTATATATTATTCTTTAATTATATTAATATTGTTATAGACCTTGGATATTAAGTTAAAATATCTTAACTCTTTAATGTAATTCAAAGCCAAAGACCAATGACATTTTGTAACCTAGTATTCTTAATTGTTCCTATTCGGTATTGGATTACTAAAAAGTGGTATTGACCAATCTAGCCTAACTTGTTCTGTTGCTTTCTCTTTTGAGAGTGGTGATTTTCAAATCATTAGTATGATTTGAAAATATCCTACTACTACAGTAAGAGACTGAATGTGATCATCCTTGATATCCTACATGGTAGCTTTGCTCGATGCCAAAATAGGATATTTGAGATTTGATTGTATTTGTGATCTTTACACTTGAGCTATTGTATGTTACATGTATGGGTTGCTATACTTTGATAATAATAAGTGTGGTACTCTAGCCATGAGATTTCAAACTATTCATTGGGTATAGTAAGGTATACATGTGAATGTACGAGTATGCAAGATAGGATCTATAACTCTCAGCAATGCAAGACGTGCCATATGTGATTCGTTTTAATATAATTCACCCAAACCTCTGACCAGGGCAGTGTGACAATTGAGATTCGATTCCAATTGGTGTTATGAGGAATTATATTATTAATCAATGTACATATAATTGAACTAGGAATTTTTTACTTTATCCATTCCCTATTAGCCTTTTCGAGAACACAAGATAGAGTGATCGCATCATACAAAAAACATACATGACGAGGTTCTCTTGGTGAAATTACTACCAACTAGACATGATTGTGATATGTGGGTTGATGTGACTTACAATCAGGGGATTACGCCCAGTAGCTCGGGCTAAATCGAACTGCAAGTCCATGACGATCCTAGCACATTTATATGCTTGTATGGGATAAATATTCTATGTTGCTTTATTTTTTTCCCAAATTAGCATTGCGTGTATGGGAATTTATTTATTTTGTTATATGTATATAATGCATGTGAAACAAATTAAATAAGTCAAAAGATAAGATTTACATAAATATATCTTAAAGTAAATATTAAGTTGTAAGCGAGAGTATATGAGATATGTGTCCTCGTGGCCTTATACCGAGGGATTTATTCGGCTATGGGATCCATAGCCTAAAGTTGGCCAATACCTGATAATGTGAGACTGTCTTGGAAATTGAGTTTATGATGAACTTATCTTTATTTATAACACTCTGGAAATTGAGTTTATGATGAACTTATCTTTATTTATAACATATAAAGAGTAGACTGCTAGGTTTAAATATGAACCTGGATTGATCTTGGCCAAAATACAAATAGTAAAAGTTACTTATCCTGGAGGCTCATAGGCCAATACCTGATAGTGTGAGGTATGTAGACAATGTGAGGATTATCCAATTCCCCACTAGGGACATTTAGAATGTACTTGTTTCTCCAGATGGAAGTGAGATTCAAAACATTTAGTAGGAGTATATTTAGATTCATGACATATGAAATCAAATTTACGTACTATTTTTTTGCAGAACTTATACATTGTATTTACTTTCTATGTAGATTTCATAATGTCAAAACCTTTACAAAATATTCTTTAAAAAAAATAGTTTAATCAGACCTAATTTCTTTGATTGGCTGAGAATCCTTAAGCTAGTTTTAGCTTCTCAAAATCTTGGACTATATTCTAGATTGTCCAATACCTCTGGAGTTTGAAGCTAACACCGAGGAAGAAGGTATCACAGTCCAGAAATATATAGATGATGAGCGGATAATGTAGCAGATTCACTCAATAAGGCTATGAGTTTACAACAGTTAGATTGACATTGAAAAGATGTGATGTGAACCTTATCAAGAATTAGTGAGACCTGAAACCAAATTAGGGTTTCTTTGCGAATGATCGAACTAAACTCATATTTATAATGAAATAAAAATAAGAAAGTTCGGATAAATTACCTTGATCCAACGTTTATAAACGAAACGCGAACCAAAGGTATAAGAAACAATCTTGACCAAGTGATTATAAAGAATCACAAACCAAAGATATAGAGGTTGAACGCCATAAGAAATCTTGAGTCCAGAAAAGTTCTCTAAAAAACTTAAAGAGAAATATCCTCTCAATTATATCAATCAATATCAAAGTTATTCTTTTCTCATGGCTACAATGCCTCTTAAATAGGCAGCTGAGAGAACTTTAGATAACTCTATCAAAATAGGTTGTCACATATCTAGGAGAATTCTTAGCAATGTGGAAGACAAAGTCAAATAAATAAAGAAATCAAAATAGGCTACCACATATATATGAGAATTCATAGCAATGTGAAATACAAAGTTAAAGAAAGAAATAAATTGCCTAACTACTCCTTGTTTAAAAAAGAAAAGACTACTTGGCATTAACGCATTACAAATAAGTCAATAAATGATTTTAAATAAACTTAAAAGATCAATTAATAAAATAAATAAGCTAAAATTTGTGGGTCTTATCCTAGGCCTATTTAGGTTCACGTTTTAAGCTCATTCACTTGCCTGATGAGATGGACTAGACCCTGATCATCATTTGGACCTAATTTGGGCTTCACCATTTTAGACTCAGCCCAAATATCTTGAATTAATTTATTAAATGTTTCTTTGAATATTTTAGATCTTGCCTTAGTAATAGACCCAATTAGCACATGTAACAGATCCTTTGATGGTGCTCGTTGATTCTCATAATTCCCCCTTTCTTCAAAAGGATTCATCCCCAAATCTTCACCATAATGTTGTTAATGGCTCGACAATCAACACACGTTCGCCAAGTTCCATTCCTCTTAGGCAAAAATTGCACTGGTACCGTGCACGGACTCATGCTCTCTCTCATGTGTCTTTTGGCTATTAACTTTTCAACTTGCCTTTGAAGTTCCTTTGACTCATCTGGATTACTCCCATAGGCTGGTTGGTTAAGAATTGTTGCACCGGGCACAAAATCGATTTGATGCTCGATCTCTCTAATAGGTGGCAATCTGCTAGGCACATCATTAGGAAACATGTCCTCATATTCCTTGTCTTTGATGTGGCATCTAGTATGAAAAATATTCTCCTTTCTCTTCGTTGTTCTATGCCATCCTCTACGACTTGAGCACTTAGAGCACGCCTTGTTACAAGTGACTCTTCCTCCACCGGGTACTCCACATTATCATTGCAAGCATCCTCAAGTGGTGGCATCTGGTCATTATCATTCTCGCTTTCAGTTTCCACCTCTCCATCAACTCGTGCTGTTATGGTCCTTTTATTTGGGCATTGTGAAACTATGTGACCTACTCCCGAAAAAAGAAAACATTTATTATCAAGGTTATGAATTTGGGTTTCAATTTTACCTTTGTTGTTAATGGGCATGTCATCTTTCCCATTCGATGGTTCGGTTTTGAATTCCAAAATGGTCCTTTCGTATCTCCTCCCATTCAGCCTCCATTAAGTAAAAGAGTCCAAATTTTGAAATGACCGATTTTTCTTCATTTAAGTTTTCGTTCCACTTTTATTTCCATGTGCACTATGTCCTCCAACTCCATCACATTGGCAATTTTCGAATTTAGCCTTTTCAAGAACCTTGCCATGGTAGCTTCTCTATCCTCCTTGACATTAGCCCTAATCATGGCGTTCTTTATTTCCTTGTAGTAGTCATCCACACTCTGATAGCCTTGAGTAAGGCTTTGTAATTTCTGGTACAATTCCCTATAGTAGTGACTAGGGACAAACTAGGCCCTCATGATGGCCTTCTTCTCCCCAGGTCTCGATAAGCCTCTCATGGTTTCTCCTCCGGTTTATCACAAGTTGATCCCACCATATTGTAGCATAGTCAAGAAACTCAATTACAGTGAGTTTTACATTTTTCTCCTTGGAGTAAGTGTGGCACTCAAAGATCAATTCCACCTTCTTCTCCCACTCTAAGTATGATTCGAGGTCATTTTCCCCTTAGAACATTGGTATCTTCATCTTGATTCTTCCCAGGTTATTATTAATCCGCTTCCCATACCTATTTCTTCTATTCCCATATACACGCCCAAATCTGCCCAAGCTTGCATTATAGACACGATTCTCTTCATCTAAGCCATCTCCATAATCATCTTCATATTCATACCTAGGCAGATTATTCTCTCTTCGTTGCACATTAGGAGCTCTAGGTGGCTTCCCCCTTTGTGAACTCGTCTCAACTTTGTCTATTCTCTCAAACACTTCATAAAATCGCGATTCCAACCTTTCAAACTTTTGGTTCATGGACTTGAAGAAGAGTTTGAAGTCTATCGCTTCCAATGCTTCATCAGACAAGCCTTTGTTTATTTTTTGAGGCATGTTTGATAACCTGTAAAATAAAGTTAGTAAACCTCACAAACACTCCCTCACATGTTTCCCTCACGATTGATAGCACTCACACTCATGTTTCACTCAAATTCAGCTTTTACCCTCTTATGAGCTCACACTCTTCTGTTTTCCCACTCTTTAATTCATTCTTTTAGCTCTTTATTGAACTTAATCAACCTCAATCAGAAGAATTTAAATCTCAATATACCTGTTGGAATTTTTTTTTTTTTTTTTTTTTTTTTTTTTATGTTTTTTTTTCTTTGGTTTCTGTTTGTTTTTTTCTTTTTTTTTTTTTGAAAATCAGCAATTTAAAAAAATCGAGATTTGGCCAGTGGTGAAAATGCATATAGTTTTTATCAAAATCTTACCAGATTTGATTAAAACGAAAATCACACAATACTTTAAACAAAGGCGGACTAGATTTGATGATATAATTCAGTCGAGAACAAAAAAATTAGGAATGAATAGATATCAATGAACGAAAAGGAAAAGGATAGATGAAACCTGATTGTATTTGTAATATTTAGACTTGAGGTACAATATGTTACATGTATGGGTTGTTATACTTTGATAATATTAAGTGTTGTGCTTTAGTCATGAAACTTTAAAGGGATTCATTGGGTATAGTAGGAGATCATGTGAATGTATGAGTATACAATATATGATCTATCACTCTCATGAAAGAGAGACGTGTCATATGCAATTCGGTTTAATATAATTTACCCAAGTCTCTGGCTAGAACAGTGTGGCAATAGGGATGAGGTTCCAATTGGTGTTGAGGAATTATATTATCCATCAATGTACATATGATTGGACTAGATATTTTTACTTTATCCATACCTTGTTTCTCTTTTCAGGAACACAAGATAAATAGATCGTATAATACGTAAATCATACCTGAGGAATTTCTCTTGGTGAAATTCTTACCAACTGGACATAGTTGTGATATTTGGGTAGATGTGACTTATAGTAGGAGAAAATACCTTAAGGGAAAAGTATTTTTGTGTAGAAAGTCAAAATTGGAATTGGTCCAATTTTAATTGATTAATTACTCAGTAAATTGATTAATTCATTAATTTCATCATCCATATTTTGGTGTGAATCTAATGTGTTACACACAATATAAAATATAAGTTAGAAAAGTTCTTGAAAATTAATGGATCTTAATGATGAATTATAGAAGTTCGAGGACCAAGGAACAAATACTAAAGAATGGGTCCAGGGTTTTGAACCCTACAAAGATTTTATATGTTTGGAAAGACCTATTGGTCTCCCGCTACTAGTGAAATTTAAGAGAATCTTTCTTTGTTGTGAGCTCCTGATCGTTTCCAATCACTCTTAAAATAATCTTCTTAAATCAAAGCTCAGGAACTACTAGCTTTGAGGGAAAAGCACTAGAAGAGGAATAACGTAATTAAATGTGATTTAATTATGCTTGTTACTTTACGGATAGATCCGACTTAGAGGAACATGATATTGCATGTGAATTATTTTATTTTTTTATATTTCACTGTGTTAACCTAGTGATTTTAATATCCTATTCCCTCACCTGTAGCATTGCTCGTGGAAAATCATCGTAAGTTGTTTCTCATCGATTAAGCAAAGTTGGTCCAGCCTCTATGATATCTATTCAATTTCATTGAGATTGGATTTCATGAGTACCCGCAGAGATGGAATTTCAACTTCCGTCAGTATTACTACTCCTATCATATAGAGTAGATAGTGAGGAGTTGCTCTTGTTGAGGTTCGAACCAAAGTTCAATAAGCCATCAAGACATAAGGCAACATATCATCCCATTCTTCATAATTATCGATCATCGTCTAAAGGATCCTCTTGATATTCTTGTTAGCACTTCCACTGTAGCATTTATTTTTGGTCGGTATGATGTCAAGTTTTGGTACTCAATCTTGAGTTGTTGACAGATTTTTTTAGATATTCGAGCCCTTTAGGCTTTTGACATTGTTAGTGATCAAGGCTTGCGATAACCCGTATCTCGACACAATATTCTCCTTCATGAATTTAGCCATCGCCTTTTGATCACTCGAGTTAAGAGGACAACCTCCACCCATTTTAGGAATGATTTTCTCTATGATATCCATTGGCCACATCGAAAAGGGCCACAAGTGACGCACCCCAGATTTTTGTGAAAGTAGTGCAAGTAGAGAATGGAAAGAAGGGGAAAACAAGTTTTCGTTCCTTCCTTACGAAATCTTCAAAATTTGTTTATTTTCGAATTGGTTTTCAAGGGATTTTCTAGGCGATGATTTTGAAACCGTTCTTTGGGCCAGGATTTATGTTAGCAAATAAGTCACCACTTAGCATGGTATAAATGGTGTGCTAGGTCACCGAGATTTTAGAAATTCATTTTTTTTTAAATGGCCCTAGTTTGACTCGTAAAGGTCTTTTACCGGAGATTTCTTTAAGTTCGGAGGTCGGTTGTACTCGAGGAAGGTTTTAAGCACCCCAAAACACCCGTTCAAAGATGATACCTCAATCTAAATAGATGTTCACGTTTAAACAAACTCCTAGTAACTTCCTTTGGTTTTGTTTAACAAAATAATTCCCATTTTATGTTTTTGCCTTTTTTATGCACTTTTATGTAAGGAAAGCAAGTAAATTTACTATCAACCAGCAATAACAAATAAAGCATATGAAATAAAAATGTTTTTGTATTTTTTGACGACCCAACCTATAAAGGTTGCCTACGTATCCCAGTTATTACGAGGAATCAGGTCGAAATGTAGTTCATCTGTTCAAGATGAATTGATTTTTATTAGACAAGTGACCGAACCCGTATGTAGGTTGCCTACGTATCTCAGATAGTTGAGACTCAGGTTAGCACATAGTTCATTTTTGCAAAATGATTTGATTTTGTTTTGATTTATTACGGGATAATGACATGAATCATACAGATGATAAGTAGATAACACCTTTGATTTTGTCAAAAATACTCCAACCGAACTTACTTGCTTAGGCAAGTTCATTGTTTATGTTTAGTTTATTAGTTCAAAAATGAAAGAAAATATATAGTATATATGTCAGTCCTACTCGTAACCAAGAAAAATAGAAACGTTTCCGAAGAAGGTGCACACATATCCCCGAAAGAATAGAGGTCCTCCATTTATTTCGAATTTTTAGCCACAAGAGTCTCAACGGTGTAGTGTATGTGTGTGCGCGCGCGCGTGTGTGTGTGTGTATATATATATATACGCCAATCCACGAGCCTAAAGACAGTGCCAGGCTATAATCTAGACGATTGTAATAAAGGAAAATCAGTTATTGACAGTTAGTGGTTAGTGATTAGCAGTTAACAGTTTGATTTGATTTTTGGAGTTTGGTTTCATGTATTCTTGAGAGAGCCCAAGATGTTATACACAACTCATGGTGTGATAGATGTTTTTTTTTTTTTCATGTTCTTCGTATGTTCTTGGTGTTCTTGATGTTCTTGACATATTTTTGGATGTTTTTGACATAGTTTGATGATTTTGACATGTTTTTGACTTGATTACTTAATATAACTGCTTTGTATATGGAATATAAGTCTAATAACTACATAAACATGTTATGTACAAGCAATATAAACGTATTAAAGACAAGATCGAATGGCTTTAAGAAGACATACGTGGCTTGGGGGAGTAGTCTTCCCCTAAGTGATTTTCTTTTTCTCCTTATTTGAATCTTCTCAGTTGTTCTCAATCATTCTTCGATAAGTGATTTCCTTTTTCTCCTTCTTTGAATCTTCTCAGTTGTTCCCAATCGTTCTTCGACAACTTCTCGACATCTTCCTCCAAGATCCTCAAGAACTCCTTCGGGGAGATATTTCGACAGAATTTTGAGGTGTTTATGGAATAGAAAGGTTGAAAATTCATTGGACACGAGAGTAGAATTCGAGCCTAGAGATAGAAGGTATGGGTTAAAGCCCTCTAAATTATGAAAAAAGGGCCCCCTATTTATAGGTTGGGCACCCTGCGTATTGGCCAATGCGCAAGGTAAACCAGCTTGTTCCTTAGGGGTTGTTTGACTTAGGGGTTACCCTTTGATGTTTTTTGGTTTGATGGTTTTGGACGAATCTTGAAGATTCTATAGGATTTTTAAAGATTTGGTAATGATTACTAAATCTATAAATATCTAAGGTAATGATTGCCAATCATTACTCATTATTGTCAATCATTGGTCATCATTAGCAATCATTAATATGATAGGATTGCACATGGGATATTTATGAATTGATGTGACCCGTTTCGGTTTGATTTGGTGGCTAAGTATCAGTTAGTCAAACTATTCGGTTTGATTGCCATTAATGTTTTGAAGGTGCATTGTATATAATCTCTAGGTGTTATTTTGCATTTAATGCTTGATAATGACACTTGATGTGATGAGCATTTAATGCCCTGCACTAGAATTGATTTGGTTCGGTTTACCTTGTAACCATGTAGTCACATTTCAAGTAATTCAGTTTCCCTAAGATATTTTGATCAACATATCTAGGTGAATTGAATGTAGTCTTCATATGTCATCCCAAGCATTTAATACTTGATGGGATGGTGATTTGATGGCTCATTAAATACATGCCTTGGTAGCAAACTTAATCGGTTAGATTGATAATTGTTAGTTACTTCTTAAGTAACTTCTTTTCTTTCCTAGATATTTTGGTAAAAATATCTTACAAATAACTTGGGCATTTAATTCTCATTAATGAGTCCTTAAATTCTTAGTAGGGTCCTTGATGTGATGGGCTTTGATTGCTTCTCATGATGACTTCGATTTGGTTTATTTCGAACTGAGTCCTAAGCCTTAGTCACTTTAGTGAACTTAGACTTTTCATGACACTTCCTTGGTTTGATCAAGGTCTTTGGTTTGATTTCCCGATGATATTTGATATAAAATGAAAAAAAAAAAAAAAATTTGTGTCAAACAGACGAAACCGGTGATAGTAAATGTTTTATGGGTCAAAGTAGGTAATAGAGGTAAATTGGTGAAATGCCCTATAACTGAAGGATAGTAACTAATTTTTATTCATATTGAAGCTGATTTCATGAAAATAAACCTTTAATATTGTCACTTTAATCCCCCTTAACTTTAGGAATTTTGAGGTTAACCTGAAAAGTTTACTTATACCGAATTTAGTCACATTTGACAGTTTTATGTTTTCTTGTGTTTTTGTTGTTTTTCGTAGCATCTAGTGTGATCTTATGGTAGAAATTCATTCCCTTTAAAACATCAATTTAAAGTTTATCTAAACTTATACTTTCGATCTGACACTAATTGAGCGGGATAAAATGCGGTGTCTACAACGAGGCTACTAAACAATGGAGTTATGAATGAGGGATGTGGATATGGTCAACATGTATCCGACATTTGTGGCATCCTCGAACAAATTGAATACAGTCCTTCTTCATTGTCATCCAGAAGTGACTGGTTCTAAATATTTTGTTCGCGACCATTAAATTGCTTATTTGAGGCACGCATATATATCCAAGGACTTCTTTTATCAACTAGATAGCTTCTTCTACTCCAACACACCTCAATAGGCCCATGTCAAGGGAGTGCTTGTACAAGGTCTCTTTACTTAAGAAGAATTGGTCGACTCACCTACGGAGAGTATTTTAATCGACACTGAACACTCTCCTCTGGATACTCCTGAATTTTTAAGAAGTTCTTGATAACACGAGTCTTCCGTGGGCTCGGCCTTAAGTTGGAAATAGTGAGTCGACCGATGCTGGACTCAGATTGTCACCGAAATTGCCACTTTAATTATATCATCTTCTTCTTGAGTAATGGAGATCATGGGCGCCAAGGTAGCCAAGGCATCAGTAAAGTTATTCCTGATCCTCAAGATACTTTTAAATTCAATTATCTTGAGTTGTTCGCAAAGCCCTAGGAGGTGATTCTTGTAGGGGACCAACATTGGAACCCTTATAGCAACTTGTTAGTTACCTGGTTGATGATCAACTCCGAATCTCCATACACGAGAAACTCATTAACCTTCATGTCCATGGCCATATGGAGCCCCAAAATGCATGCCTCTTACTCAGATCAGTTGTTTGAACTTTTAAACTTTATCTTAGAGGCCACTATGTAATGCTGTTTTGCTAGAGAAACAAGGACAACTCCGATCCCGACTCCTCGGGAATTTACAGCTCCATCAGAATACATTTTCCATATGTTTTCCTTCTCTTCCTCTTCTACTACATGAATTGAATCATCAGGAAAGTATGTCTTTAAGGGCTGAAAATCTTCATCGGTTGGACAACTAGCCAATTGGTCCGCTATGGCCTGTCCTTTCACCAACTTTTAGGTTTTGTATACAATGTCAAACTACGTTAATAGCATCTGCCCTTTAGAAACCTTACCCAACAAAACAACTTTCTCAAAGATTTATTTTAGAGGATCCATCCTGATAATCAGATATGTGATTAGTAGGATCATGTAATTGTGCAACCTCTAAGCAACCCAGGCCAACGCATTGCATGTTCTCTCCAACAGGGTGCAATTCTCCTCATAATTTGTGAAGCACTTGCTTATATAGTATATAGCATGCTCCTTTTTTCCAGATTAATCAAGTTGTCCCAAAATAGATCTCGTGGAAGAATCGATGATTGGCAGATAAAATAACAATAGAACTACCTCCTGGGGTGGCACTAAAATAAGAGCGTTGGTCAGGTAAGATTTGATCTTTCACTGGGCATTTGAAAATCAGCAATCCATGACCTATCACTCTCTCTTCGAAGCAACTTAAAGATCAACCCACAGGTAGTAGTAAGCTGGAAGATAAATCTGGCAATGTAGTTTACCAGGCCTAAAAAGTCTCATATCTCCTTTTCATTCTTTGGAAACCATATCTCGAGAATGGCCGGATTAATCTCGATTCCATAGAGATTTAACATAAAACCTAGAAACTTTCTGGACATCACTCCAAAGGCGTATTTCGTCGAATTGAGCTTGAGATAGTATTTTTTAATCCGATCAAACATATTTTTCAAACAATAGAGATGGACTTCGTTTTCTTGAGACTTAAAGATCATCGACGTAGACTTCCATTTCATTATGCATCATATTGTGAAATAGGGTCGTTATTGCCCTCTATTACATTGTTCCAACAATTTTTAGACCAAAAGGCATCACCTTATAGCAAAAGACACTCCATGGAGTAGGGGTGGTCATGGGCTCGGGCCGGGCTTAGACTAGGGTATTACATAAAATTGCTAGGCCCGAGTCCGGCCCG
Organism: Eucommia ulmoides; assembly: GCA_016647705.1. Taxonomy (NCBI): domain Eukaryota; kingdom Viridiplantae; phylum Streptophyta; class Magnoliopsida; order Garryales; family Eucommiaceae; genus Eucommia; species Eucommia ulmoides. Next base: position 22,890,723 of record CM028327.1, on the reverse strand, counting down.
ACCTTATAGTCGGGCCTTAATTCCATATCCAAGCTCGGCCCTATAAAAAAAAAAAAACCTAAACCCAAAGTCCGATCCTATACAAAAAAACTAAGCCCTAGAAAAATAAGCCCAAAGCCCTGAAAAAACCTAAGCCCAAAGCCCTAAAAAAAAATCTAAGCCCAAAGCCCTATGGTTGAATGTGTGTGTATGTGTGTATAATTTTTTTTTAATTATTCTTCGGGCCGGGCCTAAAATGTTTTGACCTTGCCCAAGCCTGGCCCGGAAATTGATCGGGCTTAACACTTAGGCCCAAGCCCTGCCCATGGGCTCAAAGCCAAAGCCCAAGTTCTAAAATAATAGGGTTGGGCCGTTCGGGCTGGGCGGGCCCCCAGGCCCATGACTACCCCTACCATGGAGTGGTAAAGGTTGTCTGTCTCTTCTCAATCCTCTTACCCATTAGGTAATTGTAGCCCAAAAACCATAAAAAAAAATGGAATAAAGCTTGCACCTAGTAGTGTTGTCAACGAGGATATGGATATTCAACAGTAAAAAATCGTCTTTTAGATCCCGACAATCCATACAAACTGATTTTACTTGAGGAATTTGGAACCCCATCGGAGAGACATTCATTGTAGTTGCAAACTTTAATAATTTGGGCATTAAACTGTATTACCATTTTCGCTTTGCTTGGAAAACTGACTGGAGGCCTCAGCTTTCTCATCGTTTTCTTAATTGGAACACTATAAAGCTTCAGCGACAGCTTGAGGGTTATAATGCTTTTGTCTAGTCCTACCATATTATCATAGGACCCAGAATGGACATATCGATAGGCAATCAAGAGCGCATTTAGTTTCTTGTTCTCCAGGACAGTGAGCGATCCAATTTTACTTTCTCTAGCTCCTGTAGGGTTCCCAACTTGACCAATTCAGTTTCATTGGTATTGGGAATCAATTTGTTCTCAAATTATTTCCCAATCCTTTCTTGGGGACATAACCTAGATATTTAATTTATTTAGCCACGAAGGTCGATATCGACTCGTGCTTCTCTTCTCACACAATCATAGAATTAACAATGTCGAATACATAAAAGGATGCCTCTACCTTTTTACTCCTTGTTCTTTTCCTTAGCCACTAGAATAATATATCGACTAATTGCCTACTCTAAAGGTTCTATAGCCAAATCCGCATTAATCGCGTACAACGTGCAATCGATGACAAACTTGATCTTGTGATGCAGCAATGAGAGCACCGCCCTGGAACAGTTGATCAATGGCCTCCCTAATAGCATATTGTATGAGGATGGGATGTTGACCACTTGGAAATTCACATTTATTGGATCCGCAAGTCAATTTATCCCTTATTGTCTCTTCGAGTCTCATAAAATGCTCGGATAACTATTTTTTAGGGTCGAATCTCTGACAATCGATACCCATCTCTCTAAAAATTTATACGACACAAATATTTAGGGTTGACCCATTGTCAACTAACAATCGGGATGTGAACATTCTATGACTTTCTACTATTATGTTCAACGTTTTATTGTGCTTTGTCCCGTCTTTATCAATGATTTTTCAATTTCTCATCCCTTTTTTATGCTAAGTTCAACAGACTATAGTAGAAAGGCGGTCCTTGGATTGATTTGAAGATTGCTAACTGAACCTCCTCGTTCAGTCAAGGAATAACTTGGGCAGCTTCTTCCCTCTACCTGGCAGTGTACTTTCGAAAATTTCCATCCTTATTCTTCAGAATTTGGTATAGAGTGCTATGATCTAGTGCAACATTCCTATTGTACACGTAGTGTTCGCAGAAGGCCTCCACCAGATTCGTAAAGCCCATAAATTTTAACAAGTAGAGGGTGATATAAAAACTAAAGATTGGTCCCTTCAGTGATCAACAGAACAACTTGACACACAAATCCTTTTTGTAGGCATGGACACCTAGTTTCTCTTTGTAGTTCCAACATTCCATTCAAGTAGCCCATGCCATTGTATTTGGTTAATTCTGGAGCCACAACATTTTTGGGATACGCCACATGAGACGATGCTGATAGCTACTTGTACGATACATTTCTTGAGGACTTTTCTATCTTAAGTTCCTCCACGATGCTTTCTAACTTTTCCATTTTCTGAATCCATACCGGGGAAGGTCCCTTCTCTTTCTCTTTACTTTTGGGCTCAATTGATGGGGTTTGCTGATTGGAATTAAGATTACATGGGAGGCTAATGACTTTCTCAGGATGAATAAATATATGCAGCAATGAGAAAGAAGGGTCTCTAGTCGAGACCTGATATGCTGACCCTTGAGAGGATACTACAGTGTACCGTATGAGTAGGGATAAGGGCCCATTAGGTTTAGCATTAACGATTGAGGCTCAGTGGGACCATAGTAGCCTGATAGATAATAGCTCAAGGTGGCAGGATTCTGACTTGGTGGCAAATTCTCTATCCAAGAGCTCAAAGAATGGTTCTTGTTTGGGTTTGTAAAGCTCGATGGAGCGACGGGGTCCCACCAAACTAACGGACATGTGCTTAGGGAGGTCACTGGATAAGGCTCTTGACCATCTCCATCAACAAAGTGATATTCTCTTGCATCTGATCCTTCTCACGCACTTGGAAAGATAACATTATTTTCAGATGCCATTTCAGGAGGGTTTTTAGCTCGACTACGAGTGCAATCGGGCTTTGGGATGGGAAAACAAGAATCAACTTTCTACGATCATTTTTTCTTTAGATTATTGGATTTACACATGAGTTAAAGGTGGCCTAAGACTAATTCAAGTTTGAAGTTTGCAATCCGGGTGATGAACATTAAAAAAAAAAGGCAACAATTGGGCGATTGAATTTCCATTAATTTTAAGGTATTCATTACAATCCAAGTCGAAGGACTTCATAAAATCATTACAACCATTTTGAAATGGCTCAAAATTTTAACACCCGAAGCATTGTAACACAGTTCAAAACAATAAAGTACAAGTCATTTAATAGGAATTACGAATACAACTACTTTAAGACTTATCGGAATTCTTTCATCCTTAGTTCATCATAGGTATTGAAAATTTCACTTGATTGGCTCTTGGGATCTTGCAAAATTATCATTCTTCATGTATAATATCATCTTAAATCCTCTTCACTTTCCTAGAATCAAGTGTCTTACAAGAATTTGGTCAACACTTAGGTGTAGGGTAACAAAATGAGGCTCATGGATTTACTAATATAACCTAGTAAAGCTTTGGTCCCCAGATTTTAAACCTCCGACGTCTCGAAGGAACATCCATCTAAGGTGTGTGAGCCGAGCCAAGTGCTTTCAGTACCAGTACCGAAGGTTTAACTAGTGTAAACACCGCATTTTGTCCCCGCTCGTTTTACTTTTGAAAAGTTTCGGGTCTAAAGTGAAATTCGAACAAACTTTAAACCAAGGTTTAGAGAGGTAAATTTTCACCTTAGATTATGCCTTAATATTTTAAAATAAGAAAATCATGAAAAATTGCCAATTCGATTGAATTTCGGTATAAATAAAAGTTTCGGGTCAAGTTGAATTTTTTAAAAGTTAATTGGGGACTAAAATGAAAAAGTTAAAAGTGAATTTTCTATGGATATCACTTTTCATATGTTTAATTCACTTAGCACCTTTTGATTTCAAGAAATTTCACCAAATACAATACTTTACGTTTTGACCCCAAAAACTTTTGTTCAAATTGATTACCAAAAATATTTTATTTTTCAAAATTAAACCTTCCAATAATATTTTTAATAGTTTAATTTCATTTTTAAGAAAATGAATCAAGAAGTCTTTAATTAAACAAATGGGTGCCAAAAACACAAAAATCACTGCGAACACACCCCCCAGGAATAAGAGGAAGCATTGAATGCTTCTTGGGAGTTGTGATAGCCAAATTAGAGCATCCCAAGGTCGTTTCCATAAATGGTATGCATTGATTATGGCAATATGGAAGATTTCACACGCAATACCATTTATAGGGAGTCGAAGTATTATGATTATATCCTATGAAGGTAGCCCCCCATCAATCAGGGGCATTTAATGCCCTTTGGTTTGCCTGCATATCCAAGAATGCCCAGGAAAACCATTCCCTATAAATAGGGGTCTTTTTCAAGGGACCACACATCTTACTAATTTATCTTTCCCTCTCTAAGTCTAAAAACTCTCTCTTGAGTTGCTTTAATTTACAAGCTTTCCACCTCTCAAAAACTCCAAAAAAACAAAATCTAAAACCTCTCAGAAGTCATCTTGAAAACCTCTCGCAAAGAGGTCAAAAACCATACAATAAAGACGGACAGAAAAAGAAGAAGAAGAAGGTTAACTCTTATGGAAAGACCATCCCCTTAAGATATGTAAGCTTTTCTTCAACCCCCTTTTTGCCTATCATTATTGTTTTTGTCAAGAAATACAAGAAACCATACTCAAAAAACCTAAAATGAACCAACTAATATAATTACAAACTACTAATTATTTACTTTCCCTTTTGCGGCCTCTTCTCTCTTTACTTTTCCTGCAATTTTTTTTTTTTTTTTTTTGGCCTAGGCTATGGACTGGCACTAAGTCACTGACTATGGCCTGATGCCCTTTTTTCTTTTCTTTTTTAAGCCTAGGCCCTTGATTGGTTAAGTATCAAACTCTAGCCTGATACCATTTTTATTTTATTTTAGCCTAGATCATTGACTGACACTAAGTCATGGACCATGAATTGGCACCATTTTTCTTTTCTTTTAGCCTAGATTATGGACTGACACTAAGTCTTGGACCATGGACTGACGCCCTATATATATGTAAGTTTAAGTCTTCAGACTGACCCCTATCATAATATATGTCAAGTCCCCTGTGGCTAAAAGGTGGAATAAAGGAAGATGCTCTATTCCTCATGAGATAAGTGTGGCATTCTTCATAAACATTTCTCCCTTATTAGATATAGGTAGGACTGGCCATATATATGTATTTTTATTTTTTTAGTATTCTTTAACTTACAAAAGCAACCAAAAACGTAATCTTTCCTAAGAAAGTTGGTTTGGTTGTGGTGTTCTTGACAAAATAAAAAATGCATCTCATTTTTTATTTCATGTTCTGTCCTTATTTTTCCTTAAACAAACAAAAAATAAACAATAAAAAATGTGTTTTACATAGAAAGTTTTCTTCAAAAAAAGGGACTATTGTTTTACTCTAAAAAAATAAAGCCTTAGTTTTCTTAGAAATGATTTTAAAGTTTTTTTTTTTTTACTTAAAAAGCGAATGTCTTTGAAAAATGTTTTTCTTAAATTGTTTTTCTTCTAAGATATTTTAAATGTAGTCTTTAAAAAATCTTTTTCGAAAAAATTATTCTTACAAAAAGATATCTTCTTTCTCTCTCTCCTTTTTTTTTTTTTTTTTTTTTTTTTTTTTTTTTTAACTTGTTCTTATTTTCTAAAAAATATTTTTCCAAATTGTTCTTGAAAAAAGAAAGGCACTTCTTTTATAAAATAATTTTTGAGGTTTTTCCTAAACAGTTTTTTTTTAAAAAAAATTATTGTTTTTTTCCCTTTTACATCATTTTAAAAAATTATTTCTCAAATATTTCACAAAAATGGTTTTCTATTTCCAAGAAGTTTTTTATTTTATTTTTTCTAAAAATATTTTTTTAATGTCTTTCCAAAACCTCTTTTATTTTAAACCTTGTTTTTTTTAAAACTAGTCAAAAATCTAATTTATAACTTCTTTCTTAACCAGAAAAAAAAAAAGAAAATTCTTGAAATCTTTTGTTTAAAAAAAAAAAAAGAGCATTTCCATCAATAAATGTTTTCATTCCTTTTAGATACTTTGTTTTATAGTTAAAACTTTTCTTAATATATATAAAATTTTATTTTTAGAATACTTTTTAAAATTCTTTCTAAAAAAATGTTTCTTCTTTATACTTTCTTTACTTAAAACACATGATTTTCCACATTCCAAAAATATTTTTATTTACTTCAATTCATTTTACCATTTTCCTTTTTTTTTAAAAAAATGCATACTAGTTTTGTCAAACAACCTTAACCAAATAATAAAAATAAAAATCCCCCCAGGGCAAAACTTGTAGATTCTTCCGCAATCAATAGGCGGTCTAAACGGGGGACATATGTTCTTTATTTATGTCTGTTTTATTTGTTGTCGTTTTATCATTTTAAAGTGTTTCACTTTCTTCTACATAAAATAAACATAAAAAAAAAAAAAAAAGGGAATTAGTATGTTAACAAAAACTAAAGAAAATTACTTACATTTGTTAATATGGGTGTCTTGGGGGTGTCTAACACCTTCCCCAAACATAATTGATTCCCGAAATTTAAAGAAATCTCTGGTTAAGATCAACTATTTTTTTTTGGAGTCAAAACTTGGGTCGTTTCTTAAAAAAAAGATTTTAAAAAAATTTCAGTGATCTAGCACACTATTTAACTCAATGCTAGGTGGTGACTTCATTTTTCAAACAAATTTCGACCCAAAAAAATGTTTTCAAAACCGGCACCTAGACAATCCCCTAAAACTGTTTTTTTTCCAAAAATGGACGGATTTTGAGAAGGAGAAATCAATCGCATTTTTTTCTTCTCTCGCCTTTTTTCAATAATCCGGGTGCGACAGCTGGCAACTTTGCTGGGACTTTTGAGGGTCAAGTCTAGTTGGAGTTTAAATCTATCTTCAAATTTAAACTAAATACAAGAAATACGTTTTTGGTTTTAAAAATAATAATTCCCTTTTATTCTAAAAAATATATATAAAAAAAAATAATGTATTTTATTCTTTGCGCATACTTAATTTAGCATGCATAAAGGTGTGTGAGTGCATTTATTTCCTGCATGTTTCCGACTTTATACTCTGCATTTTCCCCTGCATTTATTTCATGTCTTTATTTTCCCGCATTTATTTTCTGTCTTTATATTTCTACATTTTATTTTCCATATAAGCTTTCTCCAAAGCACAAACACCGATCATTCCTTGCATATCACAACCTTATAGTAGAGGCTAAACTCATGTGCGGACAACCTGTCGGATTTGGTCTTGAAACCCTGTAAGATTAGAAAGAGGAATTAGTAGCAGCTAGGCCATGCGGTTTATCTATTGGGACCATTTTCAAACCTTGCCTCACTTAGATCACCAACCAACGATGGATGTTCTGCTGGGGAGGATGCTAGAGGTTTGAAAATCAAGGAACCGAACCTTTCTAGGATGCGTTAGTAGAAAAATCGTGATGCTTTTATAGTGAACCCAAGATAGAATGATACCCAAAATCCTTTTGCATTAGGTCACTATCTTGGAGAGAGACATTTTACTTTGCTTTATGTACATTCTGTATAAACATATGTTGCTTTGGAATCGTAAAGGAAATCTCTAAGACTAATAAGGGGCATAATAGACAGTATAGGAATTCTCGTTCTATCTCATACTTCACAAGCTTGTTCAAAGTTCAAAAAACACTTTTTCAGGAAAAAAAAAAAAAAAAAAAAAAAAAAAAAAAAAAAAAACTACTGAACAAGCCGCAAGAGAAAAATGAGAATCATTTTTTTTACCTATATAATGCTTAGTACGAGAAAATCTTTATAACTCAATGTGGCCTTAACCTCATATAAATCATGAATGCCTCTTGCATCCAAAATAATGCACATAAAAAAGATCGCCTTGATAATTTATAAATACATTTGTCTTTTGAATAATTTACATAAAAACCTTACATCGATAAGTCATTTGAAAAGTAGCCTTCGCTAAACAGTTGTCTAAAGGTTTGTCCCCTAAGACAACCAGATGGAATCTACTTCGATTACACAAAATTGCGCCAAGCTTACCGAGATACAAGAAAGTGTCACCATCGTATCAAATCAAGACTGTGCAATCTAATAATAAACATACTTTAGGTCACATCTCCCAAGAATTTACATGTCCTAAGCATGATACACAAATGTCTTTTCTCATAAGCCTATACAATAGGAATCATGCACCATAAGTAATAAAGTACATAAAGCCTATTCCAATAATTCATTAAGCAAGATTTAGGTTTAGAACTGCTTAAGTAAGTTGAAATCTATTTTGTTGAGAAGCCAGCTAAGGTTTGACAATCAAATTATCAAAATAGATTCACCCTAAGAGAGATATCATGAATTCAAAGGTATTTTAGACTTTTCATTGAGTCCTAGGAGCAATGATTCATATTTTGAGTAAAACAAATGACAGTTATGCCATAATCCTAGATGACTATAACTTCAAAGTCAAGGACAATTCGAAAATTTCAAGTTACCCTGGTACTACGAAACCGAGTCCAAGCCGAGATATGTGCATAACATATCTCAATGTTGCTTACTAGAGCTACATCTTTCTCGGATTGCATACATACAACACAAACATAATCATCCTTTCATATAGATTTATTCATAATTACGCAATAATACAATCATGCATAAGGATAATGTGCATAAGAAAACCCTTATAATTCATTAGTTAAGATCTAGGTTTCTAATCACTTAATAATGCAAGAAATTTTCTTTGAGAAACTTTTACTTAAAAAAGCCATCCAAGATCTGCTCGTATGATCATAAAATGGATCTGATCCCTAGCTCTACCGGATGTACTCAAAACAATCCAAGATTTATATGATGCAATGGAGTATTACCTTTCTGAAACAAGCTTTGAGTCGGATGAACCCAACCTCGCTATTTCAGGAAAAGAGAAAAGAAGACCAATCACCGCCAACCCAATAAAAGAGTAAGATAGATTACAAATCAAGAAGTTCTCTCATGAAAAATGAATTGGCACAGAAAATTACAGTAGCCTTGCTAGACATGAGGACAACATTGATCAAGAAAATTCCAATACTAGAGACGAAGTCAAATCGACCAAAAGTTCAATCAACATTTGGGTCACTGCCACAAGCCAAGAACTATCTAGCTGGAAGAAACACCCTGAACCTAAGGAAAACTCAATTCAAGGAAAAAATTCCAAAATATGGAAGCAGAACTATATGGACCAGTTTGTCAAAGAGATCAAATAGTCCATACTAGCCTATCAGCCCTGTAGTAAGAGCAATACCCCAAAAGATGGAAGCCTGCATACGATCCCAATAATCGAGACCCCTATCTACCCAGAACACCAACTTTTCATTTCTTCTTCATACTTAACTTATCCAAGTAGCTCTCCTCAAACCCCCAGCCGACTTTGAACTCCAATTCAATTATCTCATCAAATCTTCAAGCCTACTCAAGCACTTAAAGAGAAGAGACGATTCACCCCACTCCCTATTCCACTCTCTCAAATCTATCTCTACTACTTCAAAAATAAGTTGTTAGCTCCAATTCTCCCTTACCATGGAAACCCTCAAGATTTGAAGTTTAACCCTCACAGTTTTCGTCAATACCACTCCGGAGGGGTTAATCAGCACACCAACTAGGATCTTATCCAACTAGGGATCATAAGCTTCCCAAAAGGCCAGGAACTTTAAGACGGTCATATCTATTTCTGCTTTTCCCTTTAGTTTCTAAAGTACTTTCTAATGAATTAAGTATTATCTTGTACACCTATGTACTAAATCTACATATCACTAAATGCATACTTATTTCATCTAAAGTCAACTTAGGTCTTTACGCTCTAACATTCAAGTAATTTTCTTATCGTAATTCACACATCGCAAGTGCAGTTAAATTTCGAAATCTAATTTTAACCCTTGAATAATTAGTAGAATTTCGAGAATTCGACTAGTTTTTTGTCGAGAACAACTTTATTTTTGAAACTCAATTATTCTCCGGTATCGTTTCAATTCAGTCGTTCCTGAAATTGACTAAGTCAATAACGTCCAATTTCAAATTCAAAAAGTGTTTATGAATGACAATTTTACCCCTTCTTTTTGAATTTTGAAATTGGCTTCCCGAATCCATCCTTATGTTATGCAACATTTTCAGCAAAATTTGCATCATTTTCCAAATCAAATTAGGCCCTCAAATCCTCCTAATTTTAAAATTCGAAAAGTTTTAAACAATTGCTCTTTAGGTTCAAAGACTCTTTTCCCAAAGACTTTTCTTAACGATTTATCAATTAAGTACATGTTAAATCTCTTTTTGCTACTTCCTATTTTTCTGGATTTTATCTTTCTATTTTTTATAAGAATGTTAAAACTATATGCCGAAAACAGGGCCGAATGGCGAGACAAAAATGAGGTGTCTACAGATATGTCGACTTCGATTATGTTGAACTCAATAAGAGAAGATTTTTGACTGAATATATCTTCACCCTTCATTTCATAAGTTGGACAACAAGTTTGCAATCCATAGTTGCATCGTGTACAATGGAAGCTGAATATATGTTGGCTACAAAAGCAGTGAAAGAAGCCATTTGTATGAGTGGTTCAGTTAGTGAGCTAGAGTTGATAAAAAGAATTGACAACAGTATATTGCGACAACCAAAGTTCTAATACATCTGACTAAAAACCAGATGTTCCATGAAAGGAAACCAAACATGCACATTGATGTCAGAGTTCATTTTATCAGAGATGTGGTATTTGAAAGAAGAATTTTGTTGAAGAAAATTCATACAACAGATAATCAAGTAGACACCTGGACCCCCATCACCCTGGGGCCGACGTGATGTCGACATGACATCACCTGCATGCCAAAACAACTAGCAAACGACAAGTGCATACATAAATACACAATCACCAAATCAGACTATATATATATATATACACTCTCTAATTGGGGACACACCCGTCCCTACAAAAATTTTAATAACAATAATGATAAAACAATCATGAACCTCTCATAGGCTTGCCTCAACCAGCACCTCCCAAAATACTCCATCACTACCGCATCACTGGACTCTACCTAGTGCCAGTAGGGGACCAACTCCTAATTACTGAACCTGCGAGTGTACTGCATTCTTAATAAAAATATTTTAGATAGATCAAACCTAAAACATATAAATATCACATATCAAATAAAAATCTCATAATATATAAATGTCTCATACCACAAGGAAAATATTTTTTTTCTGTCACCACAAAATCAACGTTTATATACACACACATATATATAGCATCCCAAGTAAACAATGAAAATCAACCAGAATAATTCAACTAACCGTACAGTATAATGAAATCAGAACATACATATCTAGTATAAAAGAATATGTATAGATGTACTCATCTAAATCACTATATACAACAAAACACCATATACAACATCACATCACACCACACCCCACATCACAGCACACCTCATCACATCACACCACATCATATCACACCATGCCTCGGGTAGCCATGTGATCGTTTTAACCTCACAATTGGGAGTTGCAACGGTACTATACCACCCGCAGGGTTTGCTCCCAAACGGGACAAATAACCACGTGCCGGACGTCTCCAGATAGGATATAATATCAATAACCACCTGCCGGACTACCCATCCTGACAGGACATAAGCTATGACATCATTAAATCAATAACATCATCGTCAAATTACAAATCAATAACATCATCCTCTATCTCCAAAACCGATTTAATCCAAATATCATTTTTCCACCTTTTTTAGAAAACCAACTAGATTCGACAAATCATTTTTCCACTTTCTTTAAAAACCAACGAAATCCACGTTTCCAAAATCACCGAAAATCGCTTGATCCATATAAGTTATAAATTCATCAAATTTTAAGTAAACACATTTATTCCATCATATATTTGAAAATAGGTTTACAAGAAGACAGTACACTCACCTGGTTATCCGCTCCAAACAGCTTTTACAAATTACCCTCTACCGATACCCCAGTGCCTACGAACCTAATAGTAACAGGGTCTAAATTAATATTTTATGCAGAATAGCCTAATCATGCAATGCAGTCCTTAAGTTCCGTAATTTCTCATTCCCCACATTTTATTTATGACAATTATTATTCGGTTAGTTTCACTCCGTTAATATTTACTGTACCGGTTAATTAAGATTAACAATTATACAAATATTATTATGATCACAACAATTACTATTGCGAATGCAAAAAATCTTAGTACTTAACAATTTAATTTTATTGATAATAACATCCGATGAAAAAATTACTCGTTCTGAATTGTTCACGGGCCTCGTGATGGATTTTTGGTTTTTATCGGGGTTGTTGGTGCAATTTTTCCTTTTTCTTCCTTTTTCTTTTTCTTCTTCTTCTTTCTTCTTTCTTTTTCGATTCTGTTTTTTGTGTTTTTGGTTCAGTTTGCTCCCAGCAACCGGCAACCGACACTCACTCACCGCCGATCACCCACTTCTTATCACACCCACATGCACAGCAGCGACACACACACTGTCTCACTGAATACACACCCCCACGGTCTGACCAAAGGAGGAACACCTACCACCCTTCACCGACGACACCCTCTCTCTCACTAACTCCCACTCACCGCCGGCCAAACTAACCGACGACGACATACACACACTAACTGGATGATCAGGACACACCCACACCCACACGTTTCGACCAAACCTACACACACACAACGACATACACTATCGGCCAAAAACATAGCACATACACACATTGCCGAAAATTTTACTGATCCCTACCCACAACACACATGCATGCACACACCCACCAAAATGATAAGATACACAAATACTCATCAGATTGACGATCGTCGATGACTGGACAACGATCACCAACTCCTGCTCACCGGCGATGCTAAGAACGCATACTGCCACGCCGTTGACGAACCACCCCACCGGCCGAACCACCTTCGCTCTCCCCTGGAACTGACGAAGATATCCACACGATCACGCACACACGTAACAGCCACAACCACACTGCCGGAGGAACACCGATTCAAGAAAATTCGACGACCCCCACTCCGGTCCTCTCTCTCTCTCTCTAGAATTTCTCTGATTTTCAGATTTTGATTTGGGATTTTGATCATTTCTACAGCATGAGAGAGTATATATTGCATGAAATTAATGGGTTCAAATAATTCAAGCGTGCCACGTCGTCTGATCTCTCTTTCTCTGTCGGTCGGTGATCTCTCGTCACACACACAACACATGCATATATATACATATGTTTTCAAATAAACTTTAGTTAAATTGCACTTTTCTCCCCCCCTAATATTTTCAATTTTTTTATTTTTAATTGTTAATTTGAATCTCAAGTTTAAATTTAATGTTTCTAAATTTTCAATTTGACCCCCAAATATTTTATTTGAATTTTAAATTAATAAAATTTTACCCCGAAATTTTCCAATGCTCTAAAATACAACTATTAATGACGTACGTTCTACGATTTAGGTCTTACAGACATGATGACAAAACCACTTGCAATCGCAAAGTTCAAGCACTACTTGGACTTGATCAATCTAAAAAACTAAATATTGATGAAATATCCAAGGCGAGAGGATGTGTGTCCTGCTAGGACACAAGACCTGGAAAAACTCTTGCAAGACCTAGGTGCCTTTACCCAAAGGTGAAAATTTGTGAGCAATAGACATGGAGTGAGGCATTATCATTCTCTCTTCTTATAATGAGATGTTTATTTTTATTCTTATTGGAGTTATTACCAATTTAACATCTAATTAGCGGTTTGTCACATTGGTGAAGGAGCGTTCGAAGAAATGTATTCCTCTGTGTTTGTTACTTCCGATGTTGGGATCATTACTGGAGTACACAAACCTCTCTCTCACAGACCTCTTTCTCGATGAAATTGATGCCAACTCAAAACTTTAGGCCCCGTTTGGTTAGTGTTTCCATTCCAATCCAACCCAAAAATTCTAAGATTAATTTTTTAGAATGCGTTTGACAAACACAAAACTCAACCCAACCCAACCCAAAAAAAGAGAATTGATTCTCAAAATCCTAAGGAAATGAGAAATAAAAAAAAAAAAAATTGTGCCCAAAAAATTGAACCCAAAATGAGGATGCGCTCGGAATTAATTGAATTGTTAATGGTTCGAACTTCATCCCACGCATTTTGGAAACCGTTCATTTTCTTGATTTTTCATTCGTCGAACTCGTTCTTCTCCTTCTACCCAAGCCATAGGTTACTGTCTGTTTGAAATCATTCCTCCTCGCCATCGTCTTCGCCGTTCTCCTACCCGTCATCATCTTCGCCGTCCACCTCCTCCTCGCAATCGTCTTCGCCGTTGTCTTTCTCGAAATCGCCGGATTCCTTCCTTCGCCGTAATCATCCTCGCCATCGTCTTCGCTGAACTCATAGTTGTTGTCGTCGTCCTCACCATCGCCCTTGTCCTTACAATTTAGGGTTTCGATTTCGTTCATTCTTTAGGGTTCGGTTGCTCGTTCATTCTCAAAATCGATTTCGGTGCTCATTGACGAAATCGATTTCAATTTGAAATCAATTGTTCATTCTTGAAATCGAAATCGTTATTCGTTCACAAAATCGAAATCGATTTCAATTTCGTTGTCCGTTCATCAAAATCTCTGTGGAATTCGATCGCCCTGTTCAGTGAAGATGAAGACGAATGAAGAGAAAAGAAGAAAAAGAAAAAGGAAAAAGAAAAAAAAATTATAAAAAAAAAAAAAAACAATTGTAAGGAAATAATTCTAGAATAATATCATTATCAAACGCGATTCTGTTCCTAACACAAAAAAAATATTGTCGTTACCAAACACAATTCTGTTCCCAATAAGAAACAAAATTCTCAATTCAACCCAACCCAACCCATCCTAGTTAGATTGAGAAAAGTGAGAACACTAACCAGACGCCACCTTAGGGACCAACAACATAATTAGCATACCCACACATATAGATGAGTGTTTGAGTGTGATCTTTCAGATTCTCTTTTATATGCAAAAATAATTGTGATCATTATATTACGTTCTTCAAAGTATTAAATCATTAGCTAAAATAAAGGCTAATTAAGAAAGTTAATCACTACAAAAATAAAATGGCACGCAATGCTTTTTTTCTCTATTTTTGAGTTGTGGATTTCAAAAATAGTTTCGGGATAATGGTTAGGAAAGCAATTAAATGACGTAATCATTTTTTAAAAATTATTTTTCATGTCAAAGTTAATAGTAATTACAATTACGTTTTAATTAATTATTTATTAATTGTCATTTTTGCCTTCACTATATAAAATATTAAGTAAAATAACTCAAGCATAAGTGCCAACCACCATACTCCGACCCATCACCGCTACCAATTGTAGACGTTCACTAACCACACCAGATAGCCTCAAGCGAGCACAACTGCCAGACCACCACCATGTTAAAGTGGTAGAATGTAACAAAGGATATTTTAGATATTTCAAATATTTTAATTGCAACTAAATATACATTAGTTTTTGTGAAATAGTGGAATGTAACAAGGGTATTTTAATTATCCCGCCTCTCTCTTTGAATCAATTAGAGTTCGAGCAGGCCACAACTGAACCGTATTCTGACAATCAAGGATTTTTCTCAAGGTGCAATGCAAAAGGCTGACAAAGCATAAATTATCAAGAAAACTCAAAAGTATTAAATTTCAAAATAAATAAATAAATAGAGGATATATTACAATGTTAAAAAGTTACTTGAGAATCAGGATCAAAAGTTCCAATAGTTTTAGGCTCCGTTTGATACGAATGATGAAAAATATGATGGATACAATTTAGGGAAAAAAAACTATTATTCTCTCTCTCTCTCTTTCTTTTTTTTAATATAATAAAATGAAAAGTCAAAAAATATATTTTATATTGTTTGTTGTAAGAGAAAAACGAAAAGAAAAAGGATATCATATTGACATTACCTTTTTATCATAAAAGTTTTTGTCAACACTTCAATAAACATTTTTGTGATTATTATAGTAAATTTATTGCAACCTATTTTCCTTACTTTTCTCCCAATTTTGAAAGAGAATTTTTTTGGTGGGATGAAAGCCTCCATTTTCCACCCGATTTTCTTTCCTCCTTACTTTCAATTATTACCAAATAACATAAAGTATTATTTTCCTTCTCATTTTCCTTTACACGTTTTCCATTCTCTCAACTTTCTTTTACATCAAACATATCACGAGAATGCATATTTTCCCTCAAATCTCTCTGGTGAGAAACAAAACTATTATGCAATTGTGACAAGCAAACAGGCCCTAAAGATTAAACTGTTAAAGAACCAAAGAAAAAGAGCTTTAGCGCATTGTCACATCGGACAGTGAAAAGGTGATCTAATAAAAATCAAGGCCAATACAACACTTGAAATGCGATATTATGACAAATGAAACGAGCCGACTAATTTATGTTTCAAGCCAGCTCGCGAACAAATATCAACTCAACTCAAAGCAAAGAGAATTGAGCTCAAAAGAGTTTCACATTCTCGAACGAAAAAAAAAATGTTAATATATATATATAATAATTGAACAAAAGAGTAACTTTTAAATCAAATCCAAATTTGTTCATGAACAACTCGGTTATTTACAGTCATCCTATCACCAACCCATGAACAACTCGGGTAGCAGGAACAGGGCAACGTTCCAATACGTATAGGACCAGGTTCATCATGTACCCTAAATGTGGGGTGGGGTGGTGGGGGCTAGAGGAAGATTTGTGTACGTATTTGATACATGAAGACATATTGACATACTCCAACAATTTATTTAAAACTTTTTATTTCAAAAACAAAACATTAATTTCACTAGTAACATAGCATAATTATGAGGCGCTAATATTTTAGTTACCAACACAACTTTTATCTATCATTAATATAAAAGAGGAGGTGAAGAGCTTGAGGAGCTTAATTGAGTGACAATTTCGTAATATTGAGGTGATTTCATCCATTGTTATTATGCATTTTCGTAAATTTTCCCCAACACTAGGTAATAGTGTTATTTCGCATATTTGATGGCATTTTTGTAATTCTTCTTAATCCTCGTCCCCATGCGTCATTTACTACAACAGATGGAGGTCCTCATCCGCAATTTCATCTGCTAAACCCAACTAGACTTTTATGCCCTAATGCCTCATATCTTCATTCCACCATTCTAATACTCCACCACCCTCTTTATCGGCGGCCACCTATCCCATCCTCCCACTGAAAGCCGAAAGAGAGAGTGACGTGACGATGGCCACGGCAGCGGCGGAGACTCCCGTTCGGCTGCTGGACGATATTGCCGTCGGTGCTAACCTCTGAGCTATTATTAGGACGCGATGGAGAGATGGCGATTCGATGGTGGTCCATCCCAAGACGTCGTCTGTGGTTATACATATATAAAAGAGAGTTTGTGGCGATTTCGTGATCCTGTTTCAGATTTTGTCCTTTTTTTTTTTATTCTGTTAATTTCATAATTCTCCTTCAGCAGAAAGCTGAAATTTTGCTACGTTTTCAGTCGCTCGCCTACTGCTTGACACCTGTTCTTCCACTCAGTATTTGCCTTCATATTTGTGTTTGTCACCGTTGATTGTGCTTCGCAATTGTAGGTAGTTCTAGAGTTTCCGGTATTCTTAACTCTTCTGATTTACTTGGTTCCACAATTCTATATTTTAGAACTGCAGTCTTCTAATCAGATTCCAATTCCACAAGTTGTAAAATGTAAATCAAATTCTATATTTTAGTGAGAACTACAGTCTTCCAATGCAGCCTTCACTTCTTTTGATTTACTTGGTTGCAAAATATCAGTTTCGTATTGCGTTATTCTTAATGTTCCTGATGCCTAATTTGCCAGTTGCATTTGAGTGGACATGTTCTTCGTATATACACTGGATGCATGTATTTACTTAATTTCTTTTCACCTCTTCGTCATTAATTACTTGCAATGATCATATAGGAGTTGGAACTATAACATACACAACCCTCCAGGTATATAAATGGCCTATTATTAATTCTTATACTCATGCTTAATTATTATTAATCACTTGCAATGATCACCTCTCTCCTTATACTCATGCTTTGTTACTAATTCCTATTCAAAACAGACGTTAACTTAATCTGCTTTACAACTTCCCAGGATTTCTAGCTGATGTCGAACTATAATATACGCAATCCTCCAAGTAATCGCCTCACAATCTAACAATTCTTTGAGGCCCTATAGAATCTCTTCAATCAAAAGAGTTGGGTGAAAGGCCTTTTTTCCCCTTGTTTTCTTTTTCTTTTATTTATTTATTCTGTATCTAATCTCGCATTTTCTTTGGCTGGTTGCGTTTACTGGAAGAGGTTTAATAGGTAGAGCCAAAAGGACTGGAAGGAAACCCATTTTATTATTGGTAAATGTTAAAATAAAATTGAACACAATTTATGTGCTATGATGTATTATTTGTTATGCATTACTATAGGTTTGTACATCAGGATTGGTGAATAGGAGTGTTTGAAATTCATCTTAAACTTATTTTTTTTAGGTATCTTTCGATACTATTTATTTTAATCATCTCTCGCAATAAAAATACTTACGTTGTGTTTGGGTAAAGGAATTGGGAGAAGGATTTCAATTGGGAGAAGGATTTTAAAATCTTTTTTTAGTAAATCCTTTGTTTGGGTATGAAGAGGATGGATTTGTAAAATCCTTAATGTGGTGAAAGAAATGATTTTGAAATCCATTTGAAACAGGCTGCATTTGAGAAATCTTTCGTGCACATCGTTGCTCATCCTCGCTTCTGTGTGATCGTCGCCCTCTTCTCTCATCTCCGCTTCTGTCAGTTGTGACCATCGTTCACTCCTAACCATCGTTTGTTCCTGACCATCGCCGCTTTCACTTCGCTGTTCGCTCTCCGTCGTCGTCTTCTTTGTCAATCTAGGGTTTGTCGATCTAGGGCTCATCGTCTCCGACATCTTCTTCTTCGTCGACTGCGATCTAGGGTTTGCAATTTCGCAGAAATCGAAATTGAAATTTGTTGTTGTCTTTTGTTGTGGAAGTTCGTCGTCCATTTCCTTTTCGTTGCAGTAATCGAAATCGGAATTGGAATTTCTGGCTTTTGTTGCAGAAGTTCGTCGCAATTTTGCAGAAATCGAAGTCGAAATTCGTTGTCGTCTTTTGTTGCAAAAGTTCGTCATCCATTTGCTCTTCGTCTCCGTCGTCGTCTTTTGTTGCAGAAGTTCGTCGCAATTTCACAGAAATCGAAATTGAAAGCGGAATTGGAATTTTTGGTTTTTGATTGTTCTTGTTCTTGTTTGTCACAGAAATCGCAATCGAAATCGGTTGTTGTTCTTGTTATTGTTTGTCGCAATTTCGAAATCGCAATCCTCTCACTTTTGTTCTTGTTCATCGCAATTTCGAAATAGTTGGCTGGTGTTCTGATTTTTTGTTCTTTTCATTTTTTGAGAATTATTCATTTTGTTCTTTTCAGAATTATCAAAACAAGGGATTTAGTAAATGATGGGATTTCGAAATCCAGGATTTCAAAATTCCACAATTTATCAAATCCTTTAGATTTGTTAAATCATTTACCCAAACGCAACCTTAGATCTCTTGTTTTCAAAACCACTCATCCAATAGGAGTCTTTTCAAGTCTTGCTCACACCTTGGGAATTGTTAGAGTTAGTATGAGTTAAATAGCTACACTTGACCACGTTATTTCAATTAGCTACAAAGCTTCTTACTCTAATTTGTTTTCATCACTTTCACTATGTTTGCCTATTAGACAAATCATAAATTTTAGGCATGCGTTATCTAATGAAATTGCATTTAGTCATGTTTCTGTTTGCATCACTTGCAGATGTGTTGATGAGAACATATCAATTACATCAAGAGATCCATTGTATATTCCAGTCGGCCCAATAACAAAGGTAAGAGCTAAAAGATTCAAAGAAACACTAAATGTGACTGACATATCTCTATTTGGTGTAGGTGAAGATTTGAGGGCAAATCATTTTCAAGGGGGAGGGAATGATGAGAATATATCGGTTGCATCAAGAGATCCATTGCATGTTCCAGTCGACCCGATAACAAGGACAAGAGCTAAAAGATTCAAAGAAGTATTTAATGGATTTAAGAGATTTGGGTTGAGTTTAAAATGGTGAAGTTCAAATTCGGCCCAAATGATAATCAAGACCTGGTCCATCTCATCAAGGCAAGCGAATGGACTTAAAAACATGAACTTGAACGGGCCTAGAATAAGACCTACGAATTTTTTTTATTATTATTATTTTAAGTCTTATTTATTTTTAGACAGGTTTGTAAGGCATGATTACCAAGTAATCTTTCTCTTTTCCAACTAGGAAACTTTCCAACCAGGTTTGTAAGTCTTATTTAGGAAACTTTCTTATTCTTTATTTAATCTTAGATATTAAGGTTTCCTTTTTCTTTCATGAGGACTTGTGAATTTCACAAGACATATTAGAGTTTATTTCTTATTCTCTTGGCCGCCTATTTAAGGGGCTCTGTAAACCTATGAATTTAAGACAATTTTATTATTGATTAATATATTTTGAGATGATTTTCTCGAGTTCTTCAAACAATTTTTTTTAACTTATCAAGTTTTCTTGTGGCGTTCAATCTCTTTGATTCATGATTCTCTTATAATCATTGGGTCAATGATTCTCTTATACATCTGGTTCACGTTTTATTCATAAACGCCGGGTCAAGGTAATCGATCAACTGTTTGTAACTTTCTTGTGTTCTTTGTTTCAATTATGAATTTAGTTCGATCTTTTGCGAAGAACCTGTAAGTTGGTATCGGGTTTCACTAATTATTGGTGAGGTTCGCATCAGTACTTCTATTGTATGAAGCATATATCTGTTTCTTTTTGGATTGAGATTCCTCGAAATGTTGTGTTTGCTATCGCCTTTAGTGTTTAGATACTAATATTAATGCAGTTCATCCCTCGCTTTTTTTTTGCTCTACTTTCTGGTCTTGCCATCTGATTCGAGTCAATTGAACCTGAAAGAAGCAGGCGATCATCGGGAGTCTTCTACTCTTCGTGACGAAGTATGTTTGTTGCATGCAACAAGTAGATATCTTCTCTGTATATATATGCCATGTTGATGCCTGGAAATGAAATACCTACTTGATTATGTAGCTTGATATGCTAGAAGAGGGAAATGGGAAATGAGAATATCCTTGACAAGGTATGTTTTCCATCTTCAAACCCTTTCCTATTTAGCACGCCTAAAAAATGGGAAAAAAAACAGGAAAGCAACAAGGGGATGATTGTCATGCTACTTGTTTTTTAATATCTTCCAAATCTTAAGAGCTATAGAAGAGAGTTTCGAGGAGGCAGAAGCAGAGTAACGGAGCTGGAGTAACAGTTAAAAATTTTACAACTTGTGGAATCGGAATATGATTAGAAGACTGCAATTCTAACTAAAATACCATGTTCATTATTTTCAACATAAATTTCATCCTCATATGTGGCACATTATTTGCAGAACAATAATGTCACACATTCTTTTGCTCAAGCTCGCGGACAAGTACTTTTGATGGATCCTCTTCCCTCTATCAACAAAGTATTCTCCTTAATTTCGCAAGAAAAACGTCAGCGTACCATTGGTTCTACTACTGATTCATCAAACAATCTTGCCTTTGCTGTTCGCATAGATAATTCTAGGCAGCAGGTTCGCCACAAACCTGCACATTATGGTGGCTCAAAATTCCAAAAGCGAGAAAAATCCTACTGCACTCATTGCCATTTTCATGGACATACCATTGAAAAATGCTATAAACTGCATAGTTTTCCTCCAGGATATAAAGCAAGACTGCAACTTTCTTCGCCAAATCATACAACTACAATCAATCAAGTTTTCATTCAACCAACCACAGAAAGCAATGTTTCTACTGGGAATTTTTTCCAGGATCTGGAATCCACTTCCTATGCAACAAGTACTTGCTTTTCAGTATCTCTAATCCCATTTTATCCTCTTCACATTTTTGGATAATGGATTCTGGTGCCACAAGACATATATGTTCGAATGCCTAGTTTTTCTCCTTCTTAAAGCCCCTGCAAAATTCCTGTTACATTACCTAATCATGCTAGCATTCATGTTGCTTATTACGGGTACATCCGATTGACCACTCAACTGTTGCTGAAAAATGTTTTATATGTTCCTTAAATCAAGTACAATCTCATATCGGTGAGTGCCCTCTTCACTGATTGTGCTTTTTTTTGTTGCTTTTTATCATAATCATTTCGTAATTCAGGAAACCAGCAACAAAAAGATGATTGGCAGGGTGACAAACATGGTGATCTTTACATTTTGAATGCAAATAATCTGCAATTTGATTTTGTAACCATTTCAACCTCTATAAATAAAGTTTCTACTCAAACTTGGCACAACCGCCTTGGGCATTTATCTTCCAAGCAATTATCTGATTTACAAAACCGATTGCATTGTGACAATATCAAAATGCCAACTACAGAACCATGTCACATTTGTCCTTCGGCAAATCAGCGACGACTTTCTTTTGTCTCCAACAACAATTTGTCTTCATCTGCTTTCAATTTGGTTCATTGTGACATTTGGGGGCCTTATCATGTAACTGGATATTCTGGTCACAAGTATTTTTTGACATTAGTTGATGATTGTACTCGTTTTACTTGGGTGTATCTGCTTAAAAATAAATCGAATGTTCTTACTATGATTCCCTGATTTTTTGCCATGGTTACTACTCAATTTGGTTGCAAAATTAAAGCATTCAAGTCTGATAATGCCAAAGAATTAGCCTTCAATGATTTTTTTATTCATGAACAAGGTGTTCTTCATCAATTTTCATGTGTTGATCGACCACAACAAAATTATGTGGTAGAGAGGAAGCATCAACACCTTCTCAATGTGGCTTGAGCTTTGTTTTTTCAATCACGCATTCCTATTTCACTTTGGATTGATTGCATTCTCACTACTACTTTCTTGATTAATCGCACCTCATCACCTCTTCTTATACACCGGACTCCTTATGAGATGTTATACAAGTCCAATATGGATTATTATACATTCTATGTTTTCGACTGCCTTGCATTTGCTTCTACACTTCCTACTCATCAAGTTAAATTCCAGCCACAAGCAAGAATATGTGTCTTTCTTGGCTATCCTTCTGGTATTAAGGGCTATAAACTCTATGATATTGAGACTAAACAGATTTTTGTCTCTCGAGATGTTGTTTTTCATGAACAAGTATTTCCATTTCACTCCAATACTACTGCAAATGAACTTGTGGATCCTTTCCCTGATTTGGTTCTACCACGCTCAGACCTTGATATTCCGGTTGTT
Source organism: Eucommia ulmoides (assembly GCA_016647705.1). Lineage (NCBI taxonomy): Eukaryota > Viridiplantae > Streptophyta > Magnoliopsida > Garryales > Eucommiaceae > Eucommia > Eucommia ulmoides. The sequence goes on along the minus strand of CM028327.1, from coordinate 22,867,654 downwards.
GTAGTGCCCTCTGCACAGCCCCCTGTTCAGGCTGTATATTCCCCCCACAGAACAGTCCTCTGCACAGCCTCCTAATCAGGCTATTGTCTCCTTGACAGAACAGCTCCTTAATCAAGTTGTTTCACCTCTACAATCCACTTTTATTTGCCGAACTTCACGGATTACTAAACAGCCCTCCTACTTACGGAATTTTCATTGCAATCTCTTATCTCATGTTCCATCTAATTATTCTCCAAGCTCTACTGCTTTTTATCAAATTTCTAGTTCTGTCTCATATGATATGTTTTCTACCTCTCATCGGCATTTTATTCTCAACGTATCTTCTCATATTGAGCCTCAATATTATCATCAGACTATTGTATCTCCAGAATGGCGAAAGTCTATTCAAGAAGAATTGAATGCAATGGAATCTTATCACACTTGGACCGTTGTTCGTTTACCACCTAGTAAACATTCCATTGGTTATCGTTGGGTTTATCGAACCAAATACATAACTGATGGCTCAATTGAAATATACAAGGCACGTTTGGTTGCCAAGGGATACAATCAACAAGAGGGCGTTGATTTGTTAGATACATTTTCTCCTGTTGCTAAATTGGTCACTGTAAAAGTTTTATTGGCTCTCGCCACTCATCAAAACTGGCATCTCATTCAATTAGATGTTAATAATGTTTTTCTCAACGGTGACTTATTTGAGGAAGTATACATGGACCTTCCACTTGGTTACATGCGTTAGGGGGAAGCTTCTGATCATACCAGAAAATTGGTTTGCAGATTACATAAGTCAATCTATGGCCTTAAACAGGCTTCACAACAATGGTTTGCCAAATTCTCTCAAGCCTTTTGTTCAGCTTGGTTTTGTCCAATCAAAATCTGATTATTCCCTTTTTACTAAAGGTTTCGATATCTCTTTTGTTGCATTACTTGTCTATGTTGATGATATCATCATCACATGTCCATCTTCAAAAGTTATTGCACCTTTAAAACAATCCCTCCACACTCAGTTCAAGTTGAAGGATTTGAGTAACTTGAAGTATTTCTTTGGACTTGAAATTGCTTGGTCTACTAAAGGTATCGTACTTTCCCAACGACATTATACTTTACAGCTATTAGAAGACACGAGATTTCTTGCTTCCACACCTGCTAGTGTTCCTATGGACCCAAAATTATCTCTCAACTCTTCTGATGGCGAACTTCTTAATGATGCCACTCACTATTGGCGTTTGGTTGGCAGACTCTTGTACCTCAATCTTTAATGGCCTAATATCACCTTTGCAGTTCACAGGTTGAGTCAGTTTGTGCCTTAACCTCGAACTCCTCACTTGCAAACAACCCATTATCTTCTTTGATATCTCAAAGCTAAACTAGGCCAAGGTTTATTCTTCTCATCTTCTACTTCTTTACAGCTACAAGCATTTTTTGATGCAAATTGGGGTGCATGTTTGGATTCTAGACGATCTACGACGGGATTGTGTTTTTCTTGGAGATTCTTTGATATCTTGGAAGGCTAAACATCAATCCACCGTTTCTCGTTCATCCGCTGAAGCAGAATACCGAGCTATGACTACTATAGTCAGTGACCTTGTTTAGCTCCGTCAACTTTTGAAGGATTTTTCCATCATTCATTCTTCATCAGCTTTTCTTTTTTGTGACAATCCAGCAGCTATCCATATCGCTTCTAATCCTACATTTCATGAACGCACGAAGCACATTGAAATCGATTGTCATTTTGTTCGAGATAAAATTTATGCTGGTACTATCAAGGTTATACCCATCCGTTCTCAACATCAACTCGCAGACATGTTCACTAAATCCTTACGTGCTTCCTCCTTATTCCCTTTATTATCCAAGATGGTTATCAAAGACATTTACAATCCATCTTGAGGGGGAATATTAAGAATTGTTTTAAAAAGTTAGTTAGAGTTAGTTAGAGATAGTTAAAATTAGTTTGTTGCTAATTATCATCTTTGATTGTCTATAAAGAAGGTTGTATGTAATTCAAAGGAGATAACGTAAATAGAATCAATTTCTTCCTCAATTCTCTTCTAATAACTCTATCATCCAAATGTTTTTTGCATTAGGAGATCATTTATAGCAATAATACTAAAATATTATGTCTACACTATCAAACACACTTATGATTTTTTACTTATATAAAAGAACTTTTTTGCAAATCAAGTTTTTCGAATTGAAGTATTTGAAAAAAAAAATTACCAAACGGTGTCCAAGTAAACAGGATAAAAAGGACTAGTAATGGGGAAAAAACACAAATAAGACATTCTGAACATAATATTGCACCGAAGACGTGAATTATGCAATTAACGATCTAATACATGATCTGAGTTTCAACTTACAAGTTTCAACATGAGACGAATGGCCATTGCTTCTATTTTTAATCCAAAATGTAGGACAAATATGATCTATATCTTCTGATAATCTTGACTGTCATGAAGAGTTTGTAACAATATCTAAAAACCCAGAAATTGTACTGGGAAAGAAGAAGTATTAACCTTGGGTTTGGGTGGAGACATCTGTCTGGAAAATATACCCAGCCTCAGAAAAGTGAGCTTTCACCAACGCAAGAGCCTTGTTACGATGAGAAATTTTGTTCTTTTCTTCCTTTGGCATTTCAGCGTAGCTACAAGAATACAGGGTAAATTAGTGGCATTGCTTTAATAATACATAGAATCAAGTTGGTGAGGGGAAAAACCGATTTTATTTTGAGAAGGGAAGATATTTTACGTTTGATCATAGCCTTCGGGTTGGAAGATTGGGTCCCATCCAAAATCATTTGGTCCTCTCGGAGGAACTATCTTCCCCTAGAACATCAAATGCCAGTTAAACGTCAGTAATTTCCTTTTGTGGGTCGTTGCAAAATTTAATTTACAAAAAGAGGGGGAAAAAAGCATACTCAAAAGAAAAAAAAAACAATCAAGTGAACGCTTATCCAAAAAAATAAAAGATAAAACAGAAAAACATGTCTAACTTCAAGATCCAACGAATAAAATTCAAAAAAATAATAATAATAATAGAAGTTGGAACTACCAGGTGTTAGGAGGTTCCGACCTAAAAGCATATGGCAATAGAGGAGTAACTCTTTTAAGATATAGACTAGTTTGAGAAGCCTCACAGAGGCAATGTGGGATTCAACACCATATCAGTGCTAATACTATCAAGCTAGCACATGCAAAGGGAATAAAAAAAGAACGAAACTAACAAACATGATCCTCCCTGCTGAACACTTTCGCTAAAAAAGTAGGATTCACTATCAGTGCACCAAATCACCACATCTGCAAAAGACAATGTACAAGGATTCTTGACTAGCTTCAAAGATGTTATCCCGCATCTAACAGTTCTAAATATCCGGCACCTAACAATGATTTAGTGTCTAAAAACACTCAAAATGTAACTCTTGTCACAATCGCACCCCTACCAATTGAACTTTTTGTGGAATTTCAGAAAAGTTCTTGAAGAGCATTAGGTAAGAATGGGATCCATGCAAACTGTTCGATGAAATGCTCACTTGATTTTCTTCATTCAATATACACTTATTCATACAAATTGCAAGTGCAATGCTAACTACTTTTTCCTCTAAACTAACAAATCAGTTACATGCAATCCTAGCTAACTTATTGTTGCTTTGTCTTGGCATGGATGATGATCCACGTGCCCCTGAGCTTGCGGCCTAGAATGCATCTGAGCTTGTTGTTGGCTTTGTAGAGCTAAGTCTATTGCACTTGCTCCCTTAGTTTTGATCTGTTTGGTATTTACATTGAGCTCCTTGGCCCTTGTGTTCCCTTGACAGACCCCCTCAACCTCATGTACTTTCTGTACCTTGAGTTTGTCTTTAAGTGCATAGAATTGGTGATGAGTGACTGTTTTAGTTAGTATATCCGCAATTTGATCAGTTGTTGATATTAAACCTCTCTTTATTGTAATTAATTTAGTAATTAATTCTAGTAGCCTTAAATCAAACCTATAATTTAAGAGCAATTACAAGTTATGATTGTGTAAATTGAAGCATTCTTCATGGCTGAAATACATTGAGTTTTGATTCTCTTACATGGTATCAGAGCAATAACGTTTCTCTCTTTCCAGAAAACAACCCCAAATCCTTCTCACTTCCGTGCTTCACGGTTGGCTCAGTTGTTCTTGACTAGCTTCACACATATATTCTCTGCCCTAGTTCCTCAGTTTTCCTTCATTGCACTGTTCGTCTCCATCTCCCTGCGCACTGTTGCTCCCCGTCGCTGCTCCGGTGCTCTGGTCTCCATGCTCTCAGCTGCCGTCTCCCTCGCCCGGTTGCCTTTTCCTTCCTAGCCCGTCAGTGTCACTACGATCACACTAACTCTCTCCCTTCCGTTTCTGTTGCCGCTCTCCCTCCTGTCTACCCTAGTTCACTAGTGTCTAAAATCCCTTTTATCCTTTAAATTACAGAAACTACCCCAATAGTTTCTAAAATTCATTAGGTGCCCAATTTGTTTACCCGCCAATTTTCAGAAAATTTACAACAGCCCCAGCTTTTCAGAATTCACCAATCTTCATCCTCTAACTTTCTACTAAACCCCAAACCCTTTCCATTCCGAATATCACCAACCTTATCACTGTCAAACTTATAGATGACAACTTTCTTTTTTCTGTGGTCTCACCAAACAGAAGCCTTTCTCATGGCCAAAACCTTCTTAGGCTTATTGATGGCTCCTATACTTATCCTAGCAATGAACCTCACTACTCTATTTAGCAGGCAAAACTCTCGTTAGTGTCATCTCTGGCACACTATCTGAACCCATATTAGCTTATGTGGTTATATGCAAGTCCTCCGCTAACATTTGGACGCTCATTCAAGATCATTTCTCTCATAAATCCGTTGCCAACTCCTCCCTCTACAGGGAACGACTCACCACCCTTGAGCTTGACACCAGATCTGTATTCAAATATCTACAAGACACCAAATCTATTTCTGATGCCCACCGCTATAGGCGAGCTTGTCTCCAACAAAAACATGGTTAATGTCGTTCTCAACGACCTTGGTTCTAAGTTCAGCATGTCGATCACTGCTATTGAGAATTTTAACTCCCTCTCACTATTCTCCAATCTTCATGCTCAACTACTCAACTATGAGGCCAGACACAAAACCACTTCCTCTTTTTCACCTTCCGCCTTTATTGCATCTCTGAATAATTTGGGTGCCGCTTTGCGAAATAATTCTCGCCCCAAAGGATGCAAAAACACTGGTCGTCATCCACCAACCGCAACAATCCCTCGGGTATTCTTAGTCCTGCTCCTGCACCCACATCCATGTCTCAATGTCAACTGTGTTTTGGGATTGGTTATTCTGCCCACAATTGCTACCGGCTATTTCCATTTGCACAACCATCCGCTCCTCCATAATGAACTCTACCTTTACAAGCCTACAGATTGCTTCACATTAGGTGCATTAGAATACACAAACTTCACAGTGGTTACTCAATGATCCCAGTTGGTTTCCTGATACTAGTGCATCTACTCAGATGACGGGCAACCCCATTCTCCTGCAGCAGTACACACCATATAGTAGGTCTGACTCTGTTCAACTTAGCAATAGTGATCGCCAACCAATAACTTATACGGGTAAGTAAGGCAACATGACACTAACACTTGACTCTTCTTCCTTTCTTCTTAAAATGTCTCTGTCATTCCTTCGATGCGTAAAAATCTACTCTCCATTGCTCAATTTTGCACTAATAATCATGTTCTTTGTACTTTTGATGCTCGTCACTTCTATATCTTTAATCTCTTAGGGCCTATGTAAGGATAGTCTCTACAAGTTACCTGTCATCTCTCTCCGCTTACACGCTTTATTTGCCTCGGTCACCTCACCCACACTTTGGCACAATCGGCTAAGTCATCTATCTGCTAAAGTCATGTCTTACTTGAGTTCTAATAAATTGTTATCTACTCCTTCAAATTTAAATCCTCTTTCTGCTCCGGTTGTGCTTTAGGCAACTCTACACATCTTCCGTCTCCGAATTCACGTGAAATAAAAATCTTTTTTTCTTTTACTTTAGTTCACTCCGATGTATGGCAATCTCATGTACTTTATGTCTCTTATTATAAATATTATGTGTTGTTCACTGAAGACTCTACTCGTTTTACTTAGCTATACTTCATGAAACAAAAACGATCTTCAAGTTTCTGGTACAAGCACTTGAAACCAAAAACTTTGGCGAACTGAATTTATGCTTGAATTCTCATAGATTTCTATATGTCTTGTGCTTTACTGGTGATATGAAGTGATAATATTATGAATCAGAAAATTTGAAATAAATATGAAATCTCCTATTTATAGAAGACCAGAAGATATCATTGAATGGATGCAATTTGAAAAGGCACCAGCACAGGTGAACGTTCACACCGGTCACCATTGAACGTTCACGTCTGTTCACTGGTACTGTTTTAGGCTTAACCGTCTCGCAATTAACTAACTGTTTAACTGTCACTTTATTTAAATATTAAATAAATTGTCTTGCACCCAAGATCTGAGTCGACTCGGACCTGACCCAAGCTTGGATCGAATCAATAATCCAACTCAATCCAGCCCAACCCAGCCCGATTTGGGTTGTATACCCAATGGTTTGTCCTTTACTTCAAACTTTTAACTTAATATGAGCTCAAGTTCTTTCTCCATAACCAATGTGGAATTGCTTCCAACTTATAACTTTATATAGTTCTCAAGTTCTTCCTTTACAATCAATGTGGGATTATTTATCAATTCTAGTTTTCAACCAACCTCAAATGGGTGTTTTGCGAATTAAAATCTCATTCAAATCTTAATCATTTTTTACATATAAATATAATACGCCAATCCCAAAATGACGAGGAACACGTTGAAATACTAATCTGATTAATTTAATCAAGATTTTAAATTGCGGTATTGGGTTACGTAACAGTAACGGTCACACTGTAACGGTATCGGGAGTATCGGCCTGTCCGTAACAGGAATCAGCCGTAACGGTCGTGAATTTTTTAAAATCACTAGAACATTCTCAAAAACTCAATAAGAGTAATTGTTTCACTCATTTAACCTTTAATAAACACATTATAATAGATATTATGACATTTTAGGGTTATATACAACACAAAATATAAGTTAAAAAATTTTAGGACTAAATTGTAAAGAAGCCAATTAACAATTTTAGGACTAAATTGTAAACTAAAATTATTTCCAAACACTAAAATTGAAGCTAAAATCATAATTGAAGCTAATTAACACTATATTAACCACTACATATATATATATGTCATAAATAATAATGACAAAAGAAAAAAAAAATTGCTATAAAAATATAAGTTAAAAAATTTTAGGACTAAATTGTAAACAAGCCAATTAACAATTTTAAGACTAAATTGTAAAGTAAAATTATTTCCAAACCCCTCTAATTATCAGCCACACCCACACCCAAATCAAACGCGACACACACCCGAACGACCTAATGAGATGGAGAGAGAGAGAGAGAGAGAGACAAACGGAGGAGGCGACGGCTTGGAGCAACGACGAGACGGAGACGGCGATGAGTTGCTACGCGAAAAAGAGGAGACGTCGCTAGCGACAGCTATGTTCGGCGGCGACGAGTTGTTTCTGTTAAGGTTTGGTGACACCGCGACGAATATCTCAACGATTTGATGAGCTCTTTGGATTTCTGCTAATTGGTAAGTTTTTTGTTGTCTTCTACTATCTTTTTCTTCTCCTCTGCTCAATTATATGGAATATTCTCTGAAGAAAACTGAAAAGCTTGAGAGTGGGTGTCGGTTGTCGCCTTGTCGGGGACTTGAAACTAGGTCTTTACAGACTATAACGGTCGTTACGGTCTCAGTAACGGCCATTAACAACCCGTAATGGCCAGATACGGTGCGATTCAGACCTAGACTCCGGAATCGGTCATGTGTCGGTATCGGAGGATTCATTTTCCGGTACGAATCGGCCGTTACGTACCGTCACGGCCAATATTTAAAACCCTGAATTTAATTAATGGATCCCAATTTAATTAAAGTAAACAAAAATTCTAACACATTCAACATGTCATCAACCTATTACCAGGATCTCCATTGCCTAATCTCCAGTATTATAGGTTGAATCCCAAAGAACGGACAAAAATCAATAGGCGGGTAGACAAATTCCTCCCAAAAGGTAGACTTCAATCTGCCCTAAGCCCTTATGCACTTCTTGCTTTGTTGACTCCCAAAAAAGATGGTTCTTGGAGAATGTGTGTGGATAGTTGAGTCATTAATAGAATCACAATTAAGTACCGATTTCCTAGCCCTAGACTTGATGACTTGTTAGACCAAATAGCAGGGTCCAAATAGTACACAAAGATCGACTTGCGTAGTGGGTACAATCAAATTCGGATCCAACGAGGGGACAAATGGAAGATTGCCTTTAAGACCCAAGATGGCTTGTAAATGGTTAGTTATGCCATTTGGACTCTCCAATGCGCCAAGTACTTTCATGAGAGTGACTGAGATTTTACGGCCTTTGATTGGGAAATTTTTGGTGTATAATTTGATGACATCCTGATTTAGTACATCAAAGAATGAGAACATAAGCAATATCTGCATGGTTCTTGAGACTCTCAGGACCGCCAAATTGTATGTCAATCTCAAAAAACACTCCTTTATACAGCCTCAAGTACTTTAAAGGCTTTAGCATTATCATGGCCCCAATAATGGATTGTGTGAAGAAGGAAGAATTTAAGTGGAGTAAAGTGACCTTACATGTCATTAAAGTCCAGATGACTGAAGCCTAAACCCCAATGGAAATTGAAATCCTAAACCCCAATCCATTTCATTTGAACCCTAAATCAAACTCGAAATCGATGAAATTAAAATCGATTTCATTCCCTAAATCAAAATTGACGAAATTGATTTCACGTTCGAACCCTAAGAGGAAGACGAAATCGATTATCGAAAAAATAGCGATGGCAATGGCGACAGGCGATGGCACGGACGAGGAAGACGACGGCGATGAGGACAACGAAGAACAACGTTGAAACATAGAAGGAGAAAAAGGAAGAAAAAAATGATAAAGAAAAGAGAGGTTTACAAAAGTTGATAGCTAGACCTCACTAAAAAATTTCAAAAATACCAAGCGTGTCCTTTTTTTAGGATGGGAATAGATGGAAACAAAAAAAAATTGTATCTCACTTCTTAAGAAAAAAAGGAATGAATTATTGGTTTTGGGATAGAATGGGAATGGAAACAGAATTTACCAAACGGTGTTACCGAAAATAAATCCCAAAAATCTGGGAATGGGATGGGAACACTTACCAAACAAGCCCTTAGAAAATAAAAGGGGCAAGGGCCTTAGAATCTTAGATCGATCAGATTGTCTAGGGCAACAATCTAAACACAAATGATATGAAGCAAGCGAAGAGAAAAACCGCAGCAACAAAGCAAAGAGAAGGCAACACCAAGGCAGCGGCGTTGAGTGGCCAACGACAACTAAAGCGGTTGTAAGCGGCAGCAACGCGTGAGCGCCGAAGGCAGAAGGCAATGAGCAGCCGAGACGATTCAGGGGCGGAGTTCTGTAAACGGCGGAGGCGAGAGCAGCGTCACCGATTCAGGCAGTAAGCGGCACCGCCGATTCAGGCAGCGTGAGCAACAACTAGGCCAAAGACTGACAGGCGACGACCATGAAATCAAATGAAAAGTGAGGAAAAGAAGAGAATAAATGAATTTATGAGGATTGAAGATCGATTAGGTAGATACCATGTAAGAAATCAAGATTCAATGTTTTTCTATTATAGAGAATGATCCAATTTATACAAGAATTATGTTATAATTGTTCCTAAAATACTGTAACTATTCCTAAATACCTAAAATACAGATTTGTAACTGATATGAAATGATTACAATAATAATACAGATGTAACTATTCCTCAATACCAAAAATAATATGAAATGATCACAATAATAAAGAAAGGTTTAATAAGAGCTATGGGGCCACACCATATTCTTCGTAGACTTGGACCTAATGCTAATTTACTTAATTTTCAATGTGGAAGAGTAAGCGGCACCGCCGATTCGGGCAGCGTGAGCAACAACTAGGCCAAAGATTGACAGGCGAAGACCATGAAATCAAATGAAAAGTGAGGAAAAGAAGAGAATAAATGAATTTATGAGGATTGAAGATCGATTAGATAGATACCATGTAAGAAATCAAGATTCAATGTTTTTCTATTATAGAGAATGATCCAATTTATACAAGAAGAGTTATGTTTTTCTATTATAGAGAATGATCTAATTTATACAAGAGTTATGTTATAATTGTTCCTAAAATACTGTAACTATTCCTAAATATCTAAAATACAGATTTGTAACTGATATGAAATGATTACAATAATAATACAGATGTAACTATTCCTCAATACCTAAAATAATATGAAATGATCACAATAATGAAGAAAGGTTTACTAAGAGCTATGGGGCCACACCATATTCTTCGAAGACTTGGACCTAATGCTAATTTACTTGATTTACCATCTCATATGTATACTAGTCATGTTTTCAATGTGGAAGATTTGTTACCTTATCGAAGCACATTCGAGCCCCTATTGTTTCCACAGGTACCCTTCCTAGGAAAGACGTTAATTCACCTGCGCCAACACCGACGTTGCCCCATCTGCCACCATATTGCAAAGATCAAATTGAAGAGGTATTAGAAGATGACATCATTGGCTCGTCACAAGGTGGATTTCAAAGGTATCTTGTCAAATGGAAAGGTCGATCACTCTCAGATGCTACTTGGGTTCTAGATGAGAAGTTAAGCCGACTTGCACCTGACTCTTCGAGTAGTATCATTCTTATAACTCTCCGAAGGCAAGTTCTTTTCAATCAGGGAGAATTGATGAAGATCGATTAAGGCCACCGCTTCAAACTTATGTAAAGCGAGAGGGGAAAATCACTAGTGTCTCTCTTCCCGCATTAGTTAATTATAGCTATTAAAGTAACCGTTATTCCTATTTTTTGTTAAGCAACAATTATTCCTATTTTGTTAAGCAGCAGTTATTGTTTGTTATTCAGAGCCTATATAATGAAGATTTATTGTAATAGAAAGACATGTTTGATTAATTGATTATTGAATTATTTCAAAAACCTTATCTTCTTTATATTTTTATTTTTTTCAATTGGCCTCTTTCATCAACATGTTTTTTTTTTACCATTCAACAATCCAAACCATATCAAATTAGACAAAGTGATCTAAGATCAGATTTAATTGATTGAGATGCATTTATTTCAAATTTCCTTATATTATACAAGACGCAACATATTCGCTGTTTACAAAATATGAGAAGTTCAAATAGGATAAGTTTTTTTTTCAGGAAAAAAATCATGAATTTTGTACTCGGATATGATAAAGAAATGCCTCTAAAGGCCCTCGAGGAAATCTATTTGTGTTTTAAAATGATACTCGTGATGATACACGCATACCAAATGACTAGAGTTTAAGAAGAATATAAGAAAAGCTAAAGTTCACCGACGCCCCCACCGAGTTACTTTCCTTGTAAAATTTAAGGTTTCTGGTCAACTGGAAATTTAGCTGCTTGTGTTAGACAAAAAGAAGTTACCGGAGTTTTTCCCAGAAAGGTTATTGGCTCAACATCTGCACCAAGAGCAAGAGAAAAAACACAGAGAGCATATGCTGATTTATCTTCATATGCCATCAACAAATTGTTCAGACCTACGGTAAGAGATTGAATATGAGAACAACTCTGAGGATTGAAAAACCACAAGAATCAAATCAATAGAATAGAAAATAAACAAAGGAAAGTGATTATAACCACCTTCATGACCTATCTTCTGCAGAAACCACTTTCTGCATAATTTAGTTTCCCATTGAATAACACCAGCAACAAAGGATGTCAGTTCCATGAAGAAATCAAGCCAAAATCATTAGACTGTTGATTAAGATGATGCTTGATATATATTAAAAAAAAAAAAGAGGACGCAGACTGCTAAGTCTATTAAATTCTTTTGTTAAGTGTGTAGTCCATTCAACTAAGATAGTGAGATGTAAAAGGCTTCCTGAGGAAGAATCTCAGAAAAATATCTTTAAGTATATAAAGACAATAAAGAGCAATCAAATTTTCAGTTTAAGAAATATAGGGTCCATTTCATTAACAGCTTGCAGCTACCGGAAAAATGAAAACAATTTTCAAAAACTGTTTATTAAAACCTGTTTGGCATGTTCAAATTATAGCTTCCAAAAATTTTGAAAACAATTTTCTTAAACACAATTTGTGAGCATTATGAAAACTTTTTGGTTTGCCCGAAGATAATTTTTTTAAACCAAAGTCCTTATAAATAACGTGTTGAAATATAAAAGTAGGAACAGTGTGATTGATTGAATATTTTGAAAGAGATGAGAAGAGAGGTGATGTTATTGATATAATTGTGTTAGAGAGAGAAAAGAAAGATAAATGTGAGAAAAATATTAAAAGCGTGAGGAAAAGGGGGGAAAAAGTTGAAAATTAAATTTCTTAAAATAAAAAAAGTATAATAGTTAAAAAAAGGTGAGGTAAGATGCTGGATTGAGTACTATGAAAATTATTTTCCAAAATAAATTTGGAATTACCTTGTAAAAAGAAAACTAATTGATTTTTTTTTTTTTAAAGGAAAGAGTTGGAAAGTCAACCAAACGCAGCCATAATAACTTACAGAATTCAACAACTTCCGAAAGACTAGAATCAATCAGACCCAAACAAGATAACTACAGTGTAATTTTGCCAAAAAATGGTCCTGCAATTATTTTTTTAATGTCAACAAGAATTGCAATTATTTCATCAAAGCAAATGAACCATGTAAGTCAGTCTAGGATATTTGATGGTTAAATAATTAACTTATCAAACGAGTACCATTATAACTAGCACAACCTTCTAAATTGAAATGGAATCTGAAATGATGGGAAGTGGGAGAAACTTACCTATATTTATGAAACAATGAAGTAGAAAACTTACATGTACGGCCCTGAAAAAAAAAAAAAAGTAGCTCAAATATGTTAAAACCATTACCATCCACCCTTAAGATACCATTTATATGAATGTAACATATATATATATATATATATATAGTAGTGTAGAGTGTATATCCGTGCATAAAAGCATTAATTATGATCTTCTACTCATTCATTGTAAATATATTGTGAGAAAAAAAGTACAAATCAAATCCAATTTAATTCTAATTAAAAAGCTAATCATAAACCAACTCTAATTTTAAAAATAACTCTAATTGATTTTATTTCAATAAATCGTGCACAATTCTAAGTCTAATTTTAAGATAGAAACAAATTTGAGAATATAACTATCTCCTTCTTTTGGAGGTAAATGGATGATACAAAGGGGGAGTGGGGGACGCAAAAGGCCCACTTTGGAGGGTTGTTAAAGGAGGTGAGAATGCTTGTGGGGTTAAAGAAGGGTGGGGTAGAGGGGACCGCAAGTGTTTGAACCACCAACTAAGATTTGATCTCATAATTCTCATCCTATGAAGCATGGACACAGACACGACACGACACGGACACGGCGACACCACAATTTTTCAAAAACCCCGACACGGACACAGCATGGACACGTCAATAATTAAATATATAATTATATAATATATATATTAATTTAATTAACGAAATACATGTTGTCATTAAGTAAATTTATTAAAAAAATTATTAAGTTAATTATAATTATATATCAAAATTAAAAAATTAGTGATCGTTCATATGTTAATTTTTATTTGATTTTAAAAATTTTGGGGTTCAATTGTTATTTTACAATATTATTTTTTAACTTTTATGCTTAAATGACCTATTAAATATTTTTATAGGGTAGTTTATGTATTTTGTTATAAGGGGCAAAAAATTAGGCAGAAGGGTAAGCATCGATATTTGTTCAGTCTTATCATTTCTCTTAGGGCAGCTCCAACAGAGATGCTATCCCCTGTGCCATAATAGAAATGGCGTTTTTGAAGCGCAAAAACAACTCCAACGGCTATGGCATATGGTGTGCCATTTTTGGCACACCAGGTCTGGTGTGCCATATTTGGCACAGCAGGCCTATGGAGTAGCAACAGCGACCGTTGGAGTAGCCAACGGTCTAAGATTTGAAATCAAAACCCCAATTTCAAAAAAAATAACAGTGTATAAATTCAGAACATGTAGGAACAAGCAAATGAAAATCATACCAATCGCAAGTCTGAATTGCAAGCTGCCGGCTCCGTCGCAACGCAATCGCCGTCTCCACAAGCCACCATCGCAATCGCCGTCTTCGCAAGCCGCCATCGCAATCGCCGTCTCCGCAAGTCGCCATTGCAATCGCAACCGTCGCAACCATCTCCGTCGCAAGCCGCCATTGCCGTCTTCGTCGCAATCGCCGTCTCCAAAGGTCGATCTTCTCTCTCTCTCTTTCTCTCTCTCTCTCTCTCTCTGTGTATTTCGATCGGTTTTGGGAGAATTAGGGCAAAACAACCCTTTTGTGCTTTTGTGCGATGTGATCAAGCAGGGGAGGTTTATTTAACATTTGGTTTGGTTAGGCTAAGTTCAAATTATGGGCTGGCTAATCATATTTGATTGAATTAGGGAATGGGCAGTGTTAATTTAGATTATGGGCTTGGGTTATGGTTTGGGTTAACATAATTTAGATTAGGAAATTTGGGTTGGGTTATGATTTGGGCTAATTCATATTTAGTTGTTGTTTGTCCGATTTATTTACTTTAATTTAATATATGAGATGAGTTCTGAACCAAATCAGTATTACACTAATCTTCTTTTAGATGATTTTTCTGAAGATCAACCTGAAACTGAACCAATCCCCTACAATGAAAATATAGCGAGATCAACGACTAGGAAGGCACAAAGAGCAAAAAATTTCAATCCTATCGAGGATATTCTTATTGTTTTTGGTTGGCTGAACACAAGCAAAGATCCGATCACCGATAGTGGTCAACAACACAATGCGTTTTGGAAGAGAATACATGAATACTTCAACATGAATGGAGGAGCTGAATTTGGGCGTAGTCAATCATCTATTATGAGCCGATGGCAAGATAGTAATAAACAATGTGCTAAATTTATTGGATATCATAACTTGATTCAAAGAACTCATCAAAGCGGTCATACTGACCAAAGCAGGGTAATACATTGAATAGAAATAATAAATTTTGAAATTATGTTTTAAAATTTTAATGTTATTTTTTTTGTTTTTGCAGCTTCTTAAAGCAAAAGAGTTGTATATTGCAGAATCCAACAAAAAATTCATGTACGAGCATTGTTGGGAAATACTGAAAAGTGAACGCAAATGGACTGATCTCCTATCAAGTGGTAGCAAAGAGCAAAAAAGTTACTCAAGTTCAAGTCCCGCTACATCTCCTGCTGCAAGTCCAGATTGTGTTAATTTAGTAGATGATCATGAAATTAGAATAACCCAAGAAAGGCCTTTAAGCAGAAAAGCCTCCAAGAAACAAGTCAAAGATAAAAAATCAATGGAAGCTGCAGAATTAAGAGACGCTATTGAGGTTTTAGATAAATTTCGAGAAGATAAGTTGAAAATGGAAAATGGTAAAGCTGAACGAGCTCGTGAGACACTGTATCTACATGCCCAACAGCTACGACAACATGTCATTCAGTTAGAACTTGAAAAAGAAAAAATAGAAATGGAGAAAAGAGCTGAACGCAATCGTATAATGCAAATCGATACTTGGATCCCGTCTCTGCTCAGTATTATGATCGTCTAAAAATGGAAATCATTAAAGAGATGGGTTTTAATTTGTAAGGTATTTTTTATTTTGAATAATGTAGTTATGCAGTCTATATGCTAGTCATATATTTTTCATATAGTCAATCAATGCATTCATCAAATTCAAACTACATGAATTTTAAAATTTTAATTTTAGCGCTTTACTTTGAACCAAAATTTTAGATTTGGCGTCAAAATTAAAATCGAAAATTTTAATTTTTGTATTTTAGTTAATTATACCTTTTGGCGGATTAATTAAAAATTAAAATTTTAATTAATTTTAATTTTTACGCATTAATGTGAAACTAAAAACTAATATTTAGCGGTTAAATTGAAATCTCAAAATTCAATTAGATTAATTTGTTAATTTTAGTTTTTAATTAAAAAAATGGCACACCACAAAGAGCACATTTATTGGAGTGCTTTTTTTTTGGGGTGTGCCATTTGGGCAAATGGCACACCAAATTTTACCACATCTCTCTCTCTCTCTCTCCCTCCCTCCCTCTCTCTCTCTCCAGCAGGGTATGAAAAGCCCCCAGCAGAACTGAACATAAAGAAAGAAGCGTCAGAAGAAGAACAATTATGCTCTCTCACGGCTAAAAAAAAAAAAAAAAAAAAACGGTCGCGGACTTCGCCTTCGCCGTCGCCGTCCACGCTTGAGGTCGTCGCCATCGTCATCCACACTCGAGGTCGTCGCCGTCGTCATCCATGCTTTCTCTCAATGAGTAATCCATCCCGCTAGATCGGAGACTGACCCACCTTCATCCATGCTTTCTCTCAGTAAGTTCTCCATCCCGCTAGATCGGAGACCGACATCATCTCACCGACACGTTTCCCTTCGCGTGTCCGACGCGTTTCCTTTCACGTGTCCACGCCGTGTCGGAATTAAAAATAAATAAATAAAATAATCGACACGCTCCGACACGTGTCGAAGGCGTGTCGGACACCGACACTCAATCGTCCGGGAAGTGTCCGTGCTTCCTAGTTCTCATCTCTTTTATGCAGAAGTTGGAGTCATTTTTGTGGATGCTTCCCCAGGAGGCAGCCAAGGAGATTAAAGATGTCCTTGATAGCTATGGGGTGGCATCTGGACAATCAATTAACAAAGGAAAGTCAGCAATTGTCTTCAGCAAAAACTCAACCCCCCCCCCCCCCCCGGGACAAAGCTTCAATTTTGGAGATTCTATTAATCGTCATGAAAAGTATTTGGGCCTTCCATCGGTGGTGATGCATCCAAGAAAGAAGTTTTTGCAAACCTTAAGGAAAGGATATGGGGAGGGGTGATGGGGATTGTTTTATTAGAGAAAGAAAATATGATCTCTTCATATTGATACCACAATATATATATAAAGTAAAGCCTGTTAGAAGGAGAATTTTATGTACATTCTTCTCTCAAAGAGGAATCTATTTATACAAGTATAAAGAATAAATCATGAAATTTAAATTCTATGTTATAACCTACAATTACTATTGATTGATTGCATATTTATTCCCATTATTTACAATTGTGGAGGGGCTGAAATCATGGTGGTTGAACACTACCCGCAAACTCAGTTGTCCGAGAGGGCGAGGTTGGACCATAGAATATTAAAGTGTTTCTTGTGAAGTCCTTTAGTGAATATGTCTGCAATCTGAGCCTTAGAAAGAACAAATTGGACCCGATGTGTGCTAGTAAGAATATGATCCCTTATGAAGTGGTAGTTCAATTCAATGTGCTCACTGCTTAGTACGAGTGTGGAACACAAAATTTGAAGTCATGTAAGTAGTGCTGAGATTATCACATAGTAAGGTGATAGGCGTGGAAATAGGAAATTGTAAATCCTAAAGCAGATGAAGTATCCACGTAGATTCAGCACAAACATGAGCAAGAGATCGATATCGACTTCGGAGCTTGAGTGAAAGACAGTAGGTTGTTTCTTGGCGGTCCAAGGGATCAGATTGGAATCCAAGAAAATATAAAAACCGGTGGTAACACCAAAGTCTAAAGTCCCTTTAGGAAGTGAGGGATCTGTTTGGCGGCCATAAGATGATGCGAACATTCAATGGTTACACGTCATTAGGCTGGTACCCGTTGCCCTCTTGTCCGAATAGATAGTACAATCCGATATCCTCTCCCAAGGGCTCTCCTTGCTTAGCTTCCATCTCTAAAGAACCGACATGTTGCACCAAAACTACTTGCATCCCTAAATGGCTTTAGGTCATAACCAATGAATTTAAAGCATTATTGAAGAACGACACTTGCGGGGTTGTTCCTCCTTCCCCACATCAATATGTTATAGGTTGTAAGTGGGCCTTCAAACTCTAAAGCAGATGGTTCCATCGAGAGGTACAAAGCTCGACTAGTAGCCAAGGGATTTCATCAACAGGCGGGTGTTGACTTTGGTAAGTGTTGGAAATTTGGTCAATTAGGGATTTGGCCTTGATTCAACCGTGATCCTAGAAATATGCTATGATTTGTGTTTTATGTAAATATGGATAGTCAATGCTGTAAATTAGGAATAATAGGCAGCTATCATTATTTAGATTTATTTTCTTCCTTTTTTACTGTTATTCCTCTCCTTATTAAAGAGGTTCTTGTACGCATTCAGAAAAGGGATTAAGACACATTTTTTCATTCTGCTGGCCCAAACTTATTAAGCCATGTCTGAGGTTGTCTGAAACCACCCCAAATCCTGCCGTTGTTGTCCAAACAAGAACTTCAGAGACCCAGCCGAATAATTCCAATACCCACTCTGTCCAAATCACCACCATTCGTTTAAATGGTGATAATTTCCTTCATTGGTCTCAATATGTCCGGATGTATATCCGTGGGCAAGGAGAAATTGGCTACATCACCGGGGACAAGAAAGCTCCTGCAGCAAACGATCCATTGTATACCAATTACGATGCTGAAAACTCCATGGTTATGACATGGCTGGTCAATTCCATGGAGATGAAGATATCAGTTCCAATTATATGTGCAATACTACTGCAAAGGAATTGTGGGATAATGTAAATCAGATGTACTCTAACCTGGGTAATCAATCTCAGGTTTTTGAGTTGACTCTGAAATTGGGAGAAGTTCGGCAAGGTGATGACTCTATCACCAAATACTTCAATTCGCTGAAGAGATTGTGGCAACACCTTGACCTCTTTAACACATACGAATGGAAGTCTATTGATGATTGCAACCACCACAAGAAAACGGTGGAAGACAGACGTATTTACAAGTTTTTTGCTGGTCTCAACGTCGAGTTTGATGAAGTGTGAGGAAGGATCATTGGCAAACCTCCTCTCCCATCTATTAGTGAAGTTTTTGCTGAAGTTAGGAGAGAAGAAAGCCGAAGGAGTGTCATGCTCGGAAAAAAGACCACTGGTGAGTCAATTGAAAACTCTACCTTGATCACTGATGTTGCTACCTACAAGTCTACAAGTTACCAGCGCAGGGGCAATGAGAAGCCACAGGTCTGGTGCGACTATTGCAACAAGCCACGCCATACTCATGAAACTTGTTGGAAAATTCATGGCAAACCTGCCAATTGGAAAAGCAGTAAGCAAGAAGAGAAGAGCAACCGTGGGGTCCCTACTGCTAATGAGGTCGACCCATGTCCTTTCAACAAAGAGCAAATTGATCAACTCTTGAAACTGATTAAGTCCAATTCCTCATCTAGTATTCCTAGTGTTTCCTTGGCACAAACAGGCACAAAGCATAAAGCCCTTTCTTGTCTAAATTACTCTCCATCGATTATAGATTCCGGAGCCTCCGATCATATGACTAGTTTTTCTCATTTGTTTAATACCTATTCTCCTTGATTTGGCAATGAAAAAAACAGAATTGCTGATGGTAGTTTCTCACCTATTACAGGAAAAGGACTTATTCAACTGACCGAGAAAATTAATCTCAATTCTATTCTTCATGTTCCTAAATTAGCCTGCAATCTTTTGTTTGTTAGTAAACTACCCAAAGATTCTAATTGTCGTATTACTTTCTTTGAATCACGTTGTGAATTTCAAGACCAGAACTCGAGGACGATGATTGGGCGTGCTAAGATGATCGAAGGTCTTTACTACTTTGATCAAATCTCTATTAGTAATAAAAAGGCTCAGGGCTTTAGTAGTACTAGTTCAATTTTTGTTCCGAGACAAAATTATGCTATGGCATCTTAGACTAGGACATCCTAGTTTTCCCCATCTGAAACATTTATTTTTGCCTATCTGAAACATTTATTTCCAGACTTATTTAAAGGAATGGATTATTCTTCTCTTCAATGTGAAAGTTGCATTTTGGCAAAAAATCATCGTTCTACATATTTACCAAAACCCTACCAAGCTTCCAAACCTTTTTATATAATTCATAGTGATGTTTGGGGTCCTTCTAAAATTTCTACTCTTTCTGGAAAAAGATGATTTGTTACATTTATTGACGATCATACACTTTTGTGTTGGGTTTATATGATGAACAAAAAATATGAAGTGGAAAACTTATTCAAAAAAATTTACATTATGATTGCAAATCAATTTCAAACCAAAATTGGTATTTTACACTCTAACAATATAACAGAGTATTTCAATGAGCACTTGGGTGATTTTTTTAAAGAAAAAGGCATTCACCACCAATCTACTTGTCGGGATACCCCTCAACAAAATGGCATTGCTGAACATAAAAACAAACATTCACTCGAAGTAGCACGTGCCATAATGTTTTCTATGCATATCCCAAATTATTTTTGGGGTGAAGCTGTTTTGACGACATCCTATTTAATAAACAGGATGCCCACTAAAGTGTTAAAATACAAAACACCACCTGAGTGCCTAAAAGAATATTTTCCCAAAACTAGATTACATTCGGACCTGCCTGTCAAGGTGTTTGGATGTACTGTATATGTTCATATACCAAGTCAATTTCGTTCAAAACTTGACCCACGGGCTGTAAAATGTGTTTTTTTTTGGGGGGGTTATGCTTCACAACAAAAAAGGCTACAAGTGTTATGACCCTCGAACAAAAAAAAATTCATGTGAGTATGGATGTTTCTTTTTTCGAAAAACAACCCTATTTTACCCAAAAATCTCTTTAGGGGGAGAAACTGTTAGGCCCCATATTCTAGAAGAAAGGGCAATTTGGGTAGATTAGGTTAATGGTGGTTATTAGTTTGTTAGGTAGAATTTATGTTATGAATTTGTTTTAATATTCTGTTAGGAAGTGCATGGTGAGCATAAAAAGGGGTAGCTAAGATTGAATGGGGCATCGGAAAATTTATAATTGTTTTGGATTGAGTTTAGCTCATTTGAAGAGTCCCAAGTCTCTCAAATTACTTGGTTGGAGAGTTTCCAAGCCTTTCGAATGCTTGGTTTATCTTTGTAATCGTTAGATTGTTAAATAAATTTAATGTTAGGCCCCAAGTTCTGCCGGTGATGTTCATGAGTATCGTTGTCGGTACAACGCGCTTTCGGCTCCTCAGAATGATTTGTCTCAAGAATTGGCATGGGGTCATTTCATTAATGGGCTGAAACCATAGATAAGGGCTGAGTTAAGGGGGTTAGAACCAACTAATTTGGGCAGGGCTATGGAATTGGCCCAAATAATTGAGAAAAAATTAATGGCCCAGCAGTTTGTTAAGCCCAATTCCTCAAAATATATGGTTGGTCCATCACAACCTAACCAGAATTTCAGGCCCATTGCTTCATCAAGCCATCATTTGCTTCATCACAACCTAATCAGCATTTCAGGCCCATTGCTTCATCAAGCCCAAAAGAAAAATCTCAGAGGACTACTCAAAGCCCACAAAGATCACCATGGTCAGTCTAAAAGAATGATGTGAGATCCTGGGAAGCTACCAACGATAAGAGTAATTAACTTCACCTTGAGGATAAGGTGAATGTTTGGGCGGCAGGTAATGTTAGGCCCCATATTCTAGAAGAAAGGGCAATTTGGGTAGATTAGATTAATGGTGGTTATTAGTTTGTTAGGTAGAATTTCTGTTATGAATTTGTTTTAATATTCTGTTAGGGAGTGCATGGTGAGCATAAAAAGGGGTAGCTGAAGTTGAATGGGGCATCGGAAAATCGATAATTGTTTTGGATTGAGCTCAGCTCATTTGAAGAGTCTCAAGTCTCTCGAATTACTTGGTTGGAGAGTTCCTAAACCTCTCGAATGCTTGGTTTATCTTTGTAATCATTAGATTGTTAAATAAATTTAATGTTAGGCCCCAAGTTCTAGAATGAGGGGTAAATTGGTTAATTCAAAATAAGGTTGTTATTTTGTTATGCAGTTTGTTATAGAATCTGTTTTAGAGTTAGTTATGAATGGATGAGAAGATTATAAAAGGGAGATGAAGGTCAGTGCAGTGGAAAAATGGGAAAATTGTATTGAATGAGCTTTTACTCATTTTGGGAGAGGCCCAAGCCTCTCGAAAGCTGAGATTTGTCTTTGTTATCTTTCTTTTCTTCAATAAAATTTATAGCTATTGTTCAAATCATATCAGAAACATGAAATTGAAGACAATTTTTAGGATGTTTTTGTCCCACTTCCCAATATAATCTACCCTACACAAGAACCACATGTTTCTGATAATGGTCACTTAGGAGATTCGGGTCCTTTGGTGCCAAGTGAAGGGGTTTCTCGCGCAGGGGAAGAAGTACTACAAACTGTCAAAACGATCTGAATTCTAAACCTAAGGTTTATACTAGGAAGAGATTTCACCAAAGGAACAAAGACTTGAATGTTAACTCTACACAAAACCATTTTGAAAACCCGAGAAATGGCACTATGAGTTCAGGTAATTCTATTCCAACTCCTATTCTAATTCCTTCGGCTTTGCTAAATAGTTCACCAGTTGATTCTTCAACTATTCCCAATAATTTGCCTATTATTCCTGATTTTGAAAACTCGAGAAATGGCACTATGAGTTCAGGTAATTCTATTCCAACTCCTACTCTAATTCCTTCAGCTTTGCCTAATAGTTCACCAGTTGATTCTTCAACTATTCCCAATAATTTGCCTCTTATTCCTGATCTTGATGTTCCTATAGCAATTAGGAAAGGTTTATGAAGTTGCACTAAACATCCTATTGCTAAATATCTCTCCTACCAAAGACTATCAAAGAATCATAAAGCTTTCACATCTAGAATTTCACACTTGTTTGTTCCAAGGAATATATAGGAAGCATTGGATGATCCGAATTGGAAATTAGCAATTATAGAGGAGATGAATACTCTAAGGAGAAGTGGTACTTGGGAGATAGTTGATCTGCCCCGAAACCAGAAAACAGTAGGGTGTAAGTCGGTGTTTACAATAAAGTGTAAAGCTGATGGGAGTTTTGAGAGGTACAAGACCAAACTTGTGGCTAAAGGCTTTACCCAAACTTATGGGATTAATTATCACGAGAACTTTGCTCCTATTGCTAAAATAAACTCTATCAGAGTCCTGTTGTCCTTTGCAGTAAATTTAGACTGGCCTTTGCACCAACTTGATGTAAAAAATGCCTTTCTTAATGGTGATCTTGAAGACGAGGTTTTCATGAGCTTGCCACCGGGATTCGAAAAGAAACTTGGGAGTGACAAAGTATGTAGGTTGAAGAAGTCCTCGTACGTACTCAAACAGTCACCAAGAGCGTGGTTTGAACGTTTTGGGAAGGCAGTAACCAGTTATGGCTTCCTTCAGAGTCAAGCAGATCACACTATATTCTATAAACACTCAAAAGACGGTAAAGTTACAATTTTGATTGTTTATGTTGATGACATCATTTTAACTAGTAATGATGAGACAGAGTTTGCAGTCCTCAAGAAGAGACTTGCAAAAGAGTTACAAATTAAGGACTTGGAAATCCTAAAATACTTCCTTGGAATGGAGTTGGCAAGATCCAAAGAAGGTATTTTTGTCAATTAGAGAAAATATGTACTTGACCTACTTGACGAAATAGGTTTACTAGGCTGCAGGGTGGCAGAGACTCCCATTGAGCCTAATTTGAAGTTCCATGCTGCTAAAACTGAAGAAGTAAAGGCTAGGGAACAATATCAGAGACTTGTAGGTAGATTAATCTACTTGTCTCATACACGACCTGATATTGCTTTTGCAATTAGCATGTAAGTCAGTTTATGCACTCACTAGGGTCGGGGCCTTTCACGGCGGTTTACAGAATCTTAAGATATCTGAAAGGGACTCCTGGCAAGGGCTTACTATTCAAGAAACATGGTCACCTGCAAGTTGAAGTCTACACTGATGCAGACTGGGCAGGAAGTGTTACTGATAAGAGATCTACTTCGGGCTACTGTTCTTTTGTTGGAGGAAACCTAGTTACCTGGCGAAGCAAAAAACAAAATGTGGTGATTAGAAGTAGTGCAGAAGTAGAGCTCAGAGTTGTTGCCCATGGAATTTGTGAGGTAATGTGAATCAAAAGGATACTTGAAGAGCTGAAGTTTTCTCATTCAGCACCTATAAAAGTCTATTGTGACAACAAGGCAGCTATCTCTATAGCTCATAACCCAGTGCTACATGATCATACCAAACATATAGAAGTGGACAAACATTTCATCAAGGAGAAGCTCGATGCTAGAATAATATGCATGCCATACCTTCGAACAACCGAACAACTTGCTGATGTTCTAACTAAGGGACAACACAAGAAGCAATTTGATAAACTAATTGGCAAGCTGGCCATGGACAACAACTACAAACCAGCTTGAGGGGGAGTGCTGGAAATTTGGTCAATTGAGGATTTGGCCTAGATTCAGATGTGATCCTAGAAATATGCTAGGATTTGTGTTTTATGTAAATATGGATAGTCAATGGTGTAAATTAGGAATGATAGGCAATTGTCATTATTTAGATTTATTTTCTCCCTTTTTTACTATTATTCTTCTCCTTATTAAAGAGGTTCTTGTACTCATTCAGAAAAGGGATCAAGACACATATTCTTTCATACTTTCCAAGTATAAGGTATTCAGTCCTATAATCAAACCAACTATTGTTTGTATTATGCACAGTATTGTTGTATCCTTTGGGTGGAAATGCATTTATTCACTGCATTTTGGATGAATCTGTCCATATAAGTCAAACACCTGGCTACACAGATCCCGCTTGTCCTCATCATGTGTTGTCATCTACAAAAGGTTATTGATGGCCTCAAACAAGCACCCCAAGCTGGGTTTCAACATCCCAGCAACTTCCTCTTACAATATGGTTTCACCCAACGTCATGTTGATCACACTCTATTTAACTATCGCTCTGATACCATGTTAGAAGGAAAATTTATTGCATATTTTTCTCTCAAGGAGGCATCAATTTATACAAGTATAAAGAGCAAATCATGAAATTTAAATCCTAAGTTATAGCCTACAATTACTATTAGTCGAGTACACATTTATTCTCATTATTTACAATTATGGAGGGGATGAAATCATGGTGGTTTAGCAAAAACAAGGGATTTGATTCTAACCTAAATAGGAAAATAACCCTTTAAACTAGGAAACTAAATCAGGGATGAAATCAGGTAACAACCTACTCGAATCTCCATATTTAGTAAAATAATATATAGTTGCAAACACCTAAAAATCAGGACTAATAAAGACGAATTTTTACACTTGCCCTCAAGTTGACAAGTTGGGTTATAGATTTTAATCATGCCTAGCTTGGAATTTAAGTCTTCAAAACTAGTTGGTTGTAGAGCTTTGGTGAAGATATCTACAAGCTAGAGAAATGTTGGTGTGTAGATCAGAATTATTGTTTCTTCCTGGATTTTTTCTTTGATGAAATGGCAATTAATCTCCACATGTTTAGTCCTATCATGATGAACAGGGTTTTTAACAATACCAAGGGCAGTCTGATTCTCACAAAACATCTTTACAGGAGTAACCTTTTCAGCCGGATTCCTTCACACGTGTTGTGAGCAATTGCTCTGAATTCTGCTTCTGCACTACCTTGTGTTGCCAACAATTGTTTCTTGCTCCTCCAATGACTAAAGTTCCCCATGCATAAGTAAAGTACCCAAAAGTTGATCTTCGATCTATTGTTGAACCAACCCAGTCAAAATCATAAGAGACTTCAATGTCTCCATTTGATGTCTTTTTTATGTAGACCCTTGCCTGGTGTCATCTTTAGGTATCATAGGATCCGATGTACTGCATTCATGTGTTCCTCAGTAAGATTGTTCATAAATTGGCTCACCATGCTAACAGAAAGCCTATTATCAGGTCTTGTATGTGAGAGATATGAGTTTTCCCACAAGTCGGTGGTACCTGCATTTGTTTATGAGAGCACTACATTCCACTGTACCTAGCTTATTTGTATGGTCCATAGGAGTATCAATAGGCTGACACACGAGTATCCTTGTTTCTATTAACAAGTTTAGGACATAATTGCATTGAGAGACAGCAATAACCTTCTTTGATTGAGCCACTTCCATGCCAAGAGTATTTAAATTTTCCTGTGTCTTTGATTTCAAATTCTTTGGCAAGGAAGCTTATCATCCATGCAGACAATGAGAATCGTTGTCTTGCTTTTAGGTGAATGTTTCACAAATAGAGTATGATCATCCTTACACTAAGAATACCTACACCTCTTCATGACTTTTGTCAACCTATCAAACCAAGTTCAAAGAGACTGCTTGAGACCATATAGGGGCTTTTTGAGTTTGCAAACTTTGTTTACATTTGCATGAGTTTCAAAGCCAAGAGGTATTTCCATGTAAACTTCTTCCAGATTACCGTTTAGAATTGCATTCTTTACGTCCAACTGATGAAGAGGCCAATCTAAGTTGGCAGCCAATGATAGCAAGACTCGGATTGTGTTGAGTTCGGCAAATGGGGCAATGTCTCCTAATGTCAATGCCATAAGAGTAAGCAAATCTCTTTGCAACCAGCCTAACTTTGAACCTGTCCACGCTTCCATCAGCCTAGTGTTTTACGGTGAAAATCCATTTACAGCCAACTAGGTTTTTCCCTGTTGGTAACTCCAAGATTTCCCAAGTTCTATTCTTCTCTAAAGCCCAAATTTCTTCCCAAATGGCAGCCTTCCATCTAGTAGTTTGAGAGCATCTTGGATATTGTTGGGAATCTGTATGTTGGTAACATTTATAACAAAATCTCGAAAGGTAGGTGATAATCATTCATAAGAGACAAAGTTACCAATCGAATGTTTTGTAAATGATCTAACACTTTCCTCAAAAGCTTTGGTTAATCAAGATTATTATCATTAGAAAACTCACTATAAACAATTTCAGAACTAGCCTTACCTAGAGGAATTTCACTTGAGCTTGGACTAGCTGAGGATGTGTTGGTTGTTCTATGTCTTCTCGAGTCTTTCTTTCTTTTTTTTGGAATAGACACTGAACTCAAGTATTTTTGGTTGAGTGAGAGTTGCGCATTGTGAAGACTCGGAGGATCTGACAGTTACTTCACTGATTCAATTTGGGGACTAGGCAAATCCATTTGAAGGTTAGGAGAGACAAGAGACTCTAGTAGGTCATATTAAGGACAAGATGGTGAAATAAGTTCAAATTCCCAAACCTGACATTCCTGTATAGAATTCGCCCCCAGAATATGATATTTGGGATGGTAAGGATGATGACCCGAGAGGTTATAATAATTGATGAGGACCAAAAATGGTTCACCGGACACGTCACTCTACGATCCAAAATATTGAACATCTCCCAACTTAATTCTCTTTTGCTCAACTTAATTTTCTGCAAAACAATGCAACATGAGTGGACCTGTCCGCGTTGCACCTCTGGTGTAAGAATAAGTCGAGGGTTTCTTAGTAAAATTTTGGTAGAGTCATAGCTAGGAAAAACTATGCATACCTGGTTAGACCCAATTGTAAGTATTTATAGGCGTGGGAGGACTTGTTTGGCAAGTCTCCCCATGATCTTGGCCAATCGCCAGTATCACAACATGAATGGTGGGATATGGGAGGAAAGCAGCGCTATTGAGCAATAATGACTCTTTCCTAAACAAGCGGCATCCTCTACAACTGTTTCAGTAGTCGCGTCATGCCCTGGGGCCATGGATCCAATCCCAATTAATTGCGGCGACGATCACGGAGTCGAGAGGGGACACTCAGTTACTTGGACAAGGTAGTGAAGCTTTCCTTCGTGGGTTAAGGGTGTCTTGGCCGCCCCGATTGGCAGCCTCAACAAAGCAGACCAGGGTCGCAGCCCCGATTAGGGTGCAGAGTTGATGCCGTGGGGTCAGACTTTCCCTAGTCAGGTTAGTGTTGTAGCTAGCTCGTTGCGGCCAAAGAGTTCCCCGTGCCTAGCACATACTCGGGAAACGTGGCTGAAAATTG
Organism: Eucommia ulmoides; assembly: GCA_016647705.1. Taxonomy (NCBI): domain Eukaryota; kingdom Viridiplantae; phylum Streptophyta; class Magnoliopsida; order Garryales; family Eucommiaceae; genus Eucommia; species Eucommia ulmoides. The sequence goes on along the minus strand of CM028327.1, from coordinate 22,839,640 downwards.
AGTTAGGCTCGATTTCCTCTCCATCAATAATAATATTAGGATGGTGATGTCAAGCCAAGGTCACGCTTTGCCTCAGGGGTGGGGTCCGTGGGGTAAGGTGTGAGAGTTTTTGGTATCACAGCCTAGGTTATAGCTGTGTAGACTTGTTAGGTTGTCTTATTAGTAGTGAACCGTAGGATGTGTGGTTGAGTAGTGATGTTGGTTAGCACATGATTTGAAGTCATTTTACTTGACCTAGTGGGTAGTACATATGCATCAAGCACTATTTGAGGAGGCGAGCATTGATACAATGGTGCTAATGGACAGCAAGAAAACCAGGAGATATCTAAAATCGACTAATTGATTAAGCTGATTTGGTACATGGGCTTCTAGGAACTACCTATGTTTTGTCACGAAACATAACTAAAGGTAGCCGGTGATCAAGAGGTTCCCAAACGAGTATGTTGCGCAAGCAAACGGGCTGGCGTTTAGTCTCGTCACAGAAGCGTTTTGTGGCAAACGCGTTGAGTTGCAACATACTATGTCTATGGGCAGATTGATGAAGACTACAACAACTACTTTGATATATGTGAATGCCAAAAACAGAGGGTCAAGGCAAGAGTCGATCCGACGAGGGCGTCAGATTCTTTTCATGGGGGTGTGGTTTGTTAGCCCCTAATAATACTGGAAAAACAAGATGGCGCAAACTTGGTGCGCTTTTTAACCAAATGTGGTGTATGCAACACCAAACATAGGCATTGGTACAAAAAAACACTGTTTTTGTGCATATTTCAAACCAGATATGATGCACGCAACACCAAACGAAGGCGTTGGTACAAAATAGGCATGGAGATTATCTTAAGTTTAACAAATGTTAGGCGAGGACACTATCAACTGGCAAAACGTCGGCACGGTGGTACCAAGTTGGGTAACTTGGCACAAAATGTAAGCACTCGACTAAGCCAATGAGTCAACCGTGGGTAGGGACCCACTGTTGACTCCATTATGAATCCTCAGACATTCTGATATCTACTGCTGTCACTTGAATTTTTTTACAAAACGTACTATAAAGGGGGTACCCCTTCTCCAGGCCCTCGACGTGGCAAGGTACCTAGGCATGCTAAGGGGCGGCAGCACAACCTAATAGATAGCAGTCTTTTAATGAATTAGCAATTTGAGTCCCTATCTTTTGATCCAGCTTTAGCTTGCGTTTAAGTCAAGTGGAACAAACTTTCTTTGCCCGTAAGGTGTAAAGCATAGCTTACACATGGTGCGAAGCTTGGGGTAAGGCTTACCCAACAAATATCGATTTGAGGGAAAAACCAAGGCAAAGCACATTGGCAGACAAAGGCGTCGTGGGGCAAGACCAATGGGCAAGCTAAGAGTGTAAGATCAAGGAAATCCTAGGCACAATGCTAGGATCGGTTCCATGGACGTGGCATGACACTGAGTAAAACCTTGGCAAGGCGTCAAGACAATAAATGTCAACATGCAGCGACACACATTGGCAAAATGATGTGTTGGTTGGCATTGGGCGGCGATGGAAGTGGAACTAGGTGTTGGACAACATTGGCAAAATGGGACGTTGTCGGGTAAGTTGGTGCACATTGGCGGCGTTGGCATATGGTGCAAGACAATCCTAGGCGTGGTGCTAAGATTGGGTTTCATAAGCACGACATGAAACTAAGGGAAGATCTTAGTGAGGGGTCAAGGCAAGGTGGGTAGAACGTGCGCGCAACGCCACGTTCTGATCATAGTAATGTGAGCGGCGTGACTAACAGTTGAGGCAAAACAGTGCATTCTGGTTAGAAATATGCATACGCCATGGCAAGCCGTTGCAACGGAATAGGAGAGTTAGTTGGACAACGGAATAGGAGAGTTAATTGGCTAAGTATGGCCAGTTTAGGACATGGCCTAGCATGTGGGGATGTAATTGATGTTGGCCACAGAATTGGTTAAGTAACTGCCCTTCACTCATGTCAGACATTTGTCCAACGGTTTCAGATCATGTTCCTAGTTGTTGGGGGTGTCAACTTACCTTCTTTGCCTATATGTATTTCATATTTATGTATTTGGGTTCAGCAAAGAGTAAGCATGGTTCCTGCAATCCTTAACCAAAATATAGTGTGTGTTTCCTTATTCTGGCTGAGTAATAAAATAAGTTTGACTTTGGTTGTAATTATTAGTGTTCATACTGTTTTTGATGCATGTGCATGTGTCGGGTTGCCTTGAAATTGGTGTTGTCTAAGAACAGTAATGCGACTGACTGATTGGTGCACTCACAGGTGTATTTTTTCCATCTATATTTTTTTGTGTATGTCTTTTTGTGAGATTTTTCAGTATTGATGTAAACCAGTGGTTGTAATCATAGTTGTTAAAGGCTCTAGGCGCACCGAGGCGCACGAGGTCCCCTGAAGCCTAAGCGCAAGTCGAGGCGCTAACCTGAGCGATGCCAGGCGCACATCATTTAAAAATAAATAAAAAATGAGATATAACACTAATATATTGCAAATCTAAAATTAAAACTATTACTAAATTTCAATTATATAAAATAAAACACACTCTCAAATAAAACACTCTCAAGTGAGAGTAGCATGTGAGACAAATAAATAAGAATAATTAACTAATAAAATTTTCAAATAAATTCAATTCATCAAGATTCTAAATATTTCATTCAGAAATTCCAAATAGAATTCTTTAAACATTCATGAACAAAGAGTAAATACAAATACTTAAATAAATATGTACCCAACTAGACTATGTTAACAAATACAGATAAATAAATATGTACCCAAAAAAAAATTACTTAAATAAATTTTGTTAACTAAACTAAATCACTCAAACAAACAAACAAGGAACAAAAACAAACAAACAAGGAACAAAAAGAGAAGTATAAAAATTACTTAATTAAATTTTGTTAACTAAATTATGGTAACAAATACTTAACACACACACAAAAATAAAATAAACTAATAATTATTAAACAACTAGTAATTAACAAAGCACATACGAGCAGCAACGAGCAGCCTAATCGGAGCAGAGCAACGACGTCGAGCAGCAACGAAATGGAGAAGATGAATTCGAAGCTGATTTCGAAGGTAAAATCGATGGAGAAGACGAATTCGAAGGAGAAATCGAAGTAGAAGAGAAATTGAAGTGTATGCGAAGCTGAAATTGAACAGCTATGATCAATTCAAAGCTGAAATCGAACATCGAAGATCCAATCAAGGCTGAAATCGAACATCGAACATCAAATCGAGGCTGAAATCGAACATCGAACGTCAAATCGAGGCTGAAATCGAAGGAGCGGACGAAGGAGCTCTTCGTTGGAGGTTAGGGTTAACACAGAAAAAACTGAAAATACCAGAGGCGCGACTCAGTCATAAGTCGCGACTGTCGACTAGGCCCATAAAGCGCTCGCCTTCTTGATGTTCGTCGCCTAGGGTTCGTCTAGGAAGTAGTCAGACCTCCCAATAGACGAGGCGAAACATGGGACTTGGTGATCTTTGGGCCTAGGCGAGCATTTAATAATAATGCCTTTAGTAATGGTATTCACTAGGCACCCATTTGTAAACCAAATATATTCATTACATTATGAGAAAACATATAGGTCAAAACACCGATAAATATATACATAGATAACGCCGTACATACCTGGGAGACCCTTCAGTGCATTGAAACATAGGCATGTGTCTTCCACCAAAACCGCCCCGTTCACCTTAAAATTCCCAAATCATAAAAATGTCAATCATATATACTTAGATACACGCTTAGAACCCTAGATTCAACATAGGAAAGCATGCACAAATATAACAAAGGGTAAAACAATTAATTTCATCTACCTCCTTTGCAGCCAATCGAGCCTTTTCTTTCGAGATATCTTCAGGCTCGCCTTGTAATTCTGGTACTACCGACGAAAAGAGGGGAAAAGTAAAAAATTTGAAGGAGTACGTACAGGCTTTATAAGTTTAGACCGGGGAGAGAGAGAGAGAGAAAGAGAGAGAGAGAGTACAGTCGAGCTTGATGGACTGAAATGGAATGGACTGGCCGAGTATGGCTCTGACTTCTTCGAGCTTTTTGGCGTTGCCGGTGACGAAAGTCACCGGACGCGATAGGATCGGTCCCGAACCCAAAGCCCTGGTCGCCGCCATTTTGCCGCGTTTTCGTTTCTCTCTCCAGAGAAAATCACAGAGGAGAGAAAATTACGCTCGTGTTTTGGAGGGTTTTGAATTGGTTTGTCGAATCTGGCAACTGTTTGTTTACGTTACATCCGTTGAGGTGCAGATTTCATTAGTTAACTCTCTTTATTGGGTAACCCTTTTTATATATGGGGAAAATTACCACTTAAATCTATATTAAAATCTTATTATCAATACTATCAATACTAATTTAGATTAAATCAAAATCTTTCATTAATCACATTATATAAACCATTTAATAGCATATTCAAAAATTCCTTATTTTCAATGGATAAATTTATCATTCGAGATTATAACGATTTGAAGTTTTCATATTTAACAAAATCATTTTATTAAAATCAAAATAACTATTATTGTGCACATTTTCTTCACAATCTAATTATATATTCAGATTCGTCTAAATAAAATCTACAAAACGATATCAAATTCATTATTTTTTTTCCATTAGTTTCAGTTTTCATATTCATGTTACATTTAACATGTTACTTTTAAAATTTTCAGTTTTCACATGCTATATTTAACATCAAAATCATATTTATCGGTAACTCATGTTACATTTAACATGCATATAATTTGTTCTATTATTAACATTAATTAATGTTATTTTCTATTACATTGAATGTTATATTCAACATTCACGAGGTACATAAAATGTAGTGATATTAATGTTATATATAACATCCACATTCATCCTAATTTAGAACTCTAAAAAATAGGATAATATCAATCACCGAATGTTAGATTCATCATCAGTGTCACACGGACTATAAGATGTTACATGTAACATTTACATGAAATACGATTCACATCTCCAAAAAAAATTATTAATGTCTCATTTTAAAAATGACAATCCCCCAATGATTATTGTGTAAAAAAATTAATTTTTCAACAATATGTTCAAGATAAAATCACATGTTTCATGTTCAACTTTTTTAATTAGAAGTTACTAGATTTATTTTCACTTTTTTAGGGGTAATAAAAACTGAATTATAACGTCTACATATTTTTAGAAAATTACCAAATATGATTCGCACATATTTAGGAAGTTAAAATCTCGTTAAATAAGGATATTAGCCAGCAAAATGGCAAAATGAGTGATCGGTACAAATAAAACCTGGTAGGTTAAATTAGTAGTTTCCACACTAAAAAGGGACCACTCGATCAATACCCCTTTTATATACTACTAATAATTTTAGACACACAACAGTGTATAAAAAAAATTATATTAATATGTAGGTGAATTTATAAAAAAAAAATATATATTAGTAAGTATTTTTTTATTTGAATATTACATATGGCATAATTAATCATTTAATTTTATATTTAATATATTTTATATAAATATGATAAAAATAAAATTTAATACTGAGAAATAAAAATAAATTATAACCTAAAAAACTATTAATGACAACTTCTAAGAATATTAGTGTTCATCACTTATATTTATTTTTAGACAAATGATAGATAATATGTGTTAGATTTCAATAAGTAAATAAACTCCTAGAGGGGTTCTTTTAATTTTCTAATTTTTTTTCAAATAATAGTTTTAAAATAATATGTAGGACTTTTTTATTTTGTTTAATTTTATAACTTTTTTCCTTTTTGAATAATATTTTTAAAATAACCTAATAGGATATTTATGTTGTTTGATTTTATAACTTATTTTTTCTTTTCACATAATAGTTTTAAAATAATATAATAGGAAATTTTTAAGTTGTTAAATACTTTTTTTATTTGATTAAATTTTTTTAATACTCTTTGGAGCACATAAAATTGAATAAATTTTATATGTAATTAATCGATAGAAATAATGAATTTTGTCTAATAGTTGGAGAGAGAAAAGGAGATGAAGAGATAAGATCACATATAATTAATGATAATGAAAACTGTTGATGCAACGTCTTCGTCAACATCAACGGTATGGTCTGGTTAGGGTGCTGATGGCGATCTTCCGTGCTGGGATGGCGATGCTCCGAGATTAGTTCATCCGGCCCAGGGTAGGGTAGAGTTGGAGAGGTCCAAGATGATTTTTGGATGATGAAGCAACCTGAAAGTCTTCTGGTCCAAGGAGAGTCTTAGCTCGAGAAGGGTGCTGGTCTGAGCTGGGATGAGCTTCAACTTGTCACCTGAACAAAAGACTTGATGGGATAGACTCGACGTGTCTTATTCGGCATGAAAATCAGCGCTTAGGGGAAAAGATTTAAATATACTGCAATGAGAAAGCTGAGCAAATTTTGTGTACCTTTGGGCATTAATATGCCCTCTTTTATATAGGTAGTGGATTGATTAGAATTTGGAGGATTAAGGGCCTAAGCAGGGATTAGGATCCTGATCTTGGTGTGTGGCCAATGAGAGGGCGAGTGGAGGATTTAAGCCTGTAGCTTGGGCTTTCTGGCCCTTTTACTGAGGCCCATGGGTGATGAGTTTCTGTAAGACGACAAATGGCCCGACCCATGATTCCAAAATGATTCTTCTTGCAGCCCACAATGTGAGGAGTTTCCTTCCCTACCCTTCCCTAATGCCCGGAGACGAGAAGGGGGGCGTTTTGCTAAGGAGCTTGTGGAGTTGATTTATGAGATGAGTAGTGTCGGTTTGGGGATAATGCCAAGATGGGGAGAGGTTTTCCCATCCCTATGGCGACTTGTCTACTCTTCCTAAAGAAAGTCGCTGATGAGGACTTGGGGTGACCGACATGGGCTAAGATGTACCCCTACTCGGCATAATCTTTATATTTCGTCCTTGGTAAGAACAAGCCCTATTGGAGGATTGTTGACACATGACAGTCTTCCATTGATTGTGTGGGAGTAACCATTTTTATACTCATCAATTGCCCCCTAGAACCTAATGTTGAGAAAAAACTCGAGGCACTAAGGACTCTACTCTTAGCTTTTTTTGAGGTAATGGCGCTCCTATGGAGTATTTTGAGATGCTTGTCCTTTTTTGGACCTTAGAGGCATGTTGTGCTGGGAACAAACCTTTTTTCCGAGAAGGAGAATGGGTTGTCCCGATATGGGAACAGACGGCCTGAGATGGGTAACAGTTGGTCAACCAAAGGCCTGCGAATGTCATGTTAGGCCTACGTCGCTTCGATTTTCCTGACATGTCACCTCTTTAACCAACAGATGGTAGACACGCGTTCGTACGGCTCTGACCGGCCCGTTGATCTAGGTGATTTGAACCGTCCGCCTTTGCAACAGTTCAGTAGGACATGGCCCCTATATAAATGGGGCATCCCAAGCTTATTTTCACACTTGAGCAATTTTTGGAGCACCTTTCCTTTCCTGATAGGGACTTTTTCTCTTCTCATCATGTCTTATGTTTTTTCATCTTCTTCTTTTTTATCTTCGTTGGGTTATTTTCGTGGTCCTTTTCAGGGTCTTCCTCTAGGTTTAGAACTGGTTCAGGGTCTGTTACCTCTGATCGGGACCTATCGGTCTCCAATGGTTTGACCCCACCCTAGAATTTTCCCTTGCTCGAAGGAACAAATAGGTTCTTCTAGTGGTGCGGTGTAATCGCACCCCATCTTAGCGGTTAGAACTTCTGGTCGCCCTGATGAGGGTGGTGGTACTAGGCCGTCTGGTGGCCCCACCATTGAGATTAGCTCGGGTCCGACCAGTGAAGCTGGATCCGAGGGAGACTTGACAGAGGCTCCCTAGTCCTAAGTGGCTCGTGGCAGCGCTGTCCCTTCAGAAAGCCTCATTTGGAGGGTCAAGTCAAGATTGACGGCTGAGGCACTCAGCTTGGCCCGGAGCAACTTCACATTCTCGAAGGGGGTGGAGATTCGTCTTACCTTACCTAGGGAGAGGGTATGCATTCTTCCTCAAGGCTTTATTACCGTGTATATGGAGCATCTGTATGGTGGCCTGAGGCTCCCAATCTGTCCGTGGGTAAGGTCTATCTGCGCAGAGTACCAGCTGTGTCTATCGCAGCTTGCTTCGTATTACATGAGGTCCTTCGTGGCCATGTACATCATTTGTCGGGGCAAAGGGGATCGAACCGTCTGTCGATCTCTTCAAGTCTCTCTTCTTCCCTAAGTCAATGTCATCCGAGAAGGGTTAGTACTACGTTGTCGCCAGAAAGTAGTTCCTTAAGGGCTTGGAATCTTCCGTAAAAAATTGGAAGCCCCAATTTTTTTTTCTTAAAGGGATTGGTTGGGAGTTTAGCCCAACGGAAGAGTAGGAAAGAGTCAACCCCATCCCGAGAGATTGGGGCACCGTAGGTGAGAATTAATTTGTCTGCGAGGGGTATTTGGTCTTGTAATCTTTTTGTAACTTGATATCCCTCCTACGTTTTCTTTTGTGCAATTCCAGAGAAAATGAGTAGGCGGAGAGTACAGTCGAGCCCTCTTATTCAACAACATAGGCATATTGCCCTCAACATAGAATTTAACAACGTCGAGCATCTGTTGGAGTCGACCCTCTACGATCATCACTTTTATCTCGCCTTAGGTCTATCGGTACCCAACATTGACCTAGATACCATGAACGTTAAAATCTCCCCTCCTTCTAGAAAATTTTCAAATACTTGAATTTTTTGGCGTTTATTTATTCGCTTAACTGTCCTGGTGCTTATTTTACAGAGATGGACAGAGCTACTCTAAAAAGGATGATGAGGGAAAAGGCGGCAAAAGAGGTTGCCGAGAAGGGACAAGCATCCCAGCCCCAAGAAGGGGCTCTTCAAGAGGGAGTCTCCGAGGGCGGAGTGTCGACTGTAGCGCAGAGTTTCTTGTACGAGGTCCCGGGATGGGTAGAGATTGCACCGAGGAGAAAAACACAAAAGAGAGAACAACCGAGGAGAGAAGCGTCGATGTCAACGAGGGCGACACCAGAAGAAAAGCACCTCCTCAGCCAGAGCCAACCTCCCCGTCCTTGGCCGAGAAGAGTGTCACCGGAGAAGTCAAAGACAAGGAAAAGCGAAAGGCGGTACATGTCAAGGCTGAGGGCCAAAAGAAATCCAGGGCAGAGCGGATTATTTTGGAGGTCCCTGTGGAAGGAGGAGCAACATCTAACATCCCTCAGTCGAGCACAGTCCAAGGATTTGTGGCCTTCTTAGTGTCGGACAGGCCTACCCCTTGATCAGAGGATCCTAGACTCCTACAAGCTGCTGCTAAGCTTCATCCACCTCATCACACAGCCCTAGGACCATGAGTGAATTGACTCCAAGCTGGATATGAAGATAACCACTGAGCTGCAGAAGGACGCTATGTCGGTAAGACTCTTCACGACATTGAAACTCTTCTCGATTCTTCTTTGTATTTTATTTTTGGCTAAGTCCTTAACATTTTCCATGCAGACACTTTTCAAGGTTGCCACTGTGTCTATGCGCCTTCATTCAGTCCTAAAGAGGGAGAAATATCTTAAAGATGAGCATGTGCAACACGTGGCCCAACTGAAGATATTTCATGATCAATCAAAGAAGCTGATGAAAAGTGAGAGCTGCTTCAGGGCTGAGGTGACTAAGTTGTCTGGTGAGAAGGGGGAGCTCCAATCCTAGCTCAGAAAGCTTGAGGTCGATCTCGCTACCGTACAGGAAAAGTTACAAGAGATGGAGTAGCCATAGAGCGCAGCCATTGCTAAGGCGAAAGAGGAGGCCATGGAGAAGTGGAAGCTCACCCCGGCCTATGAGAAAATGATAATGGAGCTAGCCATGGAGATGGTGGATGATCGCCACAAGTATACTATTCGTAACCTGTGCCACCAATATCCAAATTTCCCAGCTACCAAGATTAATATGGACTTATCTGACTCTGAGAGAGAAGTTGAACCTGAGCAAGGGAATGCTAAGGCTGGGCAGGGCGAGGCCAAGACTAGGTAGGGTGAGGTCGAGACCAGGCAAGGTGAGCTTGAAGTAGGAGAAAACGAAGTTGGCCCCTCTACCGCCACCTAGTAGGTACTACTTCAACCCAAAAAAAAAATTAGTCCTGAAAAATTTCTGGCACTCGTACTTTTTTTTTATTCTTTTTGTATCCCTATCCTTTTGCCCTGCAAGGGTGTTTTGTAATGGGCTTGGGACCTATCAATTGTAATAACGGTTATATAAATGAAGACCCTTTTGGTCTCTACTCGGCGTATTTTAAATACTTTCTTCAACTTATTTAATTTTCGTCCATTCTTAGAAGGTTGTCCCTTTTTGGAGTAGCAATGATCTCTCTACCCGTAGGCGGAGCTTTACTCTTAGCCTGATCCTAGCAATGGCTGGAGTGGGTAAGAAATTTGAGCCCAACAAGATGCCTGAGCATGGTGCTTTGCCTCTACTTAATTAATTGCCCGAGCTCATCTCGGAGATGGACTTGAGCCCTACTTGGTTGTTTTTGTAGACTTTGACATTTTTCTGTTACGTTCGTCTTCTGTCATTTGCTTGAGTTGATGGGATGTGTTCCAAAGCTTTAACTTTCCAACTCTTCCTAATTTAAGCGGTACTCTGCTCTGGACAAACAGTCCTTGTCACTTAGCCGTTTTATTCATTTTCTTTTTTTCTCCTTCAAGCTTTATGCAGGATGTCCTGTTAGGGGTATTCGTTTACGGCGATGTAGTTTGTAGAATGTCCTGCGATAAGCATGACATCTGATCTCAGCACATAGCTGGGGTTGGATCGTTGTCTGGTCTCAGCATCTCTCCTGATCCCGGATGGACGCCTAAGCTCGGCTCGGGCAGTCCCGCTCGTTCCCGGAAGTATGCTCATTTGAACTCATCTCGGCATGCTAATTGGAGAGATTCTTTGGGGCCTTATCCTTCTTGGCCATAGAGCTCTAGGCCCAGCATGACCTGAAGACGGTTGCTACGCTGGTGTTTACAATTTTTTCTTGAAAAATTCGTGTTTTTTCCTTCTAGGCTCACGTGGCTTCTCGGCCAAGCCACCGAAAAGAAATCACATTTTCCCTTCTCGGTTCGTATTTCTTCTCAGCTGAGCTGCTGTTTTATGTTGTTTTACCATATCCATATCTTCACTGCTTCACAGCCTATCATCCGAGCAGAGCTCGGGTGGTAGGGTTCAATCTAGGGGTAGTACTCTCATGGTTTCTAGCCATCGCAGTCCCTAGGGAGTGATCTTTGGTCGTCCCCCTGTGGTCGGTCATAGGTGGGTTCTCCTTAATAAGGCTCATCCCTGAGCCTTTTCGAGTTATCCCAATTCGTCATTACAGGAGCATCGTCTCTTTATGTCGCCTGAGCTCAGCTCGACCGTCAAGGGTGGGATGCTTACCTGTAGGCCCTCAAACTCGATCAATGTTTCACCGTTCAGGGGACGACTGAGGTCAGTCCCTGGGCATAAACTATCGACTTGTGTAGGGGGTCGGGTTTCACCCTCGACGGGATGCACCGGGATGGACTCCTTCTTGTAGATCACTCTCGATGCCGCATGCCGAAATGTCATTTCTTCTTAGAGATCACCCTCGGCGCTATGCATCGAGATGCCATTTTCTTTTAGCAAAGGGTTGGGGGTTGCATGTTCCCGTCCGAGATGGGACAGAGGATTACTCATCCCGTCTTTCTACTCTAAAGATTGTAAGGAGGGTTGCTCGTCCTCATCCGAGATGAGACGGGTAGTCGCTCTTCTCTGTCGTTAGCAAAATTTGAAGAATGGAGAAGAGGTTGAACCAAACGCCTCTTCCATTGATAAGTAGTTTCATTACAAGCTTCAAAAGTGAAATTTTTACAAGTTTACCGGAGCTTCCTCTCTTAGGTAGTAGCGCTTTAAATGCTCTGCGTTCTAAGGATGTCTCAAGGGCACTCCTTTTCCGTTTCCAACTTATAGGTGCCGAGACGGGCAATACGAGTGACGTAATATAGCTCTTTCATGTCGGAGTTAACTTGTCTGTTGTTTGATCCTTGGTGGCCAGGGTTACTTTTTGGAGGACAAGGTCACCGATATCGAATAACCGAGGGCGGACCCTTTTGTTATAGTACCTGTCCGTCGTTTGTTGATAAGGGTGGTGGTGCTGGGCCGTCTGGTTCGGGTAGAGTCTTGGCCCTAGAAGGGTGCTGATCCGAGCTGGGATGAGCTTCAACCTGTTACCTGCACAAAGAACTTACCGAGATAGACTCGGCGTGTCCTCTCTGGCGTAAGAATCAACGCTCAGGGGAAAGATTTAAATATGTTGCAGTGAGAAAACTGAGCAAATTTTGTGTACCTTTGGGCATTGGTATGCCCTCCTTTATATAGGCAATGGATTTATTAACATTTGGAGGATTAGGGGCCTAAGTAGGGATTGGGATCCTGATCTCAGCGCGTGGCTAATAAGAGGGCGAGTGGAGGATTTATGCCTGTGGGCCTAGGCTTTCTGCCTCTTTTGTTGAGGCCCATGGATGATGAGTTTTTATAAGAGGACAGATAGGGCGGCCCATGATTCCAATAGAATTCTTCTTGCTGCCCACGATGTGAGGAGTTTTCTTCCTTACCCTTCCCGGATGGCCAGAGATGGGAATGGGGGAATATTGTTGAGGAACTTGTAGAGTTGATTTCCGAGATGAGTAGTGCCGATTTGGGGATAATGTCGAGATGGGGAGAGGCTTTCCCATCCCGATAGAGGCTTGCCTGCTCTTTCTAGAGAGCGTCGCTAGTAAGATCTTGGGGTGGCTAGCATGGGCTGAGACGTGCTAGTGCCCGACATAATCTTTACAATTCGTCCTTGGAAGCAACGAGCCCTATTGGAGGGTTGTTGACACATGGAAGTCTTCCATTGGTTGCATGGGAGTGACCATTTTTACACATCAAAAACAATCATCGACCAAAATATTGATAAATTTCAGTGGAGCTTCTATCATTTGGAAAACATACAGTGATATTCTCTTTTATCTGGTAAATATCTCTGACACCTTCTCCTTCTATGTTAAATATAAAATTAGTTATTTATCTCTATTATTATACTATTTAAAAAGGGCAAAATACATTTAAAACCCTCTAACTATTGACATATTTTTAAGTAGTCCTCATAAATGTATATATTTCATTTTAAACCCTTTACGTGTGAACACAATTTTAGAAGACCAATTTATTAGAAGTTCAATCCAAACTAACACAATTAGAGGGTAAAATAATATTTTTTTTTTCATTTTTAATCAATTTTCTATTTTTCCTTTTCTTTTGCTTTTGCCTTCTTCCTTCTTCATGTCACTAAACCTCTCTATCTCTTTCTTCAATGAACTCTTATCTTTCTCCACCACCCTCTTCTATAGCCACCGATGTCTTCAACAGGGTGAACCACTCCCTGTTATAGGGGTGAACTGTCTTGTTATAGGGGTGATTCACCCATGAATTACCCCTGTAACAGAGGATGGTGTTGTTGACGGGGTGAACCACCCCCTGTTATAGGGGTGAACAGTCGGTGGTTCACCCCCTCGGTGGCGTAGGTGGTGGTGGCGGAGAAAGAAAGTGGAGAAGAGAGAGAGAGGGATTTGGTGAAGAGAGAGAAAGAGAGAGGGGTTCGGTGACATGAAGAAGAAGAAAAAAGAAAAAATAAATACAAAATTGATAAATAAATAAAAAATTTGAAAAAAATAGAAAATTACCATTTTGCCCTTCAATTCTGTTAGTTTGGATGAAACTTCTAACAAACGGGACTTTAAAACTATGTTCATACGTAGATGGTTTAAAATAAAACACATGAACTTAGGAGAACTACTTAAAAATGTGTCAATAGTTAGATGATTCAAAGTATATTTTGCCCTTAAAAAAATAATCAAAACTATCTAATAAAAGAATTACACTTATAACCCTCTTAAAAGAATTATAACTTTGGTTCAAATTGATTAATATTATTTCTTGTTTAAGTAATAAATTTTCAAATTTAAATTTTTTATTACTTTTCACATCAAATGATGATTGTTACATTTTGTTCTTTTTTTTTTTTTTTTTTGAATTTTTTAAATTTAAAATTATTCGTAGAATTAAATAATGTTGATTTATGTAATATATTTCTAATTCAATTTTTTATTACTTTCGGGATCAAATGATGATTTTTTTAGTATTTAAAGAGTACTTGCTGCTAAATTTTTCAAATTTAAAATTATTAGAAAATTTAAATATTTTTCATTTATGAAATTCAGTTACAATTTATATAAAACTATTTTTTTTTAATTGTTTAGTGAAGTCTTCATATAAAAATTTATTCACTAATAGTTTCACTTTGGCTCAAAAATAGTGGGCTTGTGGATTTTTTAGGGGCAAAATACACTTTAAACCCTCTAAGTATTGACACTTTTCTATGTAGTCCAATAAAGTTTTTCATTTCAGTTTAAACCGTCTAAGTATGTATTCAGTTTTAGATGAATCTTCTTTTACATTTTTCATCCAATCTGTTGGCCCAGTGAGCTACCCAAGAAAGGGGTGAATTGGGTAGATAAAAAAATTAATCCAAATAATAATACTTCAAAATCAAATAATTAAATTTACCCTAAATTAATTCTTATCTTTATAGGAGCGGATAATTATTATCAACTAAGTGCACACCAAACAATAAAATAAATAAAACAGCACATTAGAAATTTATACTGATTCACCAAGCTATTCTTGGTTAATCTAGTCCCCCAAGCTCCACGAAGATTCGCACCCACTAATCACTATGATTCTTTTAACTAGGTAGGAACCAAACCCTTATAAAATGATTCTCTTCACAGGCTTAGAATCAACTTTTACAATTTCTTTTCACAGGCTCAGGAATAATCCTATCTTTTTCTCAGGTTAAAGATTAACCTAATTCTTTTATACTTAGGCTAAGAATTAAATCTCAGACAAAAATCACTCCAAGTATCCTTTTACCCGGTAAGGATTGAACCGTTACAAATTTACTCAAAATTAATTCTATTTAGGAAGAATTAACACCTAATCTTTTTGTACTCTAGACAAAGATCAAAACCTCAATCTTTTTACCGGAAGAGATTGAAACTAGCTACCATTTGATTAGACACTCCCAATAGTATCTAATCCGACACACAACTCACCAATTATAAAATTGATAAGTCTTTTTTCACTCGGAGTTTCTACTACCCTAGATTAATTTGAACTCAATTAATATCTCGATACTAGTAATAGAAATACAGTGAAAATTTCAAAATCTGATTTTAACAAAACGGGTAGCAAGCAATTTAGCACGCAATAATATTTTCTCAAAAAATCGTTCAAAAATAATTTTTAATTTAAAATTTTGGAAAACGATTTCAAAGATCAAAATTCCAAGTATTAAATAATAATATCACACAACATTAAGAGCAAAAACTTGGAACGATCTCACCAGGAATCTACCGAATAAATAATGATTAGCAATGAAACTTCAAGTCGGCAGTAGCAATAATCCACAATAATTTTTCTTAAAAATACTTCTCACAATACACTCAATATGATTTCAAAATGATCACTTTTAGAAAGCACAAGAACTGAATAACTCTTAAGATATGAATAATTGGGATTATTGAAACCCAAAAAACGTAGGTCTATTTATATGGAATTAGAACAAACCCTCCAACGGCTAGTTTCCATATATCATGACAAATAATTACTCTAATAGACCCCTTATATCATTATAACTTAATCCTGATATAGTTTACTCAATTGTAACTCTTGAAATGTTCAATTAAGTCCCTCAAATATTTTCTCAAACTCAATTAAATAAGATAGAAAGAATTATATGAACCAAATTGAGAAATAATTAAAATACTTGAACCATATTTATAGGGATAAAAAAAATATCAACTATATATATCTTAAGTTCCATCAAATTCCTAAAATATCTCTCATATCCTAACCATAAAATGGCCAGTAACACTACTTTTTTGGATAAAAATCATGAAATCCTCGAATCCTGAAACTGACCGTTGGTTAACCGACCAGAAGGCATAGGCCGACCGCCCAATTCACGATGTAGCTCTCTCGCCCATAGGTCGACCTCCACTCATTCTTCTGTTGATCGGACGATACAGAGAGTTTCTCAGGGTGACCTCTTAACTTTGTCTGTCGACCTAATGATTCAGAGAGTTCCTCTTTTGGCCATAGGTCGACCTAACTATCGATCGAATGATTTAGAGAGTTAAGCTAATTCTCATAGGTCAACCAATCAAACACCATAAGTCAACCTATCAATTCAGAGATTGCATAATTCCAGCACCTTCTCATCGGTTGACCGATTCCTCTAGGCAAGTTAACTGATCCTACTGTACTCTTTTCTTATTTCATTTTTTAATTCAATTTCTTCGACATTTTTTTTCTCATTTAACCGATTTCTTTTCTCAATTAACTCCACTAACGCTTAAATTTAATTTTAATCAAATCTTTTTTAAATTAATATTTCTTCTTCAATTTCACATAGGAGTAATTATGTTAATTAATTAGGATCCTGTTAAAAACACATATAATTGTGAAAATATTTTGTGTCATGTGTGATTTTAATCGGTATACATTAAGAGTAAAAATTTAACCTGAGTTGTTTTTCCCTAGGTTCTTCAAAGTCTCCGGTCTCTTAATGTCCATCATTTTTGTCAGTCTCTTTAGTATCCATTTAGCATTTATCTCAACTTCTTCATGATAATATCTTCAATGTAACTTATAAACTGAAACACTTAATAAATTCGTTAATTCCATAAAAAATATTAACATTTAATTGTCCATCAAAATCTTAGAATCAACATAATCTAACAGAAATGTCATTTTTGAAGGGGTAAAATGGTCTTTTACTATTTATTTTCTTTCTTTTTTCTTCTTTCTGCACCTCTCTCGCTCTCTTCCCATCTTCCTCTTTCCCTAGAAATGAACACCACCCTCTATTAAAACAGAGGGTGGTGTTCCTTTCGGGAGAGAAAAAAAGAGAAAAAAAAAGGGGAAAAAAAAAAAGAAAAAAAAAAGAAAAAATAGTAAAAGACTGTTTTACCTTTCAAAAAATGACATTTTCTGTTAGATTGGATAGAAAATGTAACAGAAAGACCATTTAAAACTGAGTACATACTTAGAGGGTTTAAACTGAAACAAAAAAACTTATTGGACTGCATAGAAATGTGTCAATACTTAGAGGGTTTAAAATATATTTTGTCCATTTTTTTATTGTTATTTTTAATCCTTTATTATATTTCTCCTTTTTAACTCATCTTGTATATATGAAATTGGTTGCATAAAAAAAATAAAAAATTGTTTCTTATTTCTATCAACACTAATGTGAGAAACAAAGAATATAAAAAATTGAAAAAGAAATGAAACATTTTAAAAAAATAAAAATGAAAAGTCTAGTAAGTGAAGGATTTATATTTTTTTTTATTATTTGTTTTAAAAAATTATCTTTTATTTGAAAGGGTTAGAATTGTCATTCAATGTAAAGAATAATTTATAAAAAGGTAAAATATCAAATAAAATTAGATGTCATCTGTTTGCAAGAGTTTGGAGATGTCATTCCTGGGTTTCTAAAATGACGGGGGGAGGAGCAAAGAAATTTTCCAAAAGGCAGGGGTGTAAGTGAAATTTATCCACCAAAATATTCATGTTTGAAAATCTAACTATTTCAAATATATATATAACAATTAAACTCACTCAAATCACTACGTTAATGATAAATAATATTTAAAATTCATTTAAATAAAATGTTAAAGAGAGAGAAATTGAGGTAAATCAAGAGATGGGGGTTTTGTGAACTCTCTAGTTCTATTTTATTTTTGGGATTAAATGATGATTTTTTATATTTTTTGAGTATTTAAAGAGTATTTGTTGCTGATTTTTTTTAAAATTAAAATTATTCTAAAAATCAAATATTTTTGTTTTATAAAAATTTAGTTACAATTTATATATAAACTTTTCATTTAGTTTTTTTTAATTGTTTAGTGAAGTCTTCATATGAGATTTTATTTAGTAATATTTTAACTCAGGTTAAAAAACAGTGAGCTTGTGGATTTTCTAATTAATATTTTTAACCCTTTACTGTGTTTGTTCTTTTTAACTCGTTTTGTATATGAAATTAGACACCGCATTTTATTCCTTCAGCACAAGATATTTTATAAATAAAAAATAAAAAATTTGAAAAAATGGATAAAAACTAATAAAAATAATTAATTTTGCCAAGTTTGTTTCCCATGAAATTTGAAAATGTCTAAATTTAAAGGGAGGTCTTGATTCAAAGATTTCAATAATTAGTTCGAGCTTTTAAAATTGCAATTTGAAGCTTTAACATTAAATTGTAATTTTGAAGTAATAAATTAAATCTCTAGGGTTTAAATTAACGTTTTAAAAAGTCCAATTAAGTCTAAAGGTATACAATTAGGGATTGGGAACCATAATTGTACCGTGTGAAATTCGAGTGAAATTTCTTTTCAATTCAAGAAGTGTTTGGGATTAAATTGAAAATTCAAAGAATAATATTGGGCCCCGTGGTTCAAAGTTAATATTTAGAAAGTTCAATTAATCTCAAAACCAAATTTAATGGAAGTCCTATAATCCAAGTTAGGCTCTCGAGTAAGCTAATTAAAACAATTTTTTAAAATTGGAATATTTAGGGTCTTCATTGGAATTTTGGACAATCTTAAATCGACATTCAAAGGGATCAATTGTGATTTTAATTTTTAATTAAATCTTTAATAATAATGGTTAATTCTAGAAAGACTCGAATCGGAGCTCCAATTGAAGTTTAGAAAGTCAAAAAATGGGGCTTAATTGATGAAATTGCAAGAAATTGTCATATTTTATCAATTAATTTCAGTTTCCAAAAGTTAATGTTGAAAAACTTAGGTGAAATCGAAGTGTTTGGGAAAATTCAATTTTAACCCCAAAGTTTAGGCATTTTTGGCACTTCATAAAGTTGACAAGTGATGTCAAGGTTTTTTTTTTCACAATTTCAGGATCCAATAAAAAATTGGATGACCCAATTTCATTTTATTGCCATCAATTTAAAGGAAAAAAATAGGACTTAATTGGAAGTGTATTTAGTAGTAACTTTGCTCATTTCCAACCATTCTGGAAAGATGACAAGTGTTGGATCCCATTTTTGAGTCGATGGTGGTTATTTGGAAGTGTTTCTAGACATTAATCAAATAAAAAAATAACTTAATGGAGTGATTTTGAGAGGAAAACTCACGAAATACGACTTTTGGGGGGTTAAAACTTGTTTTATGAGTTATGGAAGGATTGTCAGCAGTTAGGGTTGGTGGCCCGAAAATGGAGCCTGCGCATCTAGGGATGCCTCCTAAATGCACAGGTGGGTTGCCTATATAAGGAAGCCCACCCCTATCACCAAAATAGATTTTTGGACACTTGCATACCCCTTCCCCTCTTTCTCATTTGGAATTTAACCCATTTTTCTTTATCCTACACTCTCTTAAACTTTTTTACCTTACCGTAAATATCCTCCCGCTAAAAAAAATAAAAAAATAAAGTAAAAATAAGGAAAGTAGAAACCAAGACACAACTTTGAAATGAAGTGTTCATCCCTCTTACCCAATGTAAGTTTGTCTTCACGCAAGAGCTTTTATTTTCTTACCTTTTGCTTCCTAGGGATATCTATATCTATTTTTTATTATTATATAAATGAATGTTTCTTTCACTATTCATTTTGATATGTAAAATTACATATTTATTCTCCAAATTTGTGAAAACTAAACATCAACCTTTTGACCCATTTATATATATTATATACATGTTATATATATGTGGCTCTAATTATTCCAAGTTAAAGTTTTTTTTTTTTTTTTTTTTTTTTTTTCCTTTTATCATTCATATACAAGTAAAATCATAAATTTATTCATAAAAAATATTTAAAACTAAAAGTTCACTTTTTTTTTTTTTAAAAAAAAAATGCATTTAATATTTATATATATTATAGTAAAAATGTATCTGTAAATATATAGACAAGTTTTTGGTACAATAATTTTATATATAAAGTAAATTTACAAAATGAACTTAAATTTTTTAAAAATTATTCTACTATTTTTGTATTGAATTATTAAAAGTAATACTATTCGGCATAAAAATAAAAAAAAAATAATAATAATAATAAAAAAACCTCAAATGATTTAATAGAATTATAAAATGTAAAAATAATTTTAAAAAGTTATGTAACCACAAGCATAATTACAGATATTTAATTTAAGATTTTTTAAGTAGTTTTAAAACATATGTTGGAAATAATAGATGCTATTTTTACTCTATTTAGAATAAAATTTATATTAATTTGATACTTTTGATAGTTATGGATTATATTTTTGTTCTTTCATAATAGTTATAGATTTTTATTTTTTGTACTTTCATATATTTGGTGGGATTATTATCATTAGTCATTTATTTTTTTAATTATAACATATAAAATAAATCAACAGTGTTACCTAACTGCTATTGAAATTCATGTTACTCTACGATTATTATATAACTTAATTGGTTATCTTAATTGTGACGTTTTCAAATGTGTCATTTACTCAAATTTACGTTCTCAACACTTTGTTGCTAAATTTATTTTATTAATTATTTTATTTTTTACCAGAACATATAAAAAAAAAAAACAATATATTCATGTGTATTAAACAACTTCAAAATCGTAGTTTTTGTCTATGGAAGTATCTTTTATTTTTTGATCATGTCATGTACACATGCTTATTATTAGTAGTAGGGGTGTAAATCGGTCAGTTGGATCGGGGTTGATGTGAACCTCACCGATAATTATTGAGACCCAAAACCAACTTAGGGTTTATTCGCAAAGGATCAAACTTAACTTAGATTTAAAATGAAGAACACAAAAAAATACAAAAAGTTGAAAGATTACCTTGAATCGGCGTTTATGAATGAAACGTGAACCAAAGGTATAAGAGAATCTTTGACCCAATGATTATAAGAGAATCATGAACCAAATAGATTGAACACCACAAGAAAACTTGATAAGTTCAGAAAAGGTCTTTGAAAAACTTGAGAAAACCCTCTCAAAATATATTAATTAATATCAAAATTGTGTGAAATTTGCAGTTCTACGAAGCCCCTTAAATAGGAGGCTAAGAGAACAAGAAAGAGACCCTAATATGTCTTGGAAAATTCGAGGGCCTACATGAAGAAAACTCTAATATATAATACTAAATAAAGAATAAAGAAATTTCCTAACTTGCCTTACATTGCTACTTAGAAAATGAAAAGATTACTCAGCAATCAAGCCTTACAAATCAGCTTAAAAAGAATTAAAACACCTAAAATAATAAAATAAAATAAAATTCGTGGGTTGAGTCCTAGGCCCGTTCAGGTTCACGCTTTAAGCCTATTCACTTACTTTGATGAAGTGGACTAGGCCTTGATTGTCTGATGAGCCTAATTTGAGCTTGACCATTGTAGACTAAGCTCAAATCTCTTGAATAAGCCCATTAAATACTTCTTTGAATCTTTTAGCCCATGCCCTTGTTATTAGGCCAACTGGAACATGCAACGGATCTCTTGGTGTAGATGATATATTCTATATGTTGATCCTAAAATTTTGATGGATAATTAAATATTGATATTTTTGGTGGAATTAATGAGTTTATTGAGTGTTTTAGTGATAAAGTTCCCTTGACATTTTAATCATGAAGAAATTATTGAAGAAGGTTATGGATACAAGAGACTGACAAAAAAAGAGTATCAAGAGACTGGAGATTTTGAAGAATCTAGGGAAAAACAACTCAAATTAAATTTTACTCTTAATGTATCTCGATAAGGATCACACACGATATAAAAATGATTTTATGATTATATGTGTTTTTTATCAGATCCTAATTAGTTAAACATATTTGTTCCTATGTGAAATCGAAGAAGAAATATTGATTTAAGAAGAATTAGAGACTAAAATTAATTTTAAACATCAATTAAGTTAACTGAGAAAAGAAATCGGTTAAAGGGGAAAACATGTTGAAGTGTTGAGTTAAAATTTGATTAAGGAATAGGCTTTCCAGCAGGATCGGTCAACCGACCAACATGGTTCGGTCAACCGATGAGAAGGAGCTAGGAAATGGTTCAGTCTTTGAATCATTTGGTTCACAGCTAGGTCGACCTGTGGCCAAAGGTGAAACTCTCTGAATCGTTAGGTCCACAAACCAAAGTGGCGCGGTCGACCTACCATAACTGGATTTTGGCCTGGGAAATTCTCTGAATCGTTTAGTCGATAGACCAAGGAGTAGCGGTTGACTGACGAGCTAGAAATTTTGGCTAGGCCTACAACCTGAATCGATCGATCGACTTGTGGTGATTGGTCGGTCAACCGATGGTTAGGTTTCAAGTTTAGAGGATTTCGTGGATTTTTTCCAAAAAGTAGACGTTACAAGCCGTTTTATGGTTAAGCTCAAAGAGATATCTTAAGGATTTAGTGTTATTTGAGATATGTCATTAATATTTTATTATCCCTATAGATTTGGTTCGTATAATTTGATTATTTCTCAAATTGGTGCATGTAATATTTTCTATTCTATCTAATTGAGTTTGAGAAAATATTTGAGGGACTAAATTGAATATTTTAAAAGATATAATTGAGTGAATTGAATTAGGATTGAGTCATAATGATATAATGGGTCTATAAGTGCAATTAATTGTCATGATATGTGAGAACTAGCTGTTGGAGGGCTTGTTTCAACTCCATATAAATAGACCTGCGTTTTTAAGATTCCAATAATCCCAATCAATCAAATTTATCAAGAATTATTTAGTTCTTAAACTTTTCTAAGAGTCATCATTCTGATATTATTTTGAGAGATCAATTGTGAGATAAATTGTTGAGAAGTTTTTTGAGTTAAAGCATTATTTGATTTAGTGTCACCGATGTAAGCTATCTAGCGATACTACTTGCAATCTTCGATGTTTTCCTGTGAGACCCTTTCAATCTAATCTTTTTATTAAGATTATTATTATTATTGCATGCTTGATATTTGATTTTTTTTAGAAATCGTTTTTGAACGTTAAAAGCATAAAAAATCTTTTGAAACTATTTTGTGATAATCTGATTATGTGCTTGTCTTTGTGCTACCCACATTATCTTTTAATTAGATTTTACTTCCTCATTTTTAATTCTATCACGAGTAATTTCGGGGACATTAATTGAGTTAAATTAAATTGAGGTGGTAGAAGCTCCGAGTGGGAAAAATACTTATCAATTTGTGTAATTGGTGAGTTGTGTGTGGATTAGATACTATTTGGAGTATCTAGTCAGGGGTAGCTGGGTTTCAATATATTTCGGTAAAGAGATTGAGGTTTGATCTTTACCTAACTACTAAAAGGCTAGGTTACTTTTTTCCCGTGAAAAGAGATAGGTGTCAATTCTTTCTGAATAGAATTAGATTTTGAGTAAATTTGTAAAGATTTCATCCTTACCTAGGAAAATGATACTTTGAGTGATTGTGAGGTTTGATTCTTAGCCTAAGGTATAAAAAAATTATGTTTGATTCTTAGCCTGTGAAAGGATTAGGTTAGTCTTGAGCCTGGGAAAAATATAAGGCTATTCATGAGTATGTGAATTTTTTTTGTAAATGTTGATTTTGAGCCTATGAAAAGAATCATTGTGTAAATATTTGGTTCTACCTGGTAAAAGAATTTTGAATTTAGTAGGTGCGAATCTCCGTGGGGCTCGGAGGACTGGATTAGCCAAGAGTAGCTTGGTAAACCAGGATATATCCTTGTGTGCTGCTTTGTTTATATTATCTATATTTTGTTGTTTAGGTGTACATCTAGAATTAATTACACTTATCCGCTGTGTTATAAAAATAATTAATTAATTTAAGATTAAAATTAATTATTTGATTATTTAAGTGTTTAAAGAAAAGAATTTGCTTTAAATTTTATAACTACCCAATTCATCTCCCTCTTGGGTAGATCACTGGGCCAAATTCCTTCCCTCTTAAAAAAGATTTATCCTCAAATTTCCACCTACACCAAAAGGAGACAAGTCAACCACATTAAAAGTAGAACTTACATTAAACTCACCTGGAAGGTCTAATTTGTAGGCGTTGTCATTGATTCGTTCCATTACTTGAAAAAATAACCATCTCTCCTTGGAAGTAACTTTGAACGCCCTTGTTGGGGACACCATTCTTTCCTCATATGCAACCAAACCCAATCACCAGGTTCAAACACAACCTTCTTCCGCCCCTTATTAGTTTAGTTAACATATTGTTCAGTCATCTTCTCAATGTTTTGTCAGGCCTTTTTATGGATCTGCTTAACAAAATCAGCCTTATTCTTCCCATCTAAGTTTACATGCTCATGTATTGGTAAAGAATTTACATCCAAAGGAGTCCATGGATTAAAACAGTAAACAATTTCAAACAGTGAAAACTTAGTTGCAGAATGTACACTCCTATTATATGCAAACTCTACTTGCGGCAAACAATCTTCCTATGTTTTCAAATTCTTTTGTATTATAGAACACTATAGAGTAGATAAAGTCCTATTAACTACTTCGGTTTGACCATCAGTTTGTGGGTGACAAGTAGTAGAAAGTAAAAATTTAGTTCCTAGCTTACCCCACAAAGTCTTCCAAAAATAGTTTAAAAACTTGGCATCTATATCTGAAATAATAGTCTTAGGCATTCCATGCAACCTAACTATTTCATTGAAGAAAAAATCAGCAATATGATGCATCATCAGTTTTATGACAGGGAACAAAATGAGTCATCTTAGAAAACCTATCTACAACCATATATGTAGAATCTCGACCTCTTTTTGACCTAGGTAAACCTAACAAAAAATCCATAGAAATATCAATGCAAGGTTCACTAGGAATAGGTAAATGAGTATATAAACCATGAGCCTTAACCTTAGACTTAGCTTGCCTACAAACAATACACTTCTCACAAATTTTCTCCACTTTACGTTTTACATGAGGCCAGAAGAAATGTTCGTGCAAAACATCTAAAATCTTAGATATGCCAAAATGCCCCATTAAACTACCCCTGTGAGCTTCTCTAACCAGAAAGTTACGCAATAAACATTTAGGCACACATAATTTATTTTCTCTAAACAAAAACCTAATATGCCTAAAGAACTTGCGAAACGCTGCCTTCTCACATGCATTAAACACATTACCAAAATCAGAATCATCAACATACAATTCCTTAATGTATTCAAAACCAAGTAATTTTGCATCTAAGGTAGACAGTAAGGCGTACCTTCAAGATAATGCATTCGCCACAACGTTTTCCTTACATTGCTTGTACTTGATCACATAAAGAAATATTTCAATGAACTCCATGCACTTGGCATGTTGCTTGTTCAGCTTCTGTTGACCCTTCAAATGTTTCAAAGATTCATGATCCATGTGAATCACAATTTCTTTTGGTCAAAGATAGTGTTGCCAAGTTTCCAATGTCCTAATCAACGCATACATCTATTTGTTGTATGTAGGGTAATTCACGGTTGCCCCACTTAGTTTTTTGCTAAAGTAGGAAATGGGACACCATTCTTGCATTATAACAACTCCAATACCTATTCTTGAAGTATCATATTCAATCTCAAATTTTTTTGTGAAGTTAAATAAAGCAAACAAATGTACATTAGTCAATCTTTCCTTAATCTAATTAAATGTCTTTTTTTTTTGCTTATCACCCCACTTAAAATCCACATTCTTTTTGATAACTTCAGTTAATGGTGCGGTGAGGCTACTAAAATCTTTCACAAACCTCCTATAAAAGCTAGTCAGCCCATGAAAACTTCTCATATATCCTACACTTGTAGGTTTCGGATAATCTTTGATTGCCTTAACCTTTTCTTCATTCACTTCAATTCCCTTAGCACTAACAATAAAAGCAAGAAATACAAGTTTATCCGTGCAAAAGGTACACTTTTTGAGGTTAGCAAATAACTTTTCTTTTCTCAAAACATCTAAAACAAGTTTTAAATGTTCAACATGCTCATTTAAGTTTTTGTTATAAATTAGAATGTTATCAAAGTATACAACCATAAATTTCCCAAAAAAAAAACACAAAACATGGTTCATTAATCTCATGAACTTACTAGGTGCGTTGGTTAACCCAAAAGGCATAACCAACCACTCATATAAACTATATTTTGTTTTAACTACGGTTTTCCACTCTTCACCTTACCTCATCCTAATTTGATGATATCCACTATTAAGATCAATTTTAGTAAACACACAAGAACCATACAATTCATCAAGCATACCATCTAATCTAGGAATGTGATATTGATACTTTACCGTGATATTGTTAATGGCGCGACAATCCACACACATTCTCCACGTACCTTCTTTCTTAGGTACAAGCAATACGAGAACCACATAAGGACTCATGTTTTCACGTACATACCTCTTCTCCATAAGCTCACTAACCTACCTTTGAAGCTCATTTATTTCCTCATGATTGCTTCTATATACGGGTTTGTTTGGATTGGATGCTCCGGGTATGAAATCAATTTGATGCTTGATTTCCCTTATTGGTGGCAAACCATTAGGCACCTTTTCGGGAAACACATCCTCAAAATCTTGTAAAAGAGAAACAACAACACTAGGAATAGAAGAGTTAAGATTTTTAGTGGTAAAACAAATCTCTTTGTACAAA
Organism: Eucommia ulmoides; assembly: GCA_016647705.1. NCBI lineage: Eukaryota > Viridiplantae > Streptophyta > Magnoliopsida > Garryales > Eucommiaceae > Eucommia > Eucommia ulmoides. The sequence goes on along the minus strand of CM028327.1, from coordinate 22,812,990 downwards.
AGTAACAATCCAAGGTTGGTTTGAAAACAAATCCTTTTTTATCTTACTCTCTTTCGCATAAAAACCCACTTGTTTTCCCTCCTTTTGAATTTTTCTCCCTCTCACTTTTTTTTTTTCTTTTCTATCACTCTTTTTTTCTTGTCACTCACTCTTTTTAACCTTGATTGATCATCATATACTTGTCTTGGTCTAAGGGGTACAAGAGTAATTGACTTCTTGTTAAGTACAAAGGAGTATCTATTAGTATAATCATCATAAGTTACTTGCCGATCAAATTGCCATGGTTTTCTCAAAAGAATATGCCCCGCATGCATTGGAACCACATCACACAAGACCTCCTCTTTGTACCTTCTAATCAAGAATGATACAAGCACCTGTTTATTCACTTTAATTTCTCCACAATCATTCAACCATTGCAACTTGTATGGTCTAGGATGTTTTAAAGTTGACAAATTCAACTTCTCAACCAAACTAGTGCTAGACACATTAGTACAACTCCTCCCATCAATAATAATGCTACATACTTTATCATTGATATGACATCTCGCATGAAAAATTTTCTCACGTTGTATTGTCTCATCTTTTTTGACTTGTCCACTAAGAGTTCTTCTTGCAACCAGAAGCTCTCTATCATCCAAGTATTCAACATCGCGTGCATCCTCCAAAGGTGGCATCGAATCATCATCCGTCTCATCTTTGGTCTCAATACCTCCATCATCTCTTATAATCATCAGTCTCTTGTTTGGACATTGAGATGTAATATGACATGTTCCCAAAGACTTGAAGTATTTAATTTCTCTATTTCTAGAAGGTTGGGAATTGGTTTTACCTTGGTTCAGTGTACAGAATCTTTGTCAATTTTGGAAGGTTTGGCCTTGGGCTAAAAATTAGACTTCGCATCCCTCTTGCTCCAATTTGGTTTCCAAGAAGAATAATAACCTGATTTCTGCCCAACTCGTGTGGAACTATTTCGTTTCAATTGTTGCTCTTATTTGATGGCCATGTGCACCATGTCATTCAACTCAACATAATACTGCAACTCAACCACATTTGCAATGTCATGATTTAACCCGATTAGAAACCTAGCCATAGTTGCTTCTCGGTCCTCTTCCATATTGGCTCGAATCATGACTATCTCCATCTTTTTGTAGTAGTCTTCCACACACTTCGGACCTTGTGTAAGACTTTGCAATTTCTAGAACAAGTCCCCATAGTAGTGACTTGGAATGAATCGCTTCCTCATAGTAGCTTTCATCTCTTCCTATGTCGTGATAGTTATTTTCTTATTCATCCTCTTGCTCAAGGTAAGTTGATCCTACCATACAATAGCATAATTCAATGAATTCTATGGCAGCCAACTTCACATTCTTTAACTCGGAGTAGTTGTGACAATCAAACACCAACTCTATTCTCTTCTCCCATTCCAAATAAACTTTAGGATCGTTTTTGCCTTGGAAAGATGGAATGTTCACCTTGATACTTCTCAAGTTATTATTAATCCTCTCCCCATACCGATCTCTTCTATTCCCATATCCACGCCTGAATCTGCCCAAGCTCGCATTAGAGACACAATCCTCTTGATCTAGGTCATCCCCATCATCATCTTTATTTTCAAACTGAGACAGATTCTTCTCTCATTGTTGTACATTAGTAGCTTTAGGTGGTTGCTCTTTTCATGAACTAGACTCAATTTTGTCTAGTCGCTCATGCACTTTATCAAATCACGAGTTCAATCATTCAAATTTTCGTTCCAAGGCTTTGTAGAAAACTTTGACGTTTATGACGTCCATCATTTCTAGTGCTTCATTAGACAAGCATTTGTTTGCTTCTTGAGACATGTTTAATAACCTACAAAATAAAGTTAGCAAACCTCATAAACACTTCCTCACCTGTTTCCCTCAATATTGATGGCACTCACGCTCATGTTTCACTCAAATTCGCCTTTTACCTTCTATTGAGCTCACACTCTCTTGTCTTTTTTTACTCTTTAGTTCACTTTTTTAGTTCTTTATTGAACTTAACCAACTTCAATTAGAAATTTTCTTGTAACAATCCAAACTCAACAAATTGATTCACTATGAATGAGATTTTAGGAATAAAAACAAAGCGAACAAGAAGAAAGAAAAGTTTATAGACTAAAACAAAAAGAAATTCTCAAAAAAAAAATTGTGATGCTGAATTTTTTTTTTGGTTTCTGATTTTTTTCTTTTTGGTTTCTGTTTTTTTTTTTTTCTTGAAATAATGAAATCAGTAACCTTTAAAAATGAGATTTAACAATAACAAAGTGCACCATCTTTTTGATAAAGATTTGACCAGATTTTAATAGATTGAAAAAAAATGAACAATACTTTAAACAAACTCGGACCAAATTTGACGATATTATTCGGTCAAGAAAAAAAAGAAGGATTGAATAGATATTAATGAAAAAAAAAAAAAGAATAGATGAAACCTGATTTAGACTTTACTATGATTATCAAATGATGCGAACCTCACTGATAATTAGTAAGACCCGAAACCAATTTAGGGTTTTTTTTGCAAAGGATCGAACTAAACTCAGATTTAAAATGAAGAACACAAAAAAATATAGAAAATTGATAGATTACCTTGACTTGACGCTTATTAATGAGACACAAACCAAAGGCATAAGAGAATCCTTAACCCAATGATTATAAGAGAATCACAAATTAAAGAGATTGAAGACTATAAGAAAACTTGATAGGTTTTGAAAATTTATTTGAAGAACTCAAAAGAAAATCCTCTCAAAATATATTAATCAATATCAAAATTGTATGAAATTCACAGGTTTACGAAGCCCCTTAAATAGGCGGTCAAGAGAACAAGAAAGAAACCCTAATATGTCTTGAAAAATTCGAGGGCCTACATGAAGGAAAAAGGAAACCCTAATATCTAATACTAAATAAAGAATAAGAAGATTTCCTAACTTGCCTTACATTCCTACTTGGAAAATAAAAAGATTACTCGGCAATCAAGTCTCATAAATCAGCCTAAAAAAATTAAAGCACCTAAAATAATAAAATAAAATAAAATTCGTAGGTTGAGTCCTAAGTCCGTTAAGGTTCATGCAATAAGCTCATTCGCTTGCTTTGATTAGGTGGACTAGGCCTTGATTGTCTGGTGAGTCTAATTTGACCTTAACCATTGTAGTCTCAGTCCAAATCTCTTGAATAATCCTATTAAGTGCTTCTTTGAATCTTTTACCCCTTACCGTTATTATTGGGTCAATTGGAAGATGCAACGGATCTCTTAGTACTGCTGATATATTCTCATCAGGGGTTGAAGGATTTCAGTTAACCGACCCAAAAAAAAAATTTGGCAGCTCCTCGGACCAAAACTGACCATGTGGCCTCAGTACCCCGGTCTAATTTGGGGTTGGTCAAGGTTGGTCGTGTCGATTGGTTGACGAGTAACAAGAACAAAAAAATAAAGATGAAATACTAAATATTCGTAGATTTGAAATTTTTTGTTGATCGAGAATCATATTAAAGAATTAGGAAAAAAACTTACAGTTCGTCAAATCGGAGCAAGAGACGGAGACGGAGATGAACAACAACGTTATAGGTATCATCGATGATGAGATGATTAGGAATTGATAGACGCAGGATTATTAGACATCGAGATTATTAGTTGATGCAAGAATCATTGACGCATGAATAATTGAGGAATCATCTATTAGGGTTTGATAGACGACATCAGTGACTCTAGGATTGAGAGGGAGAGAGAAGAGGAGGAGGAGAGCGAACCTAGAGTTGAAATTTGGAAAATGAATGATCTAAATCTAATTAGGGTTATATTTATATATGGGGTCTTTTCGTAATATGTCATGTTTTAGGGGGTATTAGGTAAATATATATTATTAGGGTTTACGGTTCGGGTGGATTTGGGTGCATCAGGTATTGTTGGATTGGTACCCGAGCCGAAGTATTTTTGGGTTCGCATGGGTTGGGTTTGGGTGGAAGAATAAAAAACTACTCATAATTGGTCGACCCCGCCATCGAGTCGAACAGGTAGGGCGGGGTAGGTTGGGTTTTTGGGTAACATTTACACCCCTAATTAATAGACATGATAAATTCCACTTGCATACTATATTTATGTTTTTTTTTTCATCATTTAATCTATAAGGTATAATGTTTGTATTCAACTTAATTTCAATTTTTAACTAACCATAATCTTGTCATTTATTTACATGAAGTGACTTCCATAAATTGTTTAAAGAAGTTTCAACGTTTAATATTATAAAAAAATAAAATAAAAAATTATATACATATTTCTTGATTGATTTAAAAAAAATAAATTAATATATATGTTTGTAGCATGATCTTTCATGAAAAAATAATATAAAAAGTTATAAATATATCAAATAAAAAGGATAACAGGCACGCGTTTCGCACGTGCTCTCCATCTAGTTTAATTAAAAAATACTTAGAATAACCATATTCTTGTGGTATTTAAGTAGTCAAAATCACTTTGTAGATCAAATAAAAATATCATAAGAACACAATAGTAATCAAGTAGTTGGAATCGCTTTGTAGATCTGATAAAATAAAATAAAATAAAAATATTTCTTGTGATACTTGAGTAGTCAGAATCGCTTTGTATATCTGACAAAATAAAAAAACCAAAAAAATAAATAAAAAAATCTTGCGGTACTTGAGTAATTGAAATTGCTTTGTAGATCCAACAAAATACCGTTATGTCAACTCAATAATCAATAAATTTGTATGCTTCACTTTAAACCCCATATATTCATTACAATTTTAATTAGTCATTCCGTATAATTTGACTATTAAATTAGACAAAATTAGGGGTAAAATTATAAATTTGATTTTTTTTTTAAATTAATTTTTTTCTTTCTGTTTTTTTTTTTTTTTCCTTCTTCTCGTTCTTTTCACCACTGTCGAATCCCGCCACCATCTCCGGCACCAAACCCCAAACACCATCTAACTTGAGATTTAGACCATGGCAAATTGGGTTCATCATTGGTTTGTCTTTGAAATGAACAAATGGGTTTTCCGACAATGCAAATACCTTTGTCCCTTCTCCAATGATGTATCTTTCTCATCACTACTTCGTCTTTCCTTATTGTAACCAGCAATGGAGATGCAGACAACCACATTCCATATGCTCATCTTGAACCAATTCCCTTTCTTCTTCCGTTTACACCCATTTCCTCCACTCCCAGTTCAATTCAAATCCAGGTTATAGTTATTACAGTCTTCCACATTCTGTTTCCTTATCAAGTCTTGAACAATTATAGAATGGCAAGAGACATCTTGAACGCCTCCAATGTCATGTGTTATATGCCGATACCCACTTCTTTGAGCTTGTTCCACATCCCATTTTCTCTCATCTCGCTCACCATAAACTCCTTTCTGTTATCAAGATTCTTTATCGTATGGACAGAATCATTGTCCAAATTCGACTCTGTTTTCCCATTTACAGAAAAGGAATCAATTATTGTCTCCTCAATCTGCCTACAATACTTCCATGTGGGGCGGATTATTGGGTGAAGCGACAATAATAACAGGCCAAGAATTGCCGCTTCTTGATTTAACAATAACAATCTTACAACTATGATTGTGGTTATTGCAATTGCTCTGCCTCTTGTGACCTCATTGACCATGGGAGACGTTGAAACGGAATCGAAATTGTTGATACCAAAAAGTAGTGGCTGGTCAACAGTGTGATCCGAGAGGATATCTAGGACATAGGACGGCCACTAGTGTTGCAGCGGGTTGAGTTCAGGGGTGGTGACGATCTCCGAGCTGAGCTCCACTCTTCTGCTCCAAGCACCTGCACAAAGACCCATCAGGGTTATCCCTAGTAAAGTCCCTCCGGCGTAAGAGTAAGTATTCCGGGGTGGGGAGCTGAAAATATATTGAATTCAGTAGTAGTCACGTACCGTTGGGCTGTGGGTGCCTCGGTGTATTTATAGGCGCCAGGGTTTGATTAGCGCCGCGAAATTAGGGGGCTAGCTCAGGTTAACATAATCTGCTGGACAACCAATGAGCAGACAGGTTAGCCCTCTAATCATCTGGGCTGGCTTTTGAGCCCATAACTAGAGGCCCATAGGCCAGAGCCTCACAACGGCCTGGAGAACTCCCGAGTGCTGAGGTGGCGAGCAAAGGGTACCTCAGACCGTCAGTTCAGAAGGTCGGACCTCAGCTTTTCGGTCCAGATTTCTTCACTGAGATGACCCTCAGTTTGGCCGGGGGACACCTTATCTCGGTACTGAGAGGATTTCAGCTCTTATCCCGACCGCTCTTCTATAATTGGGCGTATTTTGACCACGTGGTGTACCTGACGAGATTCCCCTATATCAGTTGCCCCCCAAGTCCCGAGGGCAGGAGTGAAACATAATGGCCTCGGGATTTTGAAAGAGTAAGTAAGTAGTAGTAGGGAAAGATATCGGGGTCAAAATGCAAAAGCGGCACACCACAGACCCTTGGAGGGAAAAACGGCTGTAAGAAAGAAGGTAAAGAGCATAGTCCGGGCTGATGAGAAGTCATTTTTGTCTGTTCGGCAGGTCGGCAGTACGACGAAAACGGTGGTGGTAGGTGAGAATTTGGAGTCGTTCATGGGTTGAATGTTGGCTGAGCTGAGAGACCGTCAGGTCGTGAGTGCGGCCACTATCCACGCCGTAGAATGCTGCGGGGGTGAAAAGTTGGAGAGCCCCCCCTTTCTGAAAGTGGCCGAGCTGAGAGCCCGTCAAGTCATGAGGTCGGCCATTTTTACTGCCTTAGAATTTTTGGAGGGTGGGAAGTTTGAAAGCCTTCCCCCTTTGGATTTTGTCCGAGCTGAGAGCCCGTAGGGTCATGGGATCGACCATTTTGCATGCCTTAGAATTTTTTGGAGGGTGGAAAGTTTGAGAGCCTTTCCCCTGCTTATTTTGTCCGAGCTGAGAGCTCGTAGGGCGTGAGCTCGGCCACTTGACATGCCTTAGAATTTTTGGAAGGTGGGAAGTTTGAGAGCCTTCCCCTTTTTTATTTTGTCCGAGCTGAGAGCCCGTAGGGTCGTGAGCTCGGCCACTTGACATGCCTTAGAATTTTTGGAGGGTGGGAAGTTTGAGAGCCTTCCTCCTTTTAATTTTGTCTGAGCTGAAAGCCCGTAAGGTCATGAGCTCGGCCATTTGACATGCCTTAAAAAATTTTGAGAGTGGGAAGTTTGAGAGCCTTTCCCCTTTTGATTTTGTCCGAGCTGAGAGCTCGTAGGGTCGTGAGCTCGACTATTTGGCATGCCTTAGAAGTTTTTGAGGGTGGGAAGTTTGAGAACCTTCCCCCTTTTGACTTTGTCCGACCTGAGAGCCCGTAGGGTCGTGAGCTCGGGCATTTGACATGCCTTAGAAAATTTTGAGGGTGGGAAGTTTGAGAGTCTTCCCCCTTTTGATTTTGTCCGAGCTGAGAGCTCGTAGGGTCGTGAGCTCGGCCATTTGGCATGCCTTAGAATTTTTTGAGGGTGGGAAGTTTGAGAGCCTTCTTCCTCACACGTGGCAAAACACGCCACACGTGCCCCCCCATTCTGAATTGTGTGATAGGCCATGCTACCATCGTTGGATGGGTGCCACGTGGCAGTAGCGTTTAAACCAAGGCATCCCCAGCCGTTGGCCTTTGCGACCTTTTTTCTGGGCACACCATCCTTTTATTAATGGTGGCCCCTACCTTTCATTTGGCACTTGCGTAAATTCCAGAGCCCATTCTTCCTCCTCGGTATTGGTACCTCTTTTTTCTTTTTTGTGTCCGGACAAAATATCGGGATCCCCCTCTTATTCCTCTTTTTCGACGTTTGGCTCTGTTGCAGGCTCGGAATCCGGCTCCTCAGACCGGTCGTCCTCTAGCTCCCCTCAATTCAGGGTGGAAAGGCATCCTGCTCCGGGAGACGCCTTCTCAAGCGCTATGGCCAGGATCCACGAAACGAGCGGTTCTATCCAATCATGCTTGGAAGACCGTGCATTCGTGGTGAGCCGTGCCGACGAGAGTGGTGGGGCTTCTACATCACTTGACGCTAGGGTTGGGGTCCCTCCCGAAACTGTCACAGTGGTGGAGATCCATACTGACGTCTCCATTCCCAAGTTACTTCGTGAAAACGAGGTGCACAACGTCGGGCCAGAAAAATTGTTCGTAAAGTTCCGCCCTCGAGTCTGGTATGGAAAATCAAAACAACCATGACCGAAGAATCCATGCTCTCCTGCCGGAGTGAATTCTTCATCCCGAAGAAGGTCACGACACTTGTTCCTGGGCCCGACGATCCGGCCTGTATGCCACCAACTGGATTTATGACAGTCTATAAGAAACAACTAGAGGCGAGCCTTCGCTTTCCCCTCCACTGGTGGATCAGGGCCATCTGTAAGGAGTACCATTTGTGTCCGTCACAAATTGCTCCGAACGGTATGAGAGCCCTGGTGGCTTCGTATATTATCTTCCGGGCCGAGGGACTCGAGCCGAGCATTGAGCTCTTTAAGGCTCTGTTCTTCTTCAAGCCACTCCCTTGGGGCGCTGGGTAGTGTTATATTTCGTCCAGGTCAACTTTCTTGAAGGACCTGGACTCTTCCATTCATCGATAGAAGCCCCAATTCTTCTATATCGGAGGGAGCGGTTGGCAATCCGGCTTGGAAGAAGAAGGAAGGTATCCCCTCCAGATGGAATGGGAAAAAGTTGGTAAGGCTGCGGCCCCTTAAGGGGAGTGTTTGGTTTTTTGGCTTTACTTATTGCCTGTACATTAATACCCTTGTTTTCGTGATTTTCTGCAGCTAAGGAGACGCCTAAGAAGAAAAGACCGGAGCCGAGCAGAGCAATTTCCGAGCAAAGGGACAAGGTCTTGAGGACTGCCTTCAAGGACGTGAACACCCTGATCGCCTCTCAGCTCTTTTTAGCCTTCTGGTTTTCTCCGTCAGACGTCTCAGCCGCACCCGATTTCTTTCTTGACTCGGACAGCGATAAGGAATTTTCTGCTATGTCAATTATCCATACTTGGTAATTTTACGCGTGTTACGCTCAATTCACATAGATATCCTTGTATAGAACCGGATGCTGCTGGCCTGGACAGAAGAATTTCTAAAAAGCTTATTGAATATTGCAGTTATGGACAAGGCAATGGCAGTGCAAAAGCTTCTAAAGAAGAAGGCCAAGGAAGTTGTCGAAGCAGAGAAAGCGAAGAAGGAACCCGTATGGCTTCCCGGGACGCCAGCCAGAAGTTGCTCACCCGCCCTGCTGGGCGTGGTTATCCGGGACACGCCCAAATCTAAGTCGGGATCCCGGCAATCTATGCAAACCTTGAGCGGTGATTCTTCTCCTTGTCGTTCTGATAAGGGAAATAGGAAAGCTCATGAGGAGAAGCACAAGAAGCACAAGTCCTCGAAGAGAGCGAGGTTTGTGCCTAGAGCTTCATCCGAGCTGACAGTTGATGGATCTTTCTTTGGGGTGGCGAACACCGTGCTGCTGGCCGATCGTGCGCTATTGAAGAGCCCGGAGGTGATGCCGGGCTATCTCCGTCGTATGACGCCTCCTAATGATAAAGAACTAATGGAGGGGGAGAGCATCGGTAACTTGATGCGCCAGGCCATCTGTGATCAAGTCTCGGTAACACTTCCTTACAATTTACTTGCCGTTTTGCTTTTTGTGGCTAAATTTTTCTAAGTGTGATGAAATTCCCGTTCTCACCCAGTGCATGCTCCGGATGTCTGTGGTTTTTGACCGGATCTCTGAGAGCCTCATGGAGGAGGCCATGCTGAGATCCGAGAAGAATGCTGCCGAGACAAAGGTGAACCGCTTGAACGACGACCTTCAGCTTGCCGCCCAGGCCCATCAGGGCCTACAAGCCAGGCACATCCTTGTGACCAAAGAACGGGACGACTTCGAGAGGCAGAAGGTGCACCTGGAAAAGAGGGTTGAGGAGCTGGAGAAGAGACTGAAGAAAGAAGAGCAACATAGAGAGAAGGCCATCCGTCGGGCAGAGCAGAAAGCCATTGAGGACTATAAATCCGGCGAAGAATTCAAAAATCTAAAGTACAAGCTCGCTGCCGAATTCATGGATGACGGTCACAAGGCCACGATCCGCTACCTTCAGCGTCATCATCCGGAGTTCGACTGCTCGGGTGTTGGGATGGAATTTTCCCAGCAAGGCAAGTTGGCGGTGGAGTGGCTAGTTGAGGGGGCTGCCGAGGGTCCAGCTCATGAATTCGGTGCTGAAGGAGCTGGTGGTGAGGAAGCCGAGGGTGATGAAGACACCAATGTCGACGTTGTGGGCGTCGAAGGTGCTTCTGGGGAAGAATAGATCTTCACCTCGGCCTTTTTTGAAGACTTAGAAAGATTTTTTGTATTTTGGATTTTGTTGAACTCCTTTTGTACTCCTTTTTTTTTATTTTGTATATGGGCTAGAACCCCACCGATGTAAGCCCTTTTTTATTTTGTGGAATACAACACAACAATTTTTTTTTTGAGCATTTGTTCCCAATTCCTTCTCGCCTCCCCCTCCTTTAGGATGTAACAGACGATTTGCTTCGACCCTTTGCCCCAACTTGAACAAGTGGTCGTGAACCCACTTATGTGCTCGGGATAGGGTTGCAGACCCTTACACTTTTACGATCCCACCTTCTTGTACGCATGCCAAGTCCTTACAAACCTTAGTTCAACGCTTACAACTTTAAACATGTTGTGGAATCGTTGGGCGACTAATTGTTGTGGTTATAACCACCCTGCCCCCCAGCCTGTAGTAGGAGTAGTCTTATTTCTCATGCTACTGGTTGCAACGTGACACATTCGGTCCGTTACCTTGGTACCTTAGTGCGCCAGAAGGCCCGTTTAAGTAACAAAGTCTTTATATTATCATCAAAATACTCGATACTTGGTGGTATACAGATAAAATGATTATAAAATGACCTCAGTCCTATAGTGGTATTGTTTGAGATGGTCGGCGTTCCATAAGTGTCGCAGCGGAATGCCTTCCTCAGTTTCAAGCTCATAGGTACCCGGCCTTGCAACTCTTATCACGCGATAAGGTCCCTCCCAGCTGGGGGCTAACTTTCCTGCATTTGGCTCCTTGGTCGCTAGGGTTACCTTTCTGAGGACTAGGTCTCCGATGTCAAAATTCCGTGGTCGCACCCTTCTATCATAGTATCGAGTTGCCCGCTGCTGGTATGCTGCCTGGCGCACTCGAGCGTTCTCTCGTTGTTCTTCTAGAAGGTCCAGGTTAAGGGCCAGCATTGTATCGTTCGTCTGCTGGTCCTGCCCTTTAAGCGACGTTCGGAAGGTTGGCAATCCAATTTTCGCAGGAATTACGAATTCGGATCTAAAAGTTATTGGGAACAACGTCTCTCCAGTTGGGGTCCGGGAAGTGGTGTAGTATGCCCAGAGGACCGGGTAAAGTTCCTCCACCCACCTTCCTTTGGCTTTGTCAAGTCTGGTCTTTAAACCGTGCAAAACCATCCGTTTCGTGACCTCTACCTGTCTATTAGCCTATGGATAACCAGGAGATGCAAAGTGTGTGTGGATACCCAGGCCGGAGCAAAAATAAGTAAACAAATAGTTGTTGAACTGAGTGCCGTTGTCGGACACGATTACCCTCGAGATTCCGAATCGACACACCATGGATTTCCAGACAAAGTCCAGGCCAAGTGTTCGACTTCCACGCACTTGGTGAAGTAATCGATAGCGACAACGAAGAATTTCCTTTGACTAGTGGCCTGTGGAAAAGGTCCCAACAAGTCAATTCCCAACTGAGTAAAGGGCCACGGACTCGCCATGGGCACCATGGTCGTTGGCGGTAGATGAGGGTGGGGACCGAAACGTTGGCATTTGTCGTACTTTTTTACGAACTCACTCGCGTCTTCTAGCATTTTTGGCCAAAAATATCCTTGGCGGAGGAGTTTGCCAGCCAGGGCCCTGCCGCCCAATTGATTGCCACAGATTCCCTCATGGGTCTCTTTCATCATATAGTCGGCCTCTTCCGGCCGTAGGCACCGTGAGTATGGTCTAGAGAAGGAACGTCGATAAAGGACCCGATCCAGAATGCAATATTTGGCTGACCTGTATCGCATCCTTCTTGCTTCGTTACGGTCGTTAGGGAGCGTTCCGTCTTCCAAGTATCTACGGATGGGGTCCATCCAAGTGGGATGGTTATTAAGCTCACAGATCGGAGCTACCTGGTCAGAAACTGTCGTGCTTGGAACATCCAGATACTCAATTGGCACACTTCGCTTCAGGGTTAATGCTATTGCCGAGGCAAGGTTTGCCAAGGCATCGGCGTGCCGGTTTTTCTCCCGTGGTATTTGGGATACATTAATTTCTTCGAATTTTCCCATCAGGGTTTTGACCCTCTCAAGATACGCAGTCATACTAGGATCTTTTGCCAAATATTCCCCGTTGACTTGATTAACCACCAGCTGAGAGTCGCAAAAGACGGACAACGCCGTCATATTGAATTCCCTGGCTAGGCGGAGCCCTGCCAGCAGAGCCTCGTATTCCACCTCGTTGTTAGTTGCTCTTAACCCCAATCTCAGGGCTTACTCTATTTCTTCATTGCCTGGGGCAACGAGCACCATCCCTGCTCCACAACCACTGGTGTTGGACGATCTATCGGTGAACAGCTTCCACGTCGTTGGACCGTTATCTGGGCTGGAGTCACCCGACACTTCCTATTCTTCTATACTTTTCGCTTCCGGTCGAGCGGTGGGCGGCTCGGGGTCCTCAGGAAATGTGAGTTCAGCGATGAAATCTTCCAGGACTTGGCCTTAATGGCCGTCCTAGGGCGATATTCGATGTGAAACTGACCCAGCTTAAGGCTATACTTCATTAATCGTCTCGAGATGTCTGGTGAATGTAAAATTTGCCTTATCGGTTGGTTCGTGAGGACGACAATCTCGTGGGCTTGGAAATACTGTTTCAGCTTCACGGAAGCCACCAGTAGAGCATAAGTCAGTGTCTCAAACTTAGTGTACCTCGTCTCGACATCCGAAAGGACCCTGCTAGAGTAAAAAACCGGGTGCTGGGCCCCGACGTCATTCCTTACAAGAGCAGTACTCACCGTCGTTGTAGACGCGGCAATATACAGGTAAAGGGTCTCTCCCTCCTTCGGGGTGCTAAGCAGAGAAGCAGAGGACAGATAACTCTTGAGCACTTGGAAAACCGATTCGTACTCGTTGATCCATCCAAAATTGCCGTTGCCTCTTAGCACTTTGAAGAACGACAAACACTTTTTCGATGCTCTAGATATGAAGCGGTTGAGTGCAGTGAGTCTCCCCGTCAGCATCTGCACCTCCTTCTTGTTCCGAGGAGAGGTAATCTCGAGGATTACATATATTTGATCGGGGTTAGCATCGATGCCGCGCTGGGAGACCATGTATCCCAAGAACTTTCCCGCAGAAACCCCAAAAATACACTTGTTTGGGTTGAGCTTCATGCGGTGGGCCCGGAGTTTCTCGAAGTAGTCATGGAGATGTTGGGTATAGTCAAGGGCCCTTGAGCTCTTGACCAACATGTCATCAATGTAAACCTATCGTCCGTCCGATCTCTTCCTTGAACATTTTGTTTACCAGTTGTTGATAAGTGGCTCCGGCGTTGCGCAAGCCAAACGGCATTACCTTGTAACAGTATGTACCCCTATCAATGATGAACGACGTTTTTCTCTTATTGGGGAAGAACAGTGGGATTTGATTGTACTCGGCATAAGCGTCGATGAAACTCAGACGCTCATACCCCTATGTGGCGTCTATGACGATGTCAATCCGGGGCAGGGGGAAAAAGTCTTTCGGGCAGGCTTTATTGAGGTCTTTGAAATCAACGTAGAGGTGCTACTTGTTGCCAGCCTTGGGAGCCAGGACCACATTCGCCAACCAGTTCGAGAATTTAACTTCTTTAACGACGCCAGAGTTGATCAATTTATCCATCTTTGCTTCAATTAACTTCTGGCGTTCCGGATGAAATTTCTGCCATTTTTGCCACACAGGAGGATGGTGTGGATCAGCATGGAGGTGGTGCATCGCCACGCTCGGATCAATACCCGGCAGCTAGTCATAAGACCAGGCAAAGACGTCGTAATTGCGCTGGAGCAGTTGGAAAAGTTCATCCCTCTGTTCGGATGGGAGACTAGCACCGATCCTGATAGTTTGTTCTTCGATGGTTGGGTGTATGAAAATCTCCTCTAGTTTCTCGTGAGGTCGGGGACCAGCCTCCTCCTCCCTTGGATCATCGATGGGCACATGCACTGGCCCCTGACCTAGAGCCATGAGTTCGGAATCTCCGAGCCCTGGCTCTATCTGTGATTGCTATTTCTTCTTCTCCAACGCCCTCCAAGCACAAGCCTGGGAGGATTCTTGGTCACCCCTCACTACTCCCACACCTCTCTCGGTGGGGAACTTCATCGCTTGGTGGTATGGGGAGCAGACGACTTTAAGGGAAGCCACCGTGGGTTGACCCATGATTGCATTATAGGGTGACGACCTGTCTAAGATCAGAAATTTGGTCCAAACAGTGGAGGTCCGTGGATGGGCCCCGACTGTCACGGGAAGTGAGACCCACCCAGAAGCGTTCACAACATCCCCTCCAAAATCAACTAGGGGGGCCGTCGATGGTTTTATCACATTAGGGTCCACATTCATTTTCTCAAACGCCCACTTGAAGATAATATCGGCGGAACTACCACCATCTACCAGGATCCGTCCCATTTTGTAGTGATGGATGAGGGCCACGATGACGAGGGCGTCGTCATGAGGCACGTGCACGTCCCTAAGGTCTGCCTCACTGAATGAAATAACGTTGTGCTCCGCAGCATCAACCGTGCTGACCTCGAAGATATCTTCACTCACTTTTCTTTTGGCATTGTGCTCATACATCTTCTTGGATGAGAGGGTCTCCCTCCCAAGGCCCAATCCTCCATGGATGACGTTAATCTTGCCATCAATCCTGTGTTCGTCATCGCCCCTGCTTGCCTATGACCTAGGAGGGGGGTGACTTCTGTTCCTTCTTCGTTTGTGACCCCTATGTTTATCGCGGGAGTCGTGCTTCTCCGTCTTGGGAGCTTGGTCGTCCCTTCGAACATAGCAACCTAGGTACCCCCTGCTAATGAGGGCCTCAATTTCTTCCCGAAGTCGAAAACAATTCTCGGTGGAGTGTCCTCAATCTTTGTGGAATTCACAGTATTTGTCCATAGACCTCCCCATTGGTTTTCCGCTGGGCGGAGGAGGAGGAGGAAAGAAATCCCTCCTTGTATTCTCAGCTAAGACGGTGGCCACTAAGACCGTGAGCGGTGTGTAGTTCTGTTGGCGGTTCTCCTGGGGCGGGAACGGTCTTCGATCTCCGGGCAACGGCCCCAGCCTTCCTTCTGCCTGCAGCCTCTTGGATCCATGATGTTTGTTCGGCCCTTCCTCTGTCTTTCTTTTCTTCTTTTGACCGCCTCCTCGATCCTTCTGTGCTGCTTCCCGCTCATTAGCATTATGAAACCTTGTGCCTCTCTCTAGGGCAGCATCCAGAGTAGGAGCTCGGTTAGAATAGAGGTTATACATGAGGCGTCGATGCTTCAGGCCGTCGATGAATGCGCTCATCGCGACCACGTCACTAAGCTCATCACATCCGGTGATCTCTTTGTAAAACCTCTCCACATAATCCCCCAGTGACTCGTCGGGTAATTGCTCGAGTGCGAGGATGTGAGCCCTGGTTTTTGGCCTACGTCGCGATCATCCAAACCGCGAAAGGAAGAGTAGCTCTAACTCGTGAAAATTGGAGATGGAAGCTGGTGCCAAAGTTCGGAACCAAGCCCCGGCGGCCCCCGTGAGGGTGAGGGGAAATGCCTTGCATCTCATTACTATTGAGGCGGTGTGTAGGTCCATATACGACCTGAAGATGGACAAGTGGTCAGCCAAATCAGTGACATCATCAGAGAGGATCATTTGGGGATAGGTATATCGCGCGGGCAGGGGTTCTTCCAGATTTTATTGACGAAAGGAGATCTTACCTCCGAAGGAAGCCCAGATGGGCCCCTGGTTCCCCGGATCTGTTGAAAGACTGCCTCTATGTCAGCTAGGCATCTTTCCACCACCACCTCAGCCCCTGGCTGGGCTCGAGCCTGACTGAAAGCGGCACGAGGCGGGAGCTGTCGTGGTGGGAAATGCGAATCTACCTCCCGAAACCGACAGGGGTGATTCGGCTAGATCGCCTCTCCTTTGCCTTGGTGGAGGTAGCGATGGGGATCCCAAGATCTTAGGGGGTGCCAACTCTACCTCCCTCCGATCGACGTTGCGGGTCCGAGGCGGCGGGATACGCCTGTCAGAATGGATGATACATTCTTCACCCTCGACCGCCCGACCCTCCCAGCTCGCAACTTGGACTGTAAGAAGATCCATTGGAGGGATTGGTGGCAAGCGGGCCAAGACGATCTGGAAGAAGGTTTGGAACTTGCCGAGCTGACGTTCCAAAAGATCGACGCGGGCTGCCTCAAGTGCTCCAGAAGCCTGGCCAACAAGCTGCCCTGGGGGCAAGATTGGTCCCCCTTGGGCGGCTTGCTGAGTGGTCGATCCTACTATCCCGGACGGCGAGATGGCGGACAGGTAAAGCCCCTCCTTAGGAGGTACCGGGGGATCCGACCTGGGAGCCCTAGACATACCCTGCACGGATATGGGGGGTAGATTGCTGCTGGCGGCAAGCGCTTGGTCGGCC
This sequence comes from Eucommia ulmoides, assembly GCA_016647705.1. NCBI lineage: Eukaryota > Viridiplantae > Streptophyta > Magnoliopsida > Garryales > Eucommiaceae > Eucommia > Eucommia ulmoides. The sequence continues at coordinate 22,796,329 of CM028327.1, read as the reverse complement.
TGGTGGATTTCCTTCCCAAACCTTGTGATCATCAAATCTTAACCTCGTGGGGAGCTGACGATTAAAGAAGGCTTTTAGTGCGTTTCCACAGACGACGCCAAACTGTTGATGCCAAAAAGTGGTGGCTGGTCAACAGTATGATCCGGGAGGATATCTAGGACACAGGACGGCCACTAGTGCTGCAGCGGGTTGAGTTCAGGGGTGGTGACGATCTCCGAGCTGAGCTCTACTCTTCTGCTCCAAGCACCTGCACAAAGACCAACGGGGTTATCCCCAGTAAAGTCCCTCCAACATAAGAGTAAGTATTCCGGGGTGGGAGCTGAAAATATATTGTGTTCAGTAGTAGTCACATACCATTGGACAGTGGGTGCCCTGATGTATTTATAGGCGCCAGTGTTTGATTAGTGCCGTGGAATTAGGAGGCCAGCTCAGGTTAACTAACATAATCTGCTGGACAGTCAATGAGCAGACAGGTTAGCCCTATAATCGTCTAGGCTGGCTTTTGAGCCCATAACTAGAGGCCCATGGGCCAGAGCCTCACAACGGCCTGACGAACTCCCGAGTGCTGAGGTGGCAAGCAAAGGGTGCCTCAGACCATCAGTTTGGAAGGTCGGACCTCAGCTTGTCGGTCCAAATTTCTTCACTGAGACGACCCTCAGTTCGGCTGGAGGACACCTCAGCTCTATACTGAGGGAATTTCAGCTCTTATCCTGGCCGCTTTTCTATAATTGAACGTATTTTGACCACGTGGTGTATCTGACGAGATTTTCCTAAATCAGAAATAAAGAATTGCAGACAAATTTTTTGGGAAGGGGATGGAGTCCGTACAATCTCAGGTTAGTGATAAAAGATGATGTGATGTGTCCCACGTCTTCACTCACCGTGTGCATGCAAGTCTCCACGACCCATGTTGTGCATGCAAGTCTCCACTACCCACGATTACATGTACTCCACGTCGTCTGCATGGGACTGCTCCCTCTCTCTCCACGTTCTGCTCTCTCTCTACGACTACATGTATTGACTAGTATTTAGTTTATGTTATGTAATCAGTATAAATATCTATTCTCTTGGAATGTAAAAATTGGAGGTTCATAATATATAAAACTCTTTTATCTTTAATGGTATCAGAGCCTAAATCCAAAATCTAGAAAGAGTTTTCAAGAAGGAATTACGTTTCCGGCCGCCGGCGGTCTTCATGGCCTCCGGCTGGAACTCTGACGGCGGCTGCAATGAGGGTCATCCTAGCTCGCTACAATTTCTGTTGTTCTTATTCGTTTTCTTTGTTCTCTACAATTTTCTCGGTCATTGTTGGCTTTGGCCTTATTGATTTCTGCCGATTGCAATTTCCTTGCACTAACGCAGTTGAGGGGCCTTTGTACCATCAACGGTTCAAGCCTGCGAAAAATTATGCCCCAACGCACCCAAGGCCTGCTCCAGCACGCCTCTGAGCATTCTCAGCTCCGACGATCAGCCATGTATTCGGCGGTCTCTCTCTTATCTCATTCTCTTATCTCATTCTCTCCGGCATTGTTCGCCTTCCCTTCTTCTCTCTCTAAAACCTTACCCATGTATCATCTTCTTCTTTTCCTGCTTCTGCTTCTTCTACTCCCTTGCTGTCAGGGTCATCTTTTTCAACTTCTTTGCTGTTATTGTCATCCTTTTCTATTTCTTTCCAGCTATTTTCTACCTTCAGTACTTCTTTTTGCTTTCTTATTCCATCTTCTCTTTACCCTCTTTCTTCTTCTGGGTCTTTGGAAGTATATACGAGTTTCACGAATTTTCAAGCTAAGCATTCTACCGAATGACTTGCGCTTGTGGGGCATGATAAAAGATGATGTGAGGTGTCCCATGTCTTCACTCACCGTGTACATGCAAGTCTCCACGACCCATGTTGTGCATGCAAGTCTCCACTACCCACGATTACGTGTACTCCACGTCGTCTGCATGGGGCTGCATGGGACTGCTCCCTCTCTCTCCACGTTCTGCTCTCTCTCTACGATTACATGTATTGACTAGTATTTGGTTTATGTTATGTAATCAGTATAAATATCTATTCTCTTGTAATGTAAAAATTGGAGGTTCATAATATATAAAACTCTTTTACCTTTTAGTTAGATGATGTGTGGAGGTTGGTGGCCGCAGATGGTGGTTAGATTTGACAACTGTGAAGTCCAGATCGGTGAAAAAATAAGAAGAAGAAGAAAAGAAAAAGAAAAAATAAAATAAAAATAAAAAACGAACATAAAATTTTAAAAATAAATTTACAATTTTACCCCTAATTTTGTCTAATTTAACAACCAATTTAGATGGAAAGACTAATTAAAATTATAACTAAAGATACAAGGTTTAAAGTGAAAGTGCAAACTTATTATATCACATAAAAATTGGTCCATAGTTAGAGAGTCAAAAATAGATTTTGCCGTAATAAATTTGACATTAATCCTATTCAACTAATATAACACCTATAATCATTTAAATGCGTGACTGTCGAAATACGACATTTATGCATTTATTTTTAATTTTAATATTGTTATTCTAGAGCTTTATTAATCTTTTTATTTCGGTGATATCTTTCCTAATTTAGTTTGGCCCTATGACTATATACTTAGGAGAATAGAACCCTACTCTATATACAAAAATACGAAATAATTTTTTTTTTCTTCTTTCTATATGTTTTTTGGTATTTAGAGCCAAGTTTTCTCTCATCCAAATCCTAACCCCAATAGCCGCCATCGCTAGCCCAACCTCGCGAAACCCTAATCCAGTCTCACCACAACTAGAACACTTGGAAACCTAGCCTCATGAACCAGCACACCCGTGAACCATAGTCTGTATAGCTGCAAAACCCACCGCCACTCGCGAACCCTAGCTTCATGACAGTTGTCACTAGTTGCCGCAACTTCTAGCCAAGCCTTGCGAACCCAACCTCTACACAACCATGAACCACTTTCTACACAGCCGCGAACCCTCGCTTCGCAAACCAATTGCCACTCATGAACCCTAGCTTCGCGACAGCCGGCACCAGTCACCGCAACCTTTAACTAAGCCTCGGGAAACGCTAACCCAGCCGTGAACTACCCTCTACACAGCTACGAACCCTAGCTTCACGAACCAACACTCTCGCGCACTATCTCACACGAACCAGTTATCAATTAGGCATTGTTGTGCCCTGTTCATCACCTGTACTCGAAACTATCTGTCTAACACTATTTTAGGTAGCCATCTAGCTCCTGTCTATTGCTGCAAGTTGTGAATTGTTCGTCGTCCGCCAATCTCTGTTGCTTGTTGCCATTGTTCTCCATCCGTTGGTGTTATAGATGTCTTAAATACACGATAATTTTATCTCTTTATTGTATGTTGGGTAATTGAGTCTCTGGTTACTCTTCTCACACTGTATCTTCTTTTTTGAAGCCCAGTTAGTCTTTCATAGTATTTGTCCAATTTTATTACTACTACAATCTCGCCTCATCTGTCTCCATGCCATCCAGAAGATAATATTCAATCTTAGATAGTTCCAACTCCACAACTACCTACTCGCTCAGATCTTACTCATGCGAATAATGCCACGGTCTAACATGTCACAACCGTATTACTCAATAGAGTTAATTTACATGTCTGGCCCCACTCTCTGTGTATCTACCTTGGTGTAAAATATAAGAGCGGATGGCTCGAAGGCACTGAGCTACGGCCAGATATCAACGATCCAATGTTTGCTCAGTGGGATGCAGATAAATATACTATCCTCAAGTAGATTTTCAATTCTATGGAGGAACAAATCTATAATATGTTCATATTCCAAGAGGCCGTCGAAGGTTTATAGTCTGTTCTTACGAAGATATACGATCACTCCCGTAACGAATCACGGATCTTCCTACTCTACTTTGAGATCTTTCATGCTTTTTAGGCATCCTTAGGACTATCAATTGTGGATTACTTAAGTTACATTCCAACTCAGTGCCTTTTCATTTAGAGTTTGTTGGCCCAAGAAAGGGGGTGAATTGGGTAGTGACCATCTTCAATAACCAACCAACCCTCATAGTTAGTCACTTGTAAGAAAGCAGTCATTTTGGCCTTCTAGAATACATAACTATCACCTGTAAATAGTGGAGGACGATGCATAGATTGCCCCTCAGCTAGTGTGTTCATGTGGTATGCCATGTGATCATTTTAGCTAAGATTTTAAGCCTATTGAGCTAAACCAGCTCTGATACCAATTGTTGTCTCACAGATCTACCCAAGAGGGGGGATGAATTGGATAATTATAAAAATTTAAACAATTAAATCTTTAAACACACAAGTTTATCAATTTCCCTAATTGATTATTATTTTGTTAAGCAATAAATTATGTTTAATTAAGTGCATACCCAAACAATAGAATTATAACAAAGCAGCACACAATAATTTATCCTAATTCGGTAAACTATTCCTACCTACGTCACGTTCCCCAAGCTTCACACGGTTTTCACAATCCACTAATCTCTTAATTCATTTCCTTGTTAGGAACCAAACCCTTACAATTCTTTTAACAGGTTCAGGATTAACCTATTTTTTTTTTCTCATACTTAAAATCAAACCTTCACACTTTTACACTAGTACACTTTTTCCTTTTCATAGACTAAAGAATGACCTTATATTTTTACCGGACTAAAGACTAACCTAATCCTATTGTAGGAAGAATAAAAACCTAATTCCTTTAACATGCTAAAGATCAAACCTAATTCTTTTAACAAACTAAAGATCAAACCTAATCTTTTTCACAGGTTAAAGATAAAATCTAACTACCCTGATTAGACACCATCTCAAATATGTCTATTCCACTCACACTTGCAAAAACAAAAAATTTACGAATTTCTTCCCAAATAAGCTTCTACTATCTCAAAATAATTATGATTAATTAATGCCCCGAATATTATGCGATAGAACTATGTGAGAAATAAATCTAATTTAACTCAAGTTAAAATATAAGTAATATGTAATCAGATTTTGCAGACAAAAAATGTTTCTTATGATATGCAAGATTTCAAACAGGAAAGTGATTTTTTTTAAAACAAATATTCCAAGTAATCAATTAGATAATCTTAGAAAAGTACTTAAAATCAACTTGGAAAGTTCTCACTGGGATTTCTTGAAAAGAGAAAGATAGCCCAGTGTAGAACAAAATCGGTGATGAAAACTTTTACTCGCTCTGATTAAGAACTCTTTCAAAATAACTCATTTAGAAATACTTTAGCAAAATCTCACTCGCTTTAAAGTAAAGATTGATTTAAACTTTTCGTTCTTGATTGATTGAAATTGAAAACACAGGTCTCCTGATATAGAATTCAAACTAAGTCTATAACGGCTAATTTTCAAAAGATAAGATAGAAAATAACACTATAAGACCCCATATATAATATATTAACAAAATAAGTATATTTCATTTGAAATACTCTTAAAAAATCTTGATTTGCATCCCAAAGCTTTTTAGATTCGAAAATCTTAAATATTAGGAGTAGTTTTACTATTTCGATTAAAAAAATCAATTAATATAATGACCAAATTAATAGGATCTTAATAGTATACGATATATAATAGTAATATACTCAAATCCCCCATAATCTATTTTTCCAACATTTAAAACCATATGATTTGGGTAAAATATAATGTGAAACGAAACAGTCAAGTTGACCGAAGTAGGCCTCGACGGTCAACCACCCTACCGCCGATTGACCGGCCTATAAAACGGTCTAAAAATTGACCATTGCCTCATTTCTAGTTGGTTGACTGCCCTTCTGGTCGGTAGAGCGATTTAGTTAGTGGCCTCCACTTGCAACATGCTTCAAGACATTGTTTCTGTTAGTCAACCGACCCATTTCGTCAATTGGCCAAAATGATAAAAAATAAAAAATAAAAAAAAATCCATTTTATGTGTTAAAAAAATATTTTCTCAATTCAATACTTTATCAAATACATTTTTATTATTTTAACCTTTATAAAAATCATTTAGGATCATAAATTTATCATTTCTTATCATGTCACACACAAAATTACTTATTTTAAAGTGTTTTGCGTGATTCTAATAAGAGTAATGAGTTATTTTAACTTAAGAATACAAAAAAAAATTCAATGCTTCAAAGAATCTTCAATATCTTCATTTTGCACCCCATCTTGAATCTCTTCCTAAAATCTTCGTCTTTTAAATCTTCAACCATTAACTTCTTTGATTCATTCTTTTTCTCATTTAAACTCATAGAACTTCTAATCTGAAATCACTCAATCAACCCATTAGTTTTTATAAAACACCAACGTTAAATTGTCCATCAAAATATTTGGTTCAACAATCTCCTCATTTTTATGATGATAATTAACTTTGATGTTTTCTTAATAAAAAATGTAGCCACACTTTTCCTATATTTGAGGACGTGTTTTTAATTTGTTTAAGAACCATTATGAGAAAAAATATTTATAAAAAAATATCTATTATAGGCATAAAATGTTATTGCTCCTTCTATTTAATTACACTCATTAATTCATTCCAGGAGAACAAATATTCCTTGTTGCCCCAAAGATCTACCAAAGAGGGAGGTAAATTGAGTAATTACAAAAATTTTAAACAAATAAATCTTTAACACACAAGTTATCATTTTTTTTTTTCTAATTGATTATTATCTTGTTAAGTAGGGGAAATGTATTTAACTAAGTGCATACTCAAACAACAGAAATATAACAAAGCAACACACAATAATTTATCTTGATTTGGTAAACTATTCTTACCTACGTCAACTCCCCCGAGCTCCACAGGGCTTTTGCAATCCACTAATTTTCTGATTTCTTTCCTTGGTAGGAACTAAACTCTTACAATATTTTCACAGGTTCATGAGTAACCTAATTATTTTCACAGGCTTAGAATAAAACATTTACATGCTTACATTACATTTTCATAGGCTTAGGAAGAACTTTATATTTTCTCAGGCCAAAGACTAACCTAATTTTATTGCATGAAGAATTAAAACCTAATCATTTTAAAAGGCTAAAGATCAAACCTAATATTTTTCACAAGATAAATATCAAACCCTAACTACCCTAATTAGACACTATCCTAAATATGTTTAATCCACTCAAACTCGCAAATACAAAAAATTTACAAGTTTCTTCCCACAGGAGCTTCTACCAGCTCAAAACAATTATACTTATTTAACGTCCCGAAAACTATATGATAGAATTGTGTGAGGAATAAATCTGATTTTAATCAAGTTAAGCAAAAATAGTATTAATCATATTTTATAGGCAAAAATTGTTTATTAAGATATGCAAGATTTTCAAATAGAAAATGATTTTTTTTTTTAAAAATATTCCAAGTAATCAAATAGATAATGTAAGAAAACACTTTAATTTACTTTGAAAGATTTCACCAGGATTTCTTGAAAACAATTACGATAGCTTAGTGTAGAACAAAGATTAGGGATGAAAACTTTTGCACACTCTGATCAAGAACTCTTTCAAAATAACCCTCTTTAAAAATCTCAGCAAAAATTCACTCTCTTTAAAGCAAAGTCTGATTAAAACTCTTTATTATCGATTACCAATTTAGAAATTCCTAGGTCAATATAAATAAATTTCAAACTAGATCTAGACTGGCTAGTTTTCAAAAGGTAAGACCAAAAATAACACTCTAAGACCTCATATATCATATACTATCAAAATAAGTATATTTAATTTAAAAATACTTTTAGAAAAGCTCGAATTGGTCCCCAATTTTTTTTAGATTCAAAATACATAAAGATAGGAAATAGTTTTACTAATTCAATGTAAAGAATAAATTAATATATGAACCAAGTTGATAGGATTTTAGTGATATATGATATATACTCAAAATATCATTTTTTTTAAACGTTCAAACCCATAGGATTTGGTAAAAGATCTATCAAAATCGAAATAGCCAACTTGACTATTTTGCCAACCTCAGTCGACCGAACTCAATTAGGTCGACTGACCCCTTTCAACGGTCGAAAATTGGACTATTCAACCGCCTCTCATCGGTCGACTGACCCCTTGTTTGGTTGACCGATCCGTCCGGTGTGTTCTTTTTCTTCATTTAAGTCATTAGTTGCTTAAGTTGATCGACCTCTATTGTTGGTTGATTGAACTGGTCAGTAGGTTCACTTTTTAACTCCTTAAAGCTACTATTTTTGGTAGTTGAACGACCCATTTCATTGGTTAATAGAATTAATTAGAAACTCATCATTTTATGTGTTAAAAATATTTTCTCAATTCAACTCTTTATCAAAACGTTTTATAATTTTAACACTTTATAAACATAACTTTAGGATCTTAAACTTATCACTTCTTACCATGACACAAATAAGATTACTCATTTAAAAGTGTAGTGTGTGATCCTAATTTGGGTTTCATTAAGAGCTTAAAAGTAATAAGTTGTTTTTACCTAAAACTTTTCAATGTCTTTAATACTCCAAAAGATCTTCATTATCTTCACTTTGCACCCGTCTTGAATTTCTTCGTAAACCCCTTTGTTTTATAAATCTTCAATGATCACTTTATAAATTCTTCATCTTGTCAATCTTCAATGACGCGCCCCGTTTTTCCAAAAAGGAAAAAAAAATAATAAATAAGCTTAAGGATAGGGGAGTTTTTTAAAGCGCCGGTTTTCAAAAACATACTTAGGCCATTTTAAAAAAAAGTAAGGAGTCCCCACCTAGCATTGGATTTAAATAGTGTGCTAGGTCACCGAATTTTTAGAAAAAAAATTTAAAAGGCCTAAGTAAAATTTGACTCCAAAACACGGTCAAACCAAAGATTCATTTAAAAATTCAGGGGTCGGTTATGCTCGAGGAAGGTGTTAGGCACTCCAAGATACCCGTCTGGAAATAGTACCTTATGTCCAGTTAAGTCCAATTAGTTTAGTTCAAGTGTTTTATTTTATTTTAAAATCATTTCCTTCTTATAAAATCTTTTTGGTATTTTCACAAATAAGGTGAGATAAGTTTTTGGGATTTTTGGAATGTTTCCCAGGTATAACCTCTTATCGAATATTAAGGATTCGATAAGGATGGTCCCGGGAGGTATTCATACATGTTTCCTAAATACTTCTTTACTTTAAATGAGAAAACTCAAATAAGTGAATAAATATAAAAATATGAATGTAAAAATTAAGATTATATGAATTTTATTTTATACGCAAAAGCGACAAAAAAAAAACCCTAAAAAAACTAAAGGGTTTAATTTAAATATGTCAGTGCAAACTGATATGAATACTACGTGAATTAACCTGATTATATGTGATAATGATTTAATTATAAAAAAATGTAAGTGGTGCACGTGTCATGATTAGATATAAAAAAGTAGAATGAATTTATGAAATTAAAAAAAAAAAAACTGTGTAGAAAAAAAATGTGTGAGTGATGAAAGTGTACTAAATATGCTATCTAAATAATGCAAGAAGTAAATATACTAGATGGATGCAAAAATATCTATTTTAAGTTTGCCCAATTAATTTAAAGAAGTCCCGATTTGAAATTCCCTCAAATTCTATGGATATGAGAATCGAGGGAGGTTCGCGAAAACAATTTAATTGAAATTAATATTTCTGAAACTTAAATGAAATCCCACGAAAAATTTACCGATGTAAGAGATTCCCAAAAATCGTTCATTTATAAATTCTACTCAGGTCGGGGAATGGAAACGAGGCCAGAGAAAACTTTCCCACGATTTATCGAATCGTTGGATTCAACTTAAGGTTTGTAAGGATTAATTCTTACCAATAAAAGATTTTTTTATTTTTTTTATTTTTTAGGGTTTTGATAAGAAGAATAAAATAAAAATTAAAAATAAAAAAAATGCAACAAAATGAATAATAAAACATCATTCACCTAACGCTTGGGGTTAGGTTTAAGCACGAGAAACCCACCCCGGCGTTTTCATCGGATCATCGGATGACTTATTTTTTAGCTTTTCCTCTTTATTATTATAAAATTAAAAAATACAGAAAAAAAAATAAAAAAAATAGCGAGATACGGGTGTCCTCGTCTAAATGCTCAAAGATTCAGATCGAAAATGGGGAACCTTATCCTGACGTTTTTTATCGAGTTATTACACAATAAAAGAAATAAAGTTTGCAGGAATTTAAATTGCGAAGAGAATATAGTAAACTGAAAAAAAATTTCAAAATAAAAAAATATACATATTCTAGGCCAAGAGTACCGATACTCGGGCTTTTCTCTCACGCAGACAGCTTTCCAAAAGGGTTTACAATGAGAATCACTCTCTAAGGTTTGTTTTCTCTCAATTTCTAAATGAATAAACTAGGAGGAGGAAGATCTTATTTATAGGAGAAGATTGGGCCTGAAAAACACTTAGGAAACCCTAAACATTAGGTCTGGCTACCAAACCCAGTCCAAGTTGGATTGGGAAATGGTAAAAATGGAAAAAGAAAGCCAAGGAAAATCTTAGGATTTTGGGCGCGTAAGAAAGACATACCAGTCCACCGCCTTTCAGTTCGGTGACACGTGGCAAAGGCCTTTTCTCTCTATCTCACCTGCATACACACACTCAAAGCTAGTAAAAAAAAGTGGCCCCACCATTTTTTCTTTGATTTTTCCTTTTCTTTCTCATATGCACACCTACACACACATTCTGATATGGCATGGAAGGGGTCCACACACACATGAATATCTCTCTCTCTACCAATTCTCTTTCTCTCACTCTATTTCTCTTTGTCTCACGGTTTGGACCCCATAAAAGGGGGCCCACTCATTTTTCCCTTTTTTCATTTAACTCCCAATTTTTCCTCTTTCTCAATTCTCACCTCATTTTTCTTTTCTTCTTTCAAATTCATCCATTTTTCTTTTTTCAATTTTATTTTTCTCTCTTTTATTTTTTATTTTTTTATTTTTATATATTTTCAAAAATAAATAAAATGAAAACAAAGTTAAACAATACAAAGTCAACTAAAAATAAAGCATAAAAGTTTTGCGGGGTGGTCAAAATACCGTGTCTACAGCTGCCCCTCTTTATCATGCGAGTTTCACTTACTTGATAAAGACAAAAGACCACGTTATTTTAATTGTCCCATTTTCTGAATTTTCAAAATTTATTTTTTAATGACAGAACAAATAAAATAAAATGACTCATGATGATACTCACGACGAACAAATGTTCGTTTAAAGGGTTATTTAGATTGACAAACGAATGACTCATGACGAACAAATGTCCGTTTAGAGGATTGTTTAAAGTAATAAAAAGAAAAGACTCATAACGATACTCATGACGAACAAATATTTGTTTAGAGGATCGTTTAGAGTAATGAAAAAAGAGACTCATGACGAACAAATGTTCGTTTAGAGTAATGAAAAAAAAGACCCATGACGATACTCATGACGAACAAATGTTCGTTTAGAGGATCGTTTAGAGTAATAAAAGAATTACTCATGACGATATTTATGATGAACAAATGTTCATTTAGAGGATTGTTTAGAGTGATAGAAAATAGCTCAAGCCCGAGCCCTCTTGGCTGGGGGGACAAAAGATAGTCCAGAGGTATAAAATATGCTCCAGCTTATGGCTGGGCAAAAATGAGAAAGTAAAGATATAAAAGGTGCCCCAGCCTTCGGCTGGGGCTGACTCTCAGATAACTGAACTTTTACATGTTGCCTACGTACCTTAGCATTACGCCGAGGATTAGGTTTAGCGTAGTTTACTGGATGCCCCTTTCAAGGAAAAACGCATACCTGGATGTTCATTTAGAGCTTCTAAATTTTCAGCAATAAAAGTCTCCAATTTGAGTCGGGAGGAAGGTAAGAAGTCCTAGTGATAGGGAAATCCATGCTTCCAGTCCTTTTGAGATTTATGTAAAATAGCACTTTCAAAACAAAACCTTAGTCTAAAAAATTGTTACCTTTGATGACTCACAATTTTGCTCCCCTCTTTCAGTCGTAATCACTTCAGCTGATGGTGCTTGGATTGGAATGATATTGGGAGATTTTTCTGTTTGAATTTAGAAGCTTCGCTTTCTGACTCAGGGCAAGGCATGTCTCGGGTGATTCGATGAAACTTTTTTTTTTCTTTTAACTTCTGAGATTTCGCCTTTAAACTCATGGGAGGGTCCAACATACTTCATCAAGGTCTCATTAGCTTGCTCGACTGGATTCTTGTATTTTCAAATTTCTAGTTGATTCAATGCTTGAGGTTCTAATACTCTTGCATGCTTTGTGTTTTCTCAAGTCCTGCAAAACTGATTTAGTCCAAAAATAGGTAAATGTCAAAAATTACTAAAACGAGTACTTTTAATGCCTGATATGATTTTCTACGAGATCTTGAATCGGAGTACAGAGGAATATGATTCCAATACATTTTCAGACCACAACCAATGTTTCTTTTTTATAAATTCCAATTCCATTCAAATCCATCAAGTTCTTATTCCGAAAAAAAGTCGTTTGTCCGCCAATTTGGACCGAGGCGGAAAACTTGAATAAATCAATCTATCATTTTTCTCTCCTATTCAAATCTCTTCCACATTTGTAGCAGCGCTTCTTGCTCGGTTACCCCACTTTTCATTTTTTTTTTAAATAAATAATTGAACTTACAATGGTTCAGGGGCAGCCAAGCTTATCAATGAGCTTGATATTCTTTGCGAATTGAGACTTTCTTGCAACATTTGAGAATTTCTTCATTGGGATCATTGGCCTGGGATGATTGTGTTCTCTTTTTGCCATTGGGTAACTCAGACAGCAGGCAAATCAGAATATTTATACCCAGTTTTATCAATCACTAAAAGACCGCCAGAGATAGCTCGACCAACTTGAAACAATATATCGAAGCATCGTTAGGACAATGGATACCAATCTTAACTTTCGAATCCCCTGGTATTCTGGAATTCCTGTCAGATTTGGTCAGGGGCCTTTTGGATCTCACCATCATTTAGCTAAGCAAAATCTTCCTTTGTTTCTAGTCCCATTGGATCGTGGTCTAGTTCTATATTGAAATTATACACTTGCATCCTTACCCAGTCATATCACATACAACATATGCAGGCAATTCTGGGTACCTGCAAGAGTAAAATTCAAACATCAGACCATAGTTTTGGATAAACAGTATTGCATTATTGAAATATAAAAAAGCCATTACAGAGAAAATTATTTTCCATCCAAACGACCAACATGATAGAAAGGTGAGTACGTGAAGGCGTCCAATTTTATCAAAAACACATAGCACATTGAAAGTAAACAAGAAAACCTAGTTTTGCAGCCTTTATATTTTTCAAATCGAGCCTCAGGCACATGACTCGCTCCCATCTCTACCAACGTTTTGGTAAAGATTGACTTAACCACTCCTTGAAGGTGCATACTCAGGTAGCGGATACTTCTGATAGTTTGGCACATCGGTCTCAAGCTTTTTAGGAAGCATTATAGCTCCCGTCTGTTTGAACTCCCGGATCTTGTCCCTTAGCTGAAAGCACTGTTTGGTGACATATCCTCTGGTTCCTGAGTGGTATTCACAGAAAGCATTTGAAGAATGTGCTTTACTCCCAGGCTTAACTTTGTAGGATAGAAGGGGTGTCAGTATTCCCTGCTACAAACAACTCCGATACAGCTTGGTGATTGAGATAGAAAGATCCAACAGTTCATTTTCGTCATTTTGAAAGTTTCCCCCTCTAGTACGAGATAGATAACCTTTGTGGTATTGGGTTCTTGGCCTTCGGGTGTCGTTAGGAATTTGCGGTAGGGTATTCGGGTTTGACTGATATGTATGTTAAAAGGGTGTTTGGTAGGCCTGGGGATAATATTGGGGAGTATGGTTTTGGTAAATGGGAGGTACTTTCTAGTAATTGCGGGGACAATTTTGGGAATATGGCTAGTTCTGGGGGTAATGTTGGTTTTGGCGATTTTGAGGGGGATAGTTGTGATATTGGTTGTTCTGGTTCGGGTAGTTTTAGGGATAAGAAACTTGGGGGTAGTTCTGGTGATAGGCTTGCTGGGGAGAAACGACAACGGCTACCTCATTCTCATTCTTCTTTAGCGGGGCTGACCTCTTAGTCGGATCGGGCGAGGTCCCTTCAATATTTCTGTTTCTTATTCACTCTTCTATCACCTCGGCTTGTTTGATCGTATCACCAAAGGAAACCACTACTATGCTTGATAGATCTCGATAGAATGGTGGCACCTAGATCGACTTGAATATCTCTAATTGAGCCTCCTCGTTCAGCCTGGGGACAACTTTGGCAGCCTCTTCCCTACAGCAGGCAGTATACTTCCAGAAGCTCTCATTTTTCTTCTTCAGTACCTGGTAGAGGGTATTACGGTCCTGTGCGGCATCCTTATTGTACACATACTGCTAATAGAAGGCTTCTACTATATCCTCAAACATTTTAATCTGTGCCAAGTCTAAGGTCATGTACCAGCTAAGAGTCGGTCTTTTCAATGATCGCTGAAACATCTTTAGACAAAGGTTTTCGTTCTGAGCATGGACTTCTAATTCTTCCTTGTAAATGCTGATATGCCACTCTGGGGGGCCCGTACCGTCATACTTCATGAACTCTGGAACTACAAATTTTTTCGGGTATACCACCTGGGGTGGTGCTGACAGTTGCTTGTACGCTGCTTTCCTGGATGCCTTCTTCCTTTTTCAATTATTCTATGGTTTTCTCTAACTCTTCCATTTTCATAACCAAGGTCGGAGGGGGTCTATTCTCTTCTTCTTTGTTTTCGGTTTCAGTGGTCGGGGCCAATTGGTTACCATTTGGATCGTTTGGTGGAGCAACGACCATCTCCGGGTGAATGAGGATCTGCAGTGCGGTGGGGCCAAGCCTTCTGGTGAGGCTTGATAGACATGCCCCTGGATGGGATATATCGGTGCTCCATAGGCGAAAGGATGAGGGCCCATCTAGGGTCCATAGTAGAACGGTACCGTGAAGTTTGGGCCGACGTGGTTCGGATTCGGTACTAAGTTCTCCATATCTATACTTGGAGGGTTTCCATTTGGTGATTCTATCACAGTAGTTCCACTGGAAGGAAGAATAGGCACCTCTTGAGGTTGGCTAAGTACGTTGATCATTTCCCTTAGCATGTAAATGGTTTCCTGCATCCGATCCATTTGGGTTGTATGGGGAGATTCGAGATTGCTTTATGATGTCATCCTGGAATGAGTCTAGGCCCGACTGCGAGTAAAGACTGGACTTCGGATAAGGGGAACCGAAATTGCTTTTTTGGGACCACTTTTCCTATCTCGGCCTGTTCTTACAACAAACCCATTTATTAGTCCACGTGGGTCTTAGGTAGTCTTAAAACCCATCTGAGTTCAAAGTTTTCAATTCCGATAATGACCGATCAAAATAGGTAATGATTTATGAAAAAAAATTCGTAGCTTAATCGATATTGGAGACTCTGAACTCATTTGGTTTTTAAGACTTTCTAAGACATTATCAATCCATAAAGTATGAAACCCCCCATCTTATATCATAGAATCCCAAGGGGATGATATGGATACAAGACGACCGTACTTGTGTCGGAGCGTTTACAACAATATAAGAGCCCGAGAGAAAAAAATAAAATAAAAAATAAACAAACATCACAACTTATTTACAAAACTAGAAGGAAAAGATAACAAAATAAAATATAACATTCAGACATGGAATGGTTGGACTTATTTAGACATAATGGGTTTGACCCTCTAATTGTCCCCAGTGGAGTCTCCAGCTGATGCACCCTGTTTTTCCAAAAAGGAAAAATAATAATAAATAAGCTTAAGGATAGGGGGTTTTTAAAGCATCCGTTTTCAAAAAAAATACTTAGGCCGGTTTTAAAAAAAATAAGGAGTCACCATCTAGCATTGGATTTCAATAGTGTGTTAGGTCATCGAATTTTTAAAAAAGAAATTTAAAAGGCCTAAGTAAAATTTGACTTCAAAACATGGTCAAACCAAAGATTTATTTAAAGGCTCAGGGGTCGGTAACGCTTGGGAAATGTGTTAGACACTCCAAGACGCCCGTCCGAAAATGGTACCTTATGTCTAATTAAGTCCAATTAGTTTAGTTCGAGTGTTTTATTTTATTTTAAAATCATTTCCTTCTTATAAAATCTCTTTGGTATTTTCACAAATAAGGTGGGACAAGCTTTTGGATTTTTGGAATGTTTCTCCGGTATAACCTCTTATCGAATATTAAGGATTCGATAAGGATGGTCTCGGAAGGGGGTATTCATATATGTTTCCCAAAGACTTCTTTACTTTAAATGAGAAAACTTGAATAATTGAATAAATATGAAAATATGAATGGAAAAACTAAGATTATATGAATTTTATTTTATATGCAAAAGCGACAAAAAAAAATAAAAAATAAAAAATAAAAGGTTTAATTTAAACATGTCAATGCAAACTGATATGAATACTACATGAATTAACCTGATTATATGTGATAATGATTTAATTATAAAAAAACGCTAGTAGTACACGTGTCGTGACTAGATATGAAAAAGTGACATGAATTTATGAAATTAAAAAAAAAACTATGGGTAGAAAAAAAATGTGTGAGTGATGAAAGTGTACTAAACATGTCGTCTAAATAATGTAAAAAGTAAACATACTAGATGGATGCAAAAATATTTATTTTAAGTTTACCCAATTAATTTAAAGAAGTCTTGATTTGAAGTTCCCTCAAATTCTATGGATATGAGAATCGAGGGAAGTTCGCGGAAACAATTTAGTTGAAATTAATATTTCCAAAACTTAAATGAAATCCCGTGAAAAATTTACCCAGCGAAGAGATTTCCTAAAATCATTCATTTCTAAATTCCACTTAGGTTGGGGAATGGAAACGAGGCCATGGAAAACTCTCCCATGATTTATCGAATCATTGGATTCAACTTAAGGTTCGTAAGAATTAATTCTTATCAATAAAATATTTTATTATTTATTTATTTATTTTTTATTTTTATTTTTTAGGGTTTTGATTAGAAGAATAAAATAAAAATTAAAAAAAAAAAATGCAAAAAAAAAAAAAAAAAAAAATGCAACTAAATTAATAATAAACATCATTCACCTAATGCTCGAGGTTAGGTTTAAGCACGAGAAACTGACCTCGGCGTTTTCATCGGATCATTGGACGACTTATTTTTTTAGCTTTTGCTCTTTGTTATTATAAAATAAAAAAATGGAGGAAAAAAAAAAGCGAGATACGGGTGTCCTTGTCTAAACGCTCAAAGATTCAGATTGAGAATGGGGAACCTTATCTTGGCATTTTTTATCGAGTCATCGGACAATAAAAAAAATAAAGCTTGTAGGAATTTAAATTGTGAAGAGAATAAAGTAAACTGAAAAAAGAATTAAAAATCAGAAAACATACCTGTTCTAGGCCAAGAATCCCGATGCTCAGGCTTTTCTTTCACGCAGAAAGCTTCCCGAAAGGGTTTACAATGAGAATCACGCTCTAAGGATTTTTTTTTCTCTCAATTTCTGAATGAATACATTAGGAGGAGGAGGGTCCTATTTATAGAAGAAGATTGGGCGTGAAAAACACTTAGGAAACCATAAACATTAGGTCTGGCCACCAAACCCAGTCCAAGTTGGACTGGAAAAGGGTAAAAATGGAAAAAGAAAGCCAAGGAAAACCTTAGGGTTTCTGGCACGTAAGAAAGACGTACCAGTCCACCGCCTTTCAGTTCAGTGACACGTGGCAGAGGCCTTCTTTTTTTCTCTCTCTCTCTATCTCACCTGCACACACACACACACTCAAAACTAGTAAAAAAAAAGCAGCCCCACGCTTATTTCTTTGACTTTTCCTTTTCTTTCTCATATGCACACCTACACATACATTCTGATATGGCATGGAGGGGGTCCACACACACATTAATCTCTCTTCTCTCTCTCTCTCTCTCTCTATCGATTCTCTCTCTCACTCTATTTCTCTCTCTCTCTCTCACGGTCTGGACCCAAAAAAAGGGGGGGCCCACTCTTTTTCCGCTTTTTTCATTTAACTCTCCATTTTTCCTCTTTCTCAATTCTTACCTCATTTTTCTTTTCTTATTTCAATTTCATCTATTTTTCTTATTTCAATTTCCTTTCTCTTTCTCTCTTTTTTTTTTTTTTTGTATTTTATATTTTTAAAAATAAATAAAATAAAAACAAACTTAAACAACACAAAGTCAACTAAAAATAAAGTATAAAATTTTTGCGGGGCAGTCAAAATACCATGTCTACATTCAATAATTAATCTTTGTGACATTCTTTTTCTTATTTCAACATATGGAACTTCTAATCTGAAATCAATCAATAAAACCATTAGTTCTATAAAATATTAACGTTCAATTGTCCATCAAAACATAGATTTAACAATCTTCTCCTTTTCGACGATGACAATTAATTTTAATGTTTTCTCAATAAAAAATCTAACCATGCTTCCCCTAAATACGAGGATGAATTTTTACCTTATTCAAGCACCATTTTGGGAAACAAAAATATTTTTCAAAAAGATTTTCAATAAAACTTCTCCCCTATATAATTGCAATTTTTAATTCATGCTTAGGAGAACTAATACTCTTTCAAAAATATCATACAACTTCTCCCTTTTTTCATCTCAAAAAGTGAGAACGAAGAAAAAAACGTCTATTTTAGGCGAACATAATTATGCCTAACCATACCTAAACCCCGAATAATTTTCACAAATTGATCTTTAGCTACGAATTTAGTAAAATATCTGCAAGTTAGTCAGAAGTGTCAACATATTCAATAGTAACATCTCATTTATGAATGTGATCACAAATGAAATTATGACGTATCTCTATATGCTTAGTTCATGAGTGTTGTGTTGGATTTTTACTTTAGCATGTGCACTTTTGTGACCACAAGAGATAGGAACTTCTTCCATACAAACACCAAAATTATGTAATTGTTATTTAAAATATAGAATTTGTGCACAAGAATTATCAGTTGCCATATATTCCACCTTAGTCTTAGATAAGGCAATAACATCATGTTTCTTGCCAGACCAAGAAACTAAAGTATGTCCCAAGAAATGACATGAACCACTTGTTATTTTATGGTCAACTTTGCATTCAGCAAAATCAGCATGAGAGTAACTATCCCACGTAAAATAATTCCCCCTAGGATACCATAATCTTAGATCACAAGTTTATTTTAAATATTAAAAGATTCACTTAACAACAGTTTAATGCGACCCTTTCGAGCAAGATTGAAATCTTGTATACAAACATACACTAAACATAATATCAAGTTTGCAAGCAGTAAGATACAACAAACTACCGATTATACCTCGTTACATCTTTTAATAAACATTTTTGTCCTATTTTCTTTTTTAATTTTTGTAGTTATTGCCATGTGAGTTTTGTATTCTTTAGCACCATCAAAGCCATACTTTTTCAATAACTCTTTGGTGTACTTTGGCTTGATTAATTAAAAAAAAAAATCTTCTTTACTTTGTTTGATTTGTAGCTCGAGAAAGAATGTTAATTCTCCCATCATACTTATTTTAAATTCCACCTGCATAATCTTGGTAAACTCTTGACAAATATCTTCATTAGTAGAATAAAAAATAATATCATGCACATATATTTGTACTAACAGGATGTAAGATTTATTTTGCTTAATAAAAAGATTTATATCACTTAGACAACGTCGAAAAACATTCTCAATTAAATACCTACTAAGTCTTTTATACCAAGCTCGAGGATCTTGTTTAAGCTCATACAATGCTTTACGTGGTTTAAAGATATGAACAAGTAATTTATCTTTTTCAAACCCCGGTGGTTGTTCCACCTAATCTTCCTCAGTTAATAATCCATCTAACAAATTACTTTTGACATATATTTAAAATAATTTAAAATTTCGTGAACATGCAAAAGACTAACATTCTAATGGTTTCTAATCTAACAAAAAGTGCATACATTCCGTCATAATCAATTTTTTCTTCTTGATTATAGCCCTATTCTACTTATGTTGTTGCTTTGTTTCTAATTACCATACATGTTTCATCCTTTTTATGAGAATAAACCCATTTAGTACTAAATTAGGATGAAAGTCAGGTCTAGGAACTGGAGACCAAATTTTATTCCTCTCATGAAGTAATTCTTCTTGCATAACAGAGATCCAAGATTCATCTGTTAAAGTTTCGCTAATAGTTTTAGGTTCAATTTGAGACAGAAATGCAAGATTAACAATATCTCTAAGAGATGACCTAGTACTAACACCTTTTTTAAAATTATGAATAATTTCTTTTATTGAATGTCCCTGAATTCTCTTTATATCTCATGGTTATATCGTTTCTTCATTTTGTGGTTCCTTATCCTTAGGATTTGATGATTCTTTTCCTGATTCAACTTCTTGATTCTTTTGCTTTGTCATTATACATGCACTCCTATCTTCCAAATCTTTTCACAATATAATTGGATTAGATTCTTCAAATAGATTCTTCCACAACCAAAGATCGTTTATTATAGACTTTATATGCCTTACGATTCGAAGCATATCTAAGAAAAATACCCTGATCCAATTTAGCAACAAACTTTTCTAAATTATCTTTATTGTTTAAAATAACACATTTACATCCAAAATAAAAAATAAAAAATACGATATATTTGGAGTTTTACCATTCCAAACCTCATAAGGGGTTTTGTTAATTTTTTTTTGGATAGATACTCGATTAATAACATGACATGTAGTACTTTCCGCTTTGACTCAGGAATATTTTTCTCATTTAGCATGGTCCTGGCCATGTCCTCAACCGTCTTATTATTTCTTTCCACAATACCATTTTGTTGTAGTGTTCTTGGCCAGAGAAATTGTTAGCATATCCATGT
The DNA here is from genome assembly GCA_016647705.1 of Eucommia ulmoides. Classification (NCBI taxonomy): domain Eukaryota; kingdom Viridiplantae; phylum Streptophyta; class Magnoliopsida; order Garryales; family Eucommiaceae; genus Eucommia; species Eucommia ulmoides. The sequence continues at coordinate 22,775,531 of CM028327.1, read as the reverse complement.
TTATCCCAATAGCTAATAATTTCATCAATTTTAAATTCTCTACCTCCATCACTACGAATGTTAAGTATGCATGTCTGTTTCTCATTTTGCACACACATACAGAACTTAGAAAATATAGATACCACGTAGATTTTCTTTTATAAGAAAAATACCCACGCAAGTCTAGAATAGTAATAGATAATCACGAATGCGTAAAACTTTCCTCCTAAGCTAGCAATAATATTATGCCCAAATAAATCTAGAAGCAATAATTCAAGACATTTCGATGTGGACGTATGTAATTTCTTTTTAAATGATGATCCAAATTGCTTACCTAATTGACATGCATCACATACTTTATCTTTAACATATTTATGAACAGGTAATCCACGTACAAAATTTTTCTTAGACAAATTAGAAATTTACTCCATACTAGCATGCCCAAGACGTCTATGCCATAACCAACTGTTTTCAGATAAAGTATTTAAGTATGATAACTTTTGTGCTGAAAAATCCTCAAATGAACAAGTGTAAACATTCTCAACATTTGATGCCATAAGTAAAATACTACTATCATGCCCATTTTTAATAATGCATCTATTATTATCAAATATAACATTATACTCCTTGTCAGATAATTGACTATACTAAGCAAATTATGTTTAAGACCATCTACTAACAACACATCCTCAATAGTAGTAGAACTATTACCGATATTATCTATTACAATAATCTTAAGCTTGGCATTGTCTCCAAAAGTCACACGACCTTTGTCTCTAGGTGTTAAAGACGTTGACGAGGGTGTTTTTAGGCATCACTGAGTCAACACCAAGGCCTCAGCCATGTATCCACCATCACCGTGATGTGACCATATTCTATAATCTAGAGTACCACGCAGAAGCATACACTAACCAAGGCTTCTTCCCTAAAATCTCATTTGTACCCGGAAAGGACTAGAATACCTCACGAGGGCACTGCCGCCCAAAAGTTTGTGTTATGTCTCTTGACAGTCAACTTTAGTGATATAGCCGTTTTTCTCAACCAACACTCTATTCCAATCCGTTTCTCTTACAGAACTTCGCAGATCTCTAATATTTTCCACCATCTCATCTCTATAGGCTTGACTAAGGCTCACAGGCTTTTTCGAATAGGCCCAAAAACCCAAGCCCGATGATTATCTCTTGAATGCCCCAAATTATCGGCTAAACACATGGTTTTGCCTAATTAACTATGTTTAGGAATGATTAGGTAAAACTAAATATCTTTAATGCCTATAAATACCAAGGGTAATACAAGCCCGAGGTAACGCTCAATGCTCATTTACATACTTGATGTATTTCTGTAATATTTTCTCTCTAAGTTCTTACTCTCACATCGGAGGGGCTTCGCCAGGTTAAATTCCCGCCAAGCCTTATGCAGGTACAGTTTCCTGAAGGGTAAGACTCTGGACTCTAGCTAGTTAGACCCAGGTGGTAAGTTACAGTTCACTTAAAGAATTTTTAACTCTAGCTTCGACTCAACTCGACCTTAGTAGGAGGACCTATTTATTCCTAACTGGACCATACTTGAGGTATCTATCACTTTGTGGCACCAGTAGTTTGGCACCATCTATGGGAATCGTGAGAAAAACCTTCCCCTAATCATTGCTCCTTGCTCAACTGAGACTAGATGATCACAAGGTCTATTCAAACAAATAGACATAAAACAGAAGCTCCCGCTATGAGCAACTATCTTTCCCCAGAAGAATCTAGAGATATGTCAAAAAATCTAAGACTACACCCCTCATATCCTACCAATATGGATAACTGCCTTCCTAAGACCAAGCAGGGCCATCTACCCTACCCCCCGGGATTTTGCGGGACAGACCTTGGTAGTTGTGGAAGTATCTCGAATTGATCTTCTTGAGTTCCAGATGGGTGAGTTCAAGTCATATGTGCATCTCCTCTTCACGCGTCTGCTATTGTTCCCTATTTAGGGAGCCTATCTCTCTAGACCGCAAGGTTTGAGGAGCGACCATAAGACCACGACATTCATATGGAATCTGCCTCACAACCATAAGTTTATAGGACTGGAGAAGCCCCCCCAACAACTCCAAGATCCCCACCTCCTCCACTATACATTCATGTAGCAAGGGAACTGTCAACGTCCCTCGACGGTTGAGCTCTCCATTAGCAATCCAAGTTTGACATCAGAGGCTGACATGAATGTGAACTTGCCTCATACTCACCTTCCTCCCGTTATATTGTGGCCTAAGTTATGGGTACTCATATACAAGGAGAGCCTCGAGTAAAGAAATCCGTGGAGCGCCATCTTGCAAACATGGAAAGTCATCTCTAAGAGGTGAACGGAGGTTGGGCAGGACAAGGTATTATTGTGGAAGTGATATATCCATTTGTGGAAGAAGTTCTGAGAGGGGTAGTGCTGAGACTCTTTGCTCACCCCCAGATGAGTCTATATGATGGGACATTGGATCTGATCGATCACCTGTCCATATCCAAGTCTCATATGGACATGCAGGTAGCCCATGTAGCCCTGTGGGGCAAAGCCTTTCCCATCACCCTTTCAAGGGCAGCGATGTCCTAATTTTAGGGCCTGAGGCCAACATCTATCTCCATCTTCCAAGAGCTTGATCAATTGTTTCTGGCTCGTTTTAGTGGCTTCCCATGGAGGCTGAAAACTTGGCCCATGTCCTTGCTTTCCAACAGGAGCTGGGTGAATCCTTGGGAGATTACGTCGAGCACTTTAACCAAGAAGCTAACGTATGCGATGAGCTCCTTGAAAGCATGGCACTAAATAACTTTGTTGGCAAGCTCTGAATTAGAGGTTATCTTATGACCTTTGTTCGAATCCTACCCCCACTCTCAATCAGGTTGTGGATCGTGGGACTAGGTTTCATAATGCCGACCTTCGTTGATGAGAATATATCAGTTGCACCAAGAGATCCATTACATGTTCCAGTCAGCCCAATAACAAAGGCAAGAGCTGAAAAATTCAAATAAGCACTTAATGGATTAATTCAAGGGATTGGGCTGAGCCTCAAGTGGTGAAACTCAAATCCGGCCCAAATGACGATCAGGGCCTACTCCACCTCATCAAGGCAAGCGAATGAGCTTAAAGCATGAACCTGAATGGGCCTTGGGATGAGATCCATGAATTTTATTTTATGTATTTTATTATTTTAAGTCTTTTAATTCTTTTTAGGCTGATTTGTAAGGTATGATTGTGGTGTGTGATAGGTGTAAATTACCTATATATTTCTATACTGAATTTTTTAGTTTTTGAGTACGTTTATTACGTTTTAGTACATTTTAATGTGTTTTTATTCTTTTTGTATTAAAACAGGTGTATGGGTGAAAATGTATGAAATCGGAGCATAAACAATTAAATTGTATCGAGAACGGTCGCAGAATGGTGGAAAAACAAGCAAGGAGGCAATATTCTGAAAGAAGCTCACCGCCTAGGCATCCAGACCACATCATAGGTGGTGAAAATGCTGCTAACGAATCACCGCCTAGGCGGTGAACCAGCAGAATGTTTTCCACAGCCATCGCCTTCTCCACCGCCTAGGCAAACCTTAATCGACATACCTCACCGCCTAGGCAGTGAATCCCACCGCCTAGGTGGTGGCCTCTGCACAATGTCAGATATTTATTTTAGATATTTTATCTATTTATACCCCTCTCCTCCCCTCTCCTTGAGCTCTCTCCGGCCATTACAACCCTTAAGGCTTAGTTTAGGATATAAAGAGAGTATGGGGAGTGCTCAAATATATCCGAAGGAGAAGATCAACACGCGGAGAAGGAGAATTGTTCGGTGGACGGTTTTAGCGGCTAATCTTCGGTTATCGGCTAAGTTCATCCATTTTTTCTTTTATTTCTTGTCTTCAATATATATTTGAGCATGTTTAGCCTAGTTTCAATTGTATAAACGGCTACGGCCATAAGTTAAACGTGGATTATGTATGGGATTAATATCGTTTATAAAAACGTAGTTTTGGTTTAATTGCATTTCTTTGATGATTGTTCTTCAATGTTTGAGTGTGTTTATAATATTGTTTGTTTATCATGCTTAGATTTATATATGGAGAATATGGGGTTTGACAAATTCTGGATTCTGATTAGGGTAAACAAACGCCACGATCCAATAACCTCCCGGGGTTAGGATTGTGGACAATCAATGACGTTGGGACAAGACTCATGTGATCTAGGGTCGTTAAGATATTGAGGGGGACTTCTTCACTAACTCGAAGTCATGTATTCCCTCATCTTACACTCAAAGAGAAGTGGCGGTGGAGTTTTAGAACTAAAATTGTCGATAGGGTAAGCACAACGCATGAAATCAATGACGTTGGGGCAAGACTCACATGACCTAGAGTCGTTAAGACGTTGAGGAGGACTTATTCGTTGACACGAAGTTGTGTTATAGCCCTTGTCTTACACTCGAGAGAGGTGGCGATGGAGTTTAAGAACCGAGATTTTGTGTGCAATTAATGAGGTTGGGGAAAGACTCACGCAACCTAGGGTCGTTAAGACATTGAGGGGGACTTCTTCGTTGACATAAAGTTGGATTATATCCCTCGTCTTACACTCGGGAGAGGTGGCGGATGCGTTTTAGATACCGAGATTGTCAAATAGGTCGAACACCAATATTGTAAACTAAACGAAATCAAACGCGTTTAAGTAAATAGAGTTAATCCCTAGATAATTCATCCCATTACTATCTCGTATTAGTAATTAGTATAGTTAAAGTAGTATTTTATAGTAGTATTTAATTTTATATTCTATTTTTGTCGCCTAGATAAAGTCGGGTTATGACAATCGCGGTACTCGATAATAATATCAACCAATCCCTGTGAATACGATACCCGATCGAAAGGTCTATTATACTAAAACTTGATCCATACACTTGCGGTAAAAGTAGCAGCGCATTATTTGTGGCCACCAGTGTGCTCCAGTAGGCAACCAAAAATAAAATCAAATCCTACTCATAAATATGAACTGTTGTAGTGTGAGTAGGTATCGTTCTCACAGAGAGTGCCTAACCTAAATTTGTGCTACGTGAACAAGGATGGGGGGGACAATTTTGATTATATGATAGCAAAACTAAGAAAATCAATAAGAAAAAAAACAAACAAACTTAATACCGAATTCAATGAGAAAACACACCTTGGTCTAAGTCAACGTCCACCTTTGCAATTTCACAATTGTTCATCGATGCAAGTACATATTAATTCTCACTTTGAATATTCACCGTTGAAATTATTTTCTTCTCTCTCTTTACTTGTAGTTAATTAGAAAACAAACGATTTAATCAACCCTAACTACTAAACAACCTAAGATAAGTGCTAACGGTTTAATCTAGCAACAACCTTAAGAATTAGAGAGATCGATGAAGCTAAACAATACAAGCACAAGCAGTTGTATTTAATTTAGTTGAGTGTACTCCCTAAGATCTAATAAATTTTGACGCAACAAATCATTAAATCTTAGTTGCTTCACAGATTATAGGGATCAAACAATTACGGATTTGATATCTAACCTAGCAATAGATTGTAATGAATAATAAACTAGTAGGCTCCCTAGTGATTAAACCAAACAATCATGAAAATAGGCACAAAAGAATATTTAATACTCAAAATATAAATTGAACAATGAAAACAAATTAGATCTTATAGTTTTATTGATTCAGAGGCTTCAGTTTCCTTCGACCAAGAGAAAAGCTTAGCCACACAAGGCCATGAAAGATTACAAATGAGAAGAGAGAAGAGAAGAAAGAGTGAGAGAGAGAGAGAGAGAAATCCTTCCCCCTTCGAATCCCCTTCTTTTACAATAAATAGAGATTGAATAAAATCTCCTTGGTAGCTACTGTCCAAAACACAAGAAAAGGAAATGGATGATATGTTTGGATCTCCTTAAATGACATCATTACTCCTTGCATCAACTTTCATTTTTTACACTTTTGACCCCTCCATTCATGCATTGGTAACGATTGAGAGATATGAAAATGGAAAACATGCCCTCTCCTTTGAATGAAATAGATTGGATAATTAATAAATGAATATTACTTCCAAGCCTCCAACAAAAAAAAAAGTCCTAACTTTCTATCCTTGATTACAGAGACTTAAATGTCCATTTAATGGTTGTAGATTGATTAGCTAATTGGGTTCGTTCGTGGTTCGGGTCGGGTCATGGGTCACTGACTATTTTCTCCATTTTTCTTTGAATTAGAACATCAGCACTGCAGATATAGGAACTTCAAACTCGATTTTAACCATGATGTAATTTTATTTTGGAGCACCTTAAAACGTAAAAGTTGTATCTCTCTTTAGATTATTTCCATATCATCTTGAATCACTTCAATCAGAGTTCTGAGGTAAAAGTTATGGTCTAATTACGAACATGAATAAAAAATGCCCAAAACGTGCGATTTATTCCTTTTTGCTCCAAACGCCTTTATTTGTTTCCTAAATTAAATTATAATATTAGTGAGTATAATTAGGTACATAATAAGTATAAAATACTAAGAATAAATTTATGGACATTTACGCACTTATCATATTGCCAAGTAATCTTTTTTTTTTTTTTCCCAACTAGGAATGTAAGGCAAGTTATGAAGCTTCCTTATTCTATATTTAGTCTTAGATATTAGGGTTTTCTTTTTCCTTCATGTGGACCTGCGAATCTCACAAGACATATTAGAGTTTCTTTCTTGTTCTCTTAGCCGCCTATTTACGGGGCTCTGTAGACTTGCAAATTTCGGACAATTTTGATATTGATTAATATATTTTTAGAGGGTTTTTCTCTTGAGTTCTACAAAGAACATTTATGAACTTATCAAGTTTTGTTGTGGCATTCAATCTCCTTGGTTTGTGATTCTATTATAATCATTGGGTCAAGAATTCTCTTATACCTTTTGTTTGCATTTCATTCATAAACGCCAGGTCAAGGTAATCTATTATTTTTTGTATTTTCTTCTGTTCTTCATTTCAAATCTAAATTTAGTTTGAACCTTTACGAAAAAATTCTAACTTAGTTTTGGGTCTCACTAATTCTTGGTGAGGTATGCATCATTGGGTATTAGAGCAAGGTTCTAAATCACATTTCATCTATATTTTTTTTTTTTTTTTTCATTCATTGATATACATTCAATCCTAATTTTTTTCATGACCTAATTATATCATCAAATCTACTGTGCGTTTCTTTCTTTCTAATCATATCTGGTCCGATTTCGCTTAAATTATTATGCATCTTCAAATCTTGATTTAAAATTATTGCTTTTGAAAAAAATAGATTTGAAAAAAAAAAATAGAAGCAAAAACAAAAACTAAAAAAGAAACTAATAAAAAAAATCCAGCGACCATATTGAGATTTAAATTCTTCTTGTTCTATTTCATAAGCTTATCTTTTGTGTTCTTCTTGTTCATTTTTCTTTTTTCCTAAATCGCATTCTTAGAGAATTGATTTGTTGAATTTGGATTGTCATAAGAAATTTTTGATTGAGGTTGGTTAATTTTAATAAAGAACTAAAAGAGTGAACTAAATAATAGAAAAATGCAAGAGAGTGTGAGCTCATAAGAGGGTAAAAGTCAAATTTGAATGAAATACAAATATGAGTGCCATAAATCTTGAGGGAAATAGGTGAGGGAGTGTTTGTGAGGTTTGTTAACTTTGTTTTGCTGGTTATTGAACATGTCTCAAGAAACAAACAAAGACTCATCCGATGATGCTTCAAAAAAGATAGAAGCCAAACATTTCTACAAGGCCTTGGAGCAAAAGTTTGAATAGTTAAACTCGCAATTTGATGAAGTGCATGAGCGACTAGATAAAGTTGAGTCTAGTTCACAAAAGGGGCAGTCACCTAGATATCCTAATGTGTAACAGAAAGAGAGGAATCCACCTCAAATTGAATATGAAGATGATTATGGGGATGACCTAGATGAAGAGGATCGTACCTCTAATGTGAGCTTGGGAAGATTTAGGTGTGGATATAGGAATAGAAGAGATCAGTAAATGGAGATGATTGATAATAACTTGGGAAGCATCAAGGTGAATATTTCATCTTTCCAAGGCAAAAAAGATCCTGAAACTTATTTAGAGTGGAATTGTCACAACTACTGTGAGTTAAAAAAGGTGAAGTTGGCTTCCATATAATTCACCGATTTTGCTATCGTATGGTGGGATCAACTTACCTTGAGTAGGAGGAGGAATGGTAAAAGACCTATTGCGATATGGAAGGAGATATAAGCTACTATGAGCAGGTGATTCATTCCAAGTCACCACTATAGAAACTTGTTCCAGAAGTTGCAAAGTCTTATATAAGGGACTAGAAGCGTAGAAGACTACTACAAAGAGATAGAGATAGTCATGATTCGAGCCAATGTGGAAAAGGACCGAGAAACTACTATGGCTAGGTTTCTAATCGGGCTAAATTGTGACATTGTGAATGTGGTGGAGTTGCAACAGTATGTTGAGTTGAGCGATATGGTGATCATGGCCATTTAACTGGAGAAATAATTGAAGTATAAGGGTTCTACATGAGTTTGGCAACAATCAAGTTCTTTTTTTTTTCTTGGAAACCGAATTGGAGCAAGAGGAATGAGAAGCCTAATTTTCATCCGAAGGTCGAACCCTCCAAAATTCACAAAGCCGAAGTAACACCGAACCAAGGTAAGACCAATTCCCAACCTTCTAGAAATAGAGAAATTAAATGCTTTAAGTGTTTGGGAACATGTCATATTGCATCTCAATACCCAAACAAGAGATGATGATTATGAAGGATGATCGAGGTATTGAGACCAAAGATGAGAAAGATGATCATTTGATGCCACCTTTGGACGATGCACGTGATGTTGAAAATCAAGTTGATGGGGAGCTTTTGGTTACAAGAAGAGCTCTTAGTGCACAAGTCAAAGAAAATGGGACAATACAACCTAAGAACATCTTTCATACTAGATGATATGTCAATGATAAGGCATGTAGCAGGAATATTGATAGGGGAGTTGTACTAATGTGGATAGCACTAGTTTGGTGGGGAAGTTGAATTTGTCAACTTTAAAACATCATAGGCCATATAAGTTATAATGGTTGAATGATTGTGGATAAATTAAAGTGAATATACAGGTGCTCATATCGTTCTCGATTGGGAGGTACAAAGATGAGGTCATGTGTGAAGTGGTGTCAATGCATGCGGGACATATTATTTTGGGAAGACCATGACAGTTTGATCAAGTAAGTCATGATGATTATACTAATAGATATTCATTTATACTTAATAAGAAGCCAATTACTCTTTTACCATTAACGCCAAGCAAGTGTATGATGATCAAGTGATGTTAAAAATAGAGAGTGAAACGAAAAAGGTATGAGAGAAAAAAAAAGTGCGAGAGAGAAAAAATCAGAAAGTGAAGGAAAAGAAGAGAGGAAACAAGTGAGTTTTTATGCGAGAGATAGTGAGATTAAAAAAACATTGTTTTCACACTACTCTTTGATTGTACTTTTGTATAAAGCGGTTTGTTTTACCACTAACGATCTTAATCCCTCTCTGCCTAGTGTTGTTGTTTCTCTTTTACAGAATTTTGATGATGTGTTTCCTGACGAGGTGCCTAATGGTTTACCATCGATAAGGGGAATTGAGAATCGAATTGATTTCATACCCGGAGCATCCATGCCGAACAGACCCGCATATAGAAGCAATCTCGTGGAAATAAAGAAGGTTCAAAGGTAGGTTAGTGAGCTTATGGAGAAGGGGTACGTACGTGAAAGCATGAGTCGTTGTGTAGTTCCCGAATTGCTTGTACCTAAGAAAGATGGTACGTAGAAAATGTGTGTGGATTGTCGCGCCATCAACAATATCACGATAAAGTATCAATATCCCATTCCTAGATTAGATGATATGCTTGATGAATTGCATGGCTAATGTGTGCCACTAAAATTGATCTAAAAAGTGGATATCATTAGATTAGGATGAGGGAAGGTGATGAGTGGAAAGCCGCATTCAAATCTAAATATGGTTTATATAAGTGGTTAGTTTATATGAGTGATTGGTTATACCTTTTGGCTCGACACCGTGGTAGCTCTACATAGATGGATCGTCGAATGTGAGCAGTTTTGGGGTAGGAATGATTCTGGTGGCCCTAGATAAAAAAGTTGTGGAATACACTCTTAGGCTTGGATTCATGGCTACAAACACCGAAGCTAAGTACAAAGCCTTGCTTGCTGGTCTCCTCTTGGCGAGGAAATTCAAAGTATAAGCTCTTATAGTCTTTTGTGACTCACAACTCGTGGTCAACTAAGTGAACGACGATTACATGACCAAGGACCCGAGCATGTCTACATACTTAGAGAGGGTGAGGGCGCCTATGGAAAATTTCGAAAAAATCCAATTGGCCCAAATCCCTCGGGAAGAGAACAGGCACGTTGTCATGCTAGGAAACCTTGCCTCGGTGGTGGAGTAGACCGTGAAAAAGAGCATCCCTAATGAATACCTTGACGCCCCGAGCATTATAGCCTTGGACCCGGTGGCCACCATATGTGAACTCACTGATCATCCAACCTGGATAGACTTAATTAAGTAGTACCTGAAGCACGACATCCTTCCAGGGGACTACATGGAGGCCAGAAGGATATGCTACTGGTTGGTGAGGTACACCATCCTTGATGGAGTTCTATACCAGAGATTATTCTCGGGCCCATATTCCATATATCTTCATCCAAAGAGGGCTGAGTATATCCTGAGCGAGACTCATGAAGGACTTTGTGGCAACCACTAGGGCGTAGGTCCCTCACCCACAAACTACTCCATCATGGATATTTCTGGCCCAAAATACTAGAAGACCTCATGGAATTTGTCAAACAATACAACAAGTGTTAGAGATTTTCACCGCACCCTTACGTCCCTCCAACTGTCATAGTTCTCATGACCAGCCTGTGACCCTTTACCCAGTAGGGTATTGACCTACTCAGACCTTTCCCTCAAGGAACCGAGTAAAGGAAGTTTCTGATCGTCGCCATTAATTATTTCATGAAGTGGGTCGAGGCTAAGCCTCTAGACCGAATCACAAAAGAAAAAATTCGAGATTTTGCGTGGATGTACGCGCGAGGATTCACAACCATCATCCTCACAGTAATGACTACTCGCAAGTATACGAGGTCTAGTTTTAATATAATGGATCTTATAATAGATATCGTTCCACTGGGAATGACTGGTAATTCGGTTGAGTATTGCGATTTAAATAGTTTCATATTATCTCGACTAATCAAATTTTGTTTGTTTTCTATTTAATATACTAAGATAAACGAAAACTATGAGGTTAGTTCTAATTACACTAATTACTTAGGTATTGATTTCTTTCACATAATGCATAATCGACGTCATTAAGTTAGCTATAATGGTTTTCTATCTATTCCGATAATCTCTGTATCGATAACTTCTCCGCTACCTCTCCCGAGTGTAAGACGGGAGATTACACGACTTCGTGTCAACGAAGAAGTCCCCTTCAACGCCTTTACGACCCTAAGTCACGTGAGTCTTTAGCCAACGTCATGGATTACATACGTTCTAACGCCCTCCCAGATCGTTAGAACGTCACGTCGTATTTACCCTAGTCTGAATCCAAGGTTACCTCTCCCGAGTGTCAAACCCGTATTCTCGGTTTATCAATACAAGCATAATATAAAAAATAATGGTAAACACAATTGGATTTAGACAAACAACACATTAAAGTAACATTAATTCATTCAACTTAACAATTACATGATTTCAACTACACCTAAGTAACATTTAACTAATACTATAAGATCTTAGCCATATACCATACAAAATAAGAGGGATTAAACATTCTTAGATATGAAAACGTGATTACAAAGATAAAAACAAGAGAGAAACGATCAAATCTGGAAGTGAAACGGTTCATTGTCGCTAATGATCGATCCGCAAGTGATCTTTCTTTGTCCGAATGATGAACCTCCTTCTTGATCTTCAAAATATAGCTTAAGAGCTCTCTACTAGGGTTAAGGTTCTTCAACAACTGGTTTCAGACATGGGAAAGGGGTATAAATAGGCCTAGGGGTTCAAAAATATCTAAACAGATATTTTGGGCTGTTCAGTGAATTCTGCCTAACCGGTAGAATCTTTGCCTAGGCAGAGTTTAAGTCGGTTAGAATTCCGCCTAGGCGATGGTTTCTTCTCCTAGGTGGAGGACTAACTTCTTAGTCCCCTTTATTTCTGACGGAATTCCGCCTAGGTGGTAGCTACTTTGCCTGGGCGAATTTACAACAGTACAACTCTTCCAACAGTTCAGCACTTCCAGCGTTCTGATGGATTTCTGCCTAGGCGGTGAAAACTTCGCCTAGGCGGATTTCAATACTTCAGCCCTTGCAACCTTCTGACGGATTTCTGCCTAGGTGGATTTCAACTTTTCAGCTTTTGCAACTTTCTGATGAATTTCCGCCTAGGCGGTGGATACTTTGCCTAGGCGGAATTGTGCTGTTCTTTGAAACCTCTTTTTTTCATCTTTTTGGCTATCCTTTTCTCCACCATTTCGCTCGGTTTTCCAATTGTTTACGTCCCTACTCATGACTAATAAAAATAGCTAAAAAGATATTCAAACATTAATAAAATACTCGAAAACTGGCAAATTCAGTTTAGAATTAGATAGGTATTTTACACCTATCAAATACCCCTAAACTTGGAATTTTGCTAGTCCTTGAGCAAAATACCCTAACGCTAAATAACACTAACTACACTAATTAGCTACATTCTAAACTACAAATAAGTAATCATTAACAAATAAGAAGTACACACCTGTGAGATTTAAGTTTAGTTAAAGAAACCATGCTACTCTTCCCTCAACAACCCGTAATCAGATCCAGTTAAGGAATAACACACACCACGTGGTGTTCCAGAATTTCAACACTCAATATCAGTTAAAATCATTTTAGATCCAATTAAAATGTGTGTGTGTGAGAACTCGGATATATAATTAATCAAACGCCGAATTGGATTATTCAATGAATAAGGTCATGACTTAAACTTGTTAAAACATTCAGGAAAGCCATATGCTTGACTGAGCTCAACTATCCACTAATGTAGGTTCGGAAATTCACCGAGATCAATAGGGCTTGGTTTGGCTTTGGAGAACGGCCAAGGGTATCGTAGAAATAGAAACTCGTTATAATTTTAACGATACCCGAGGTACAAACGCTTGTCGCTAAATCTCTCTCATGACCCCCTTATCTTTGAAAATCTTACCCTGAACAAGATTTAGTAAACTTGTATTCACTTGTCACAACAACCGAAATTAAACACTATATTCACATTGTTTGCTTTTTCTTTTTTTTTTCTTTTTTTTTTTTAACAAACACCCCCAAATTTATTCAATTTTGTACAATTTTAGGGGCATGTAAATACAACTAAAGGATTGACAAGTGAATACTCTTATACTTAACCAAAAATATTTTAACTAAAACCCAGATTGCCCGCTTCAAGTTAGCATAATCTAATGCTACTTGTTTTTACTCAATTTTCACTTTTATTCCTAGCGACAATGGTTCTGAAAGATTTACTTGGTTAAAGTATAGAAACAAGTTTAGAAGTGAAATATTTTTAATGGCTTCAACAGGAGAACGAGGGAATAACTTTTCAGGTTAGTTTCAAACGGTTCAAGCGATAAAAATGAAGGCCTATATCATGCTTCCGGAATTACCTTACCTATAATTTCACCTCAAGCCTCCCCCTAGTCAAGTTCTAGATTCTTCATTTCTGTCATGAACTTATTACTGAATAATCGGCGTCAAATCGTTCAACTAGTTATACAATGAATTTATACGATCGTGCGATTTAGGATCAAAATAATTTTCACCTAATCGAAATGATAAGCACACAAAACACATGTGAATGGCATTACTCTCGACCTCAATATGCAATTTAGGGGGTAATTTTCTTTATTGGGACATGGTTTGGACGAACTCAAAAACTCAGCATGCACGTACAACTATATTCATTAACAAATCTACTCTAGTTCTACAAACTACCATTACTTATTTTAATGATCCTTACACATGCATAGCTAAACATTACACATATATAACAAAAAGAATTTCAAAATTTACAAAAATTTAACATTAATATCATTATAAACAAAAATTTGTACACAAAAAGAATTTTGTCCCTTTACATCAAAAAAAATTTCATCCTTCATATCCACCCCCCCCCCCCCCCAAAAAAAAACAAAAAACTGCATGCTTGCATTGCATATCATATACCCCCAAACTTGAACGATACAGTATCCTCACTGCCTAAGCAGCGAACCCAATAGCAGAATAGAAAAATACGTATTGAAAATTGGGGCGGACACATAACTAGGAGGGAAGACATACAAGTCTAACCTCCTATCATTCATTGTGGAGGAGATGGCGGTGGCGGCTCATCAGTCTCAGAAGGAGGCATTGGCGTATAACGTGCCATCTCGATTCCGAGATGTTCGAATAAAACTCTTTAGTTTTGATCTTGTTGCCGGATGTAGGAATCCATGTAGTTCTCCATCCGAGCCAAATTATCTTGAAGCTGGCTCATATCAGACTGGAGACTACGGACATCTCGTGAAAGCTGGATGAGCTGGCCGCAGTGGGTTGTAGGCGTCAGTGGCTCCGAAGGGCCGGCTTCTTCCTCTTCCTGACCCTCTTCTCCTTCACCGGGTTCACCTTTCCATAACCTGTTAATCATTGCAAGATCGAGTGGCTTTATAGGTGGAAAGGGGCTTGTGGACGTGATACGAACTTCGGCTCGTTGAAAGAGAGCGGTGAGAAAGGAGGGAAAAAGAAGGTTACCCTTCTTCGTCCTGGTAGTATGAATTATTGAGGAATAAATGTGCCAACCGACGTTGACGGGCATCCCTCTATCAATGCCATAGAGCATAAACGCTCGCTCCTTGGAAACATCGGACACATGGGTGGTAGGGAGCAGATTGGCGCAGATAAATTGATGCCAAATCTTTAGGATCGATTTCAGAAACCGCGACTTGAAGATTGCCTGACCCTGCCATGTGTTCGTCCACTGGGCATTTCCCGTCGTCAGGGTCTGAATCAGCGCACTCATTGTCGGTGTGGCGGCGTCGGATAAATCTCTGGAGGCTTCCGACCCCGTTAATCCAAGCAACTCATTGAAATGGTCCGCACTGAACAGAACTGGAATGTTCCAGACCTTTGTCTAAAATCCCGTGGCCTCCGTAATGTTCGTATAGAACTTTCATACGAGGGCCAACTCCCCTGGTAGGGGTGGAGCACAGAACTGTTCCCATCATCTTTGTTGAATGACAGTCTTGAATTCTTCAGAGAGTTCATGCAAATGTCCGAACCCCCTCTGGCGAATGCTGGGAATCTTATTTTCATGCTCTTTGTAATGATCCTCAGCCTGCTTTGAGATAAATTTGAGGGAGTTGTAATTCGAAGCAGCCGGAGGTTCGTCTGTTCGTGGTTTCTTGGCTGCACGACGCTTTACCATTTTCCCTGTAAATCACAATCATAACACCAACCACAATAATAACAATAGAACACGCAATTCAAACCCTTGTCAGTGAACACACAATACCCTATTTTATCAAACATATGTCAACCAAAGCCAAACAATACAAATTTCACAAGATATCCCACCAACCATAACCAAATCACATTTTTGTCGCAATGTAGCGTAAAATAAATGATTCACATTGTATATCAACACAAAAACATGATAGGGTTTACCATTAATCATTCCTAAATCCCAAATAGCATGAAAACCACAATCTAGGGTTTAAAGGGGTTTAAGGTTCTAACCATATCCAATGATTTTTGAAATAAATGAGCAAATGATGCAAATATTTCAACAACTAAATGAAAAATAGGATCATTGACAATTACTTGTTGAAATTTTTTTATCAAATCACTGGAGGATGGCGATCTCGCACTGTTTCACCGTTCAAACCCTAATTTTCGAGAATGGGAAGAGGAATTCCACGTTTGGACGAAGATTCTTGGTGAAAATCCAAGTTTTTAGCAATGTAGGATGAATCTTTAATGGGAGGAAGGGATTTGGGATGGTGAAGTTGAGAGGTTTCTTGAAATTTTTAGGAGGGAAGTGCCGTTTGTGAAGAGGACTGTTGCATTTTAAAACAGGACTTGCGTGAATGCGCCTAGGCGGTGGTTTTTTCCGCCTAGGCGAAGTAGCGCCTTTTTCTTTTTTAAAAACCTTCTAGTGTTAATTCGCCTAGGCGGTGGTTTTTCCACCTGGGCGAATTTACACCAGTGTGAAACCCCTGATTTCGTTGTAAATCCGCTTAGGTAGTGGGTTTTCCGCCTGAGCAAATTTACGCCAGTGTAGGAACTAAGCTTTTCTTCATTTTTTCGCCTGGGCGAATTTGCACCAGTGTATAAATTCAGACTTTTTCTTCCTATTTCCACCTAGGCGAATTTACGCCAGTATGTTTTCTTAGCCTTTTGTCCAATTTTTGCCTGGGAGGTGGTTTTTCTGCCTAGGCGAATTTACGCCAGTATGGACTTTGGTTGGATTCCTTCAGGTTTTCACATTTTTGCTCTACACCTCTTACTTCCTCTTCATTCCTCAAATGAGTTTTAGCATGCAAATCAATCCTAAGTATCTAGCCTCATTAATTCACCACAAAAAGTAGTATTACGAGATCAATACGATCTCCAAAAAGTAATTTATACAAAAGTTGGGAATGCTCGTTACCCTCGATGACATATCAAAAAATGTTGCTTGGTTTTATGTCCCTAGCATGGACGTTTATGAATTCCGGCTCTATCCTTCAAAGAGGGAGATGTTCTCCATAACTTGTTCTTCATCCTTGAAGTAGTGCTTGATCTGCTCCCCATTGACTCGGAAAGTTCGTCTGTCTTCGCCTTCTAGCTCGATAGCACCAAATGGATAAATATGCTTGATCCGGAAAGGTCCAGACCACCGGGACATCAACTTTCCGGGAAAGAGTCTCAGCCTTGAGTTAAACAATAAAACTTGTTGGCCTGGACTGAACTCCCTCGGGACTATCATTTTATCATGCCACATTTTCATTTTATCTTTGTAAAGCTTGGCATTCTCATAAGCCTCGTGCCGGAATTCTTCTATTTCATTCAATTGGAGGAGACGTTGCGCACCAGAAGCTTTTATGTCAAAGTTGAGTGTCTTAATCGCCCAGAATGCATGGTGCTCCAATTCAACGGGCAAATGACACGCTTTCCCAAATACCAATCGATACGGTGACATGCCGATCAGTGTCTTAAAAGCCGTGCGATAATCCCATAAAGCATCGTCAAGCTTCACTGCCCAATCCTTGCGATTAGTATGAACCGTTTTCTCCAGAATTAGCTTAATTTCTCGGTTTGAAACTTCAGCTTGGCCATTTGTCTGTGGGTAATATGGTAGCGCCATCTTGTGTCTAACCCCATACTTTACCAACAAAGCGCTTAGAATTTTGTTACAAAAGTGGGTTCCCTCATCACTGATTAGGCTTGAGGTGTCCCGAACCGAGTTATGACATTGTGCTGAAGGAACTTCAAAACCACTTTGGCATCATTGGTAGGTGTTGCTACGGCCTCGACCCATTTAGACACATAATCTACCGCTACTCCTTGCCAAATAACAGTGGAAATGGCCCCATGAAATCTACGCCCCACACAGCAAATAACTCAAGCTCAAGAATTGACGTCAGTGGCAATTCATGCCTTCTCGATATGTTACCCACCCTTTGACATCTATTACAAGTTTTCACAAACGTATATGAATCTTTAAACAAAGAAGGCCAGTAAAAAACTGATTGAAATACTTTCGATGCTATCCGAGTCATATCAAAATGGCCGCCACAAGGTGATGAATGGCAATGGTAAAGAATACTAGCCATTTTCTCTTCCGGACACATCTCCGGATCACCTGATCAGCACATTTCTTGAATAGCAATGGCTCATCCCACAGATAATACTTTGCATCAAAAAGAAATTTCTTCCTTTGGACTCCTGTCAACTCAGGTGGTAACACGTTACATGCAAGATAATTCACAATGTCCGCATACCAAGGAAGTGCATTTTCCACTGAAAATAGTTGTTCGTCAGGGAACACTTCCGTGATACTAGACTCCTCGCCAACGTCTTCTTGAATCAACCTCGACAAATGGTCGACAACAACGTTCTCACTCCCTTTTTTATCCCTTATTTCAGCATCAAACTCTTGCAATAGAAGAATCCACCTTATTAATCTCGGCTTGGCATCTTTCTTTGCAAATAAGTACCAGATAGCCGCGTGATCCGTGTACACAATCACTTTTGACCCAATGATATAAGACCGGAACTTATCACAAGCAAAGACCACCGCTAGTATTTCTTTCTCAGTCGTGGTGTAATTCTCCTAGGCATCATTCAATGTCTTACTTGCATAATAGATTGATCGAAAGATCTTCTCCTTCCGTTGGCCTAACACCGCGCCAACGGCATAGTCACTCGCATCGCACATTATTTCAAATACAACTCCTAGTCCGGAACGACCATTATTGGAGCCATGATCAACTTCTCCTTTATCGCCTTGAAAGCCTCCATACAAGCCTCATTGAATTCAAATGAAGTATCCTTCTCAAGAAGGTGACATAACGACTTCACTGTCTTCGAGAAGTTCTTAATAAAGCATCGGTAAAAACCGGCATGCCCCAAGAAACTTCGAACTCCTTTCATATTAATCGGCGGCGGAAGCTTCTCGATCGTTTCAATCTTTGATTGGTCCACCTCAAGCCCCTTGGAAGAGACTCGATGACCCAAGATGATCCCCTCCTTAACCATAAAGTGGCACTTCTCCCAATTTAGAACTAAATTCTTCTCCTCACATCGGTCAAGAACAAGTGCCAGATTATAGAGACAGTGATCAAAAGACGACCCAAAAATTGAGAAGTCATCCATGAAGATTTTCATTTTCTCTTCCACCATATCAGAAAATATCGCCATCATACACCGTTGAAAAGTTGTTGGTGCATTGCAAAGGCCAAACGACATACGTCGATAAGCAAATGTTCCATACAGGCATATGAAAGTAGTCTTTTCTTGGTCCTCCGATGCAATGGCTATTTGATTGTAACCTGAATAGCCGTCAAGAAAGCAATAGTACTCATATCCGGCTAATCGATCTAGCATTTGGTCGATGAAAGGAAGAGGAAAATGATCATTCATCGTCGCCTTATTCAATCTTCTATAATCAATGCATACACGCCATCCCGTGATGGTCTGTGTAGGAATAAGGTCATCCTTATCATTCTTCACCACTGTTATACCTCCTTTCTTGGGCACCACTTGCACCGGGCTAGCCCACTCACTATCGGATATAGCATATATAATTCCTGCATTCAAGAGTTTCAACACCTCCGCTCTCACCACTTCCTTCATAGCCAGATTTAGTCACCGTTGATGTTCAATGGAGGGTTTGAACTCATCTTTCATCAAAATCTTATGCATGCAAACCGAGGGGCTAATTCCTTTGATATCCGAAATAGACCAAGCAAAAGCGGATCAGTGCCTCTTCAAGATTCTCAGCAACTTACTCTCCTCTTCTTCCATTAGAGTTGATAAAATTATAACCGGATCGATCGAATTCTCTCCCAAAAAGATATACCGAAGGTGTTCCGGTAATTGCTTGAGTAATAATCCTCCGTGAGGCGGATTTGATTCCTCGGGAGAGTTTTCAACTTCTTCAATCTTCGCCACATGAATAGGATCTTCTACGTCTTCAGATTGAGTATCCAAAGTTAGCACGTAGTCCACAACCTCAAGTTCCGTGGTAGAGCCTTCCTCACCAAGATCCCCCATAGATAAGGAATTGGCGAGTGTATGCTCTAATGAATCCATCTCCATATTTGCAAGAAAGAACTCCCTCACGCAAGAGTCCACAACGTCAACTCGATTTCAATTTAGAGGTTCATCCGAAAAGTTCATAGTTCTAAAAATGTTGAACCTTATCTCTTCATCATTGACTCTTAACATCAGATTTCCGTTATGCACATCAATCAAGGCATTTCCCGTTGCAAGAAAAGGTCTTCCTAGGATGATTGGGATTTCTCTATCTTCTTCCATTTCAAGCACAACAAAATCCACCGAAAATATGAATTTGTCTACCTTCACTAGCACATCCTCAATGATACCTTTTGGATAGGTTAACGAACAATCCGCCATTTGAAGAGAGATCATTGTCGGCTTTGCACTTCCAAGTCTTAACTTCCGATAAACAGAAGAAGGCATCAAATTAATACTCGCCCCAAGATCACAAAGCGCCTTATCAAAATGAGATTTTTCGATACTACACGGAATTGTGAAACTACCGGGATCCTTCAATTTGGTAGGTATTTTCTTTGTAGTATTGCACTACACTCCTCAGTTAGCTTCACCATTTCGTAATCCTCCAACTTCCTCTTCTTTGTCAGGATGTCCTTCAAGAACTTGCCATAGTTGGGCATTTGTTTCAATGCATCCGCAAAAGGTATGTTGATGTGGATTTTCTTGAAAATTTCAAGAAATTTCTCAAATTGAGCATTCAACTTCCTCTTTTGGAATCTTTGAGGATATGGCAATGGGGTTACTAGAATCGGTGGTTTCTCTGAAAATGTTACTCGCCTTGGTATCACCCTTTTATCTCTTCTTCTCTCCTCGACTTTCTCTTGGTTTTTATCCCCATTCAAGTCTTCACTCGGCTTCTCCTTTCTTTCATCGATTTTAACTTCAACTTTCTCATCTGCACTTGTTCTTGGTTCATCATGCAGAAACTCACGACTCACTCTCGGCTTGGTTTCCATAGGCCTGCTCACTTCCACGTCTCTTCCGCTCCTCAACTTAATCGCCTTGCATTCCCGAGGGTTGGTTTCCATGTTGCTTGGAAACTTCCCCTTTTGTTGCTCTTGAATGGCCCTAGCAAGCTGCGCGATTTGAGTCTCTAAAGCCTTCTCCGTGGCGTTGGTGTTTGTACAAGTGGTATCGATCGAGTCCAGCCATGTTTCATTTTTGTTCAGTCGATTATGCATCTCACGCATCATAGTCTGAGTCTCCTTCATAAATGAACCCAAAACTTCATCCAAATTTGACTTCGGATTATGCATTGGTGGTTGTTGCATTTGACGATTGGATTGTAAAGGATATCCCGAAGCTTGATTTCCATAACCTAGAGGTGGCCCCAAAGCGTTCTGATTGTTCGCATATGAGAAGTTCTCATGGTTACGATGTTCGGGATTGTAATGAGTCGTAATGTTGGTAGCCAGCCTGAAAGTGTAGGCACGATTGTTTAGAAAATAGAATTCCTCAAACTCGTTATCCAATCCGAATTGAGAACAACTTCCTGCTATCTCCTCCCCTTGACTCGACAAAGCTCCTTTTGTAGACATGGCGACCAATTGATTCGAGAGCTTGGACACTTGGGCCGATAATGTTGCAATATGGTCAGATTCTTGGATAGAAAAGACCCGTCTTCCTGTGTTCCTCTCATTCGGCCATTGATAATTGTTAGCCGCCATTTGTTCCAATAATGCATTTGCTTCGATAGGGGTTTTGGACAACAACGATCCCCCTGAGGCTGCATCAACTATCGTTCTAGTCTGGCCATCCAACCCGTTGTAAAATAATTGGGTTTGAAACCAATCTTGATACCCGTGTTGGGGGCACCTTCTCAATAGGTCCTTGAATCTCTCCCATGCCTCAAACAACTACTCAAAGTCTCTCTAGCGAAACTGCGCAATCTCGCCTCGGAGTTGATCAGTCTTCGAAGGTGGAAAGAACTTAGTGAGGAATCTTTGTGCAAGGTCCTCCCAAGTATTAATGCTCCCCGGTTGAATCGACTGAAACTAACCCCTTGATCTATCTCGTAAAGAAAGCGGAAATAACCTCAATCGTATAACATCTTCGGCAACTCCATTTATCTTGACAGTATTACAGATCTCAAGAAAGGTTTCCAAGTGGACGTTGGGGTCTTTGTGAAGATTCCCGCCATACTGGTTTTGCTGAACCATATTAATTAAGGCGGGCTTCAATTCGAAGTTATTTACCTGGATCGGCTGCCTCCGGATCCCTGAATAGTTATCCAGCATGAGTGGCCGATAATAGTCCCTAAGGACTTATTGTGGCCTCTCCTGCTTCGGAGGTTGAAGTGCGTGCGGCTTCGGTGGTTGTGGAATATTTTCACGTCCCCCGGCTATAGCAGTAGCTTTTTCCTCTTTCTGTTTAGCAATACGTTGACTACGCCACATGCACTGCTTAAATCAAATAAATAAATGAATTGAATGAAATTTAAAAGCAAAAGAATTATTGTGATTAACATTCAACTACTTGATCACAATATCAACTTAATTGAAAAACTCATTGCCATCCCCAGCAACGGTGCCAAAAACTTGTACGCGCGAGGATTTACAACCATCATCCTTGTGGTAATGACTACTCTCAAGTATACGAGGTCTAGTTTTAATATAATGGATATCAAGAAGGAGGTTCATCATTCGGATAAAGAAGGATCACATGCGGATCGATCATTAGCGACAATGAACCGTTTCAATTCCAGATTTGATCGTTTCTCTCTTGTTTTTATCTTTGTAATCACTTTTTCATATCTAAGAATGTTGAATCCCTCTTATTTTGTATGGTATATGGCTAAGATCTTATAGTATTAGTTAAATGTTACTTAGGTGTAGTTGAAATCATGTAATTGTTAAGTTGAATGAATTAATGTTACTTTAATGTGTTGTTTGTCTAAATCCGATTGTGTTTACCATTATTCTTGATATTATGCTTGTATTGATAAACCAAGAATACGGGGTTTGACACTCGGGAGAGGTAACCCTGGATTCAGACTAGGGTAAATACGACGTGACGTTCTAACGACCCGGGAGGGCGTTAGAACGTATGCAATCCATGACGTTGGCTAAAGACTCACGTGACCTAGGGTCGTAAAGGTGTTGAAGGGGACTTCTTCTTTGACATGAAGTCGTGTAATCCCCCGTCTTACATTCGGGAGAGGTTGTCAGATCGGATATCGTTCCACTGGGAATGGCGGGTAATTCGGTTAAGTATTGCAATTTAAATAGTTTCATATTATCTCGACTAATCAAATTTTGTTTGTTTTCTATTTAATATACTAAGATAAACAACAACTATGAGGTTATTTCTAATTACACTAATTACTTAGGTATTAATTTCTTTCACATAATGCATAATCGACGTCATTAAGTTAGCTATAATAGTTTTCTATCTATTTCGACAATCTCTGTATCGATAACTCCTCCGCTACCTCTCCCGAGTGTAAGACGGGGGATTACATGACTTCATGTCAATGAAGAAGTCCTCTTCAATGCCTTTACGACCCTAGGTCGCGTGAGTCTTTAGCCAACGCCATGGATTGCATATGTTCTAACGCCCTCCCGGGTCGTTAGAACGTCACGTCGTATTTACCCTAGTCCGAATCCAGGGTTACCTCTCCCGAGTGTCAAACCCCGTATTCTCGGTTTATCAATACAAGCATAATATCAAGAATAATGGTAAACACAATCGGATTTAGACAAACAACACATTAAAGTAACATTAATTCATTCAACTTAACAATTACATGATTTTAACTACACCTAAGTAATATTTAACTAATACTATAAGATCTTAGCCATATACCATACAAAATAAGAGGGATTTAACATTCTTAGATATAAAAAAGTGATTACAAAGATAAAAACAAGAGAGAAACGATCAAATCTAGAATTGAAACGGTTCATTGTCCCTAATGATCGATCCGCAAGTGATCCTTCTTTGTCTGAATGATGAACCTTCTTCTTGATCTTCAAAATATAGCTTAAGAGCGCTCTACTAGGGCTAGGGTTCTTCAACAATTGGTTTCAGACGTGGGAAAGGAGTATAAATAGGCTTAGGGGTTCAAAAATATCTAAACAAATATTTTGGGTTGTTCTGCGAATTCTGCCTAAGCGGTAGAATCTTCGCCTTGGTGGAGTTTAAGTCGGTTAGAATTCCGCCTAGGCGATGGTTTCTTCGCCTAGGCGAAGGATTAACTTCTTGGTCCCTTTTCTTTCTGAGGGAATTCTGCCTAGGCGGTAGCTACTTCGCCTAGGCGGATTTACAGCAGTGCAGCTCTTCCAGCAGTTCAACACTTCCAGTGTTCTGATGGATTTTCGCCTAGGCGGTGGAAACTTCGCCTAGGCGGATTTCAATACTTTAGCCCTTGTAACCTTCTGACGGATTTTCGCCTAGGCGGTGGAAATTTCGCCTAAGCGAATTTCAACTTTTTAGCTTTTGCAACTTTCTGATGAATTTCCGCCTAGGCGGTGGATACTTCGCCTAGGCGGAATTGCGCTGTTCTTTGAAACCTCATTTTTTCTTCTTTTTGGCTACCCTTTTCTCCACCATTTCGCTCGGTTTACCTATTGTTTACGTCCCTACTCCTGAATAATAAAAATAGCTAAAAAGATATTCAAACTTCAATAAAATACTCGAAAACTGGCAAATTTAGTTTAGAATTAGATAGGTATTTTACACCTTTCAGTGGAAGAACGTAGTTTGCTATTTTGGGGGTCCTAAGGGCAATTGTGTCTGATATCGGCACTCAATTCAATAACTTCCTATTCACCACCTTCTACGCAGATCTGGGGATCAGAATACACCTTGCCTCCTCCAGCCACCCTTAGTCAAATGGCCAGGTAGAGGTCACGAACAAATCAATCCTACACAGATTAAGAACAAGACTTAATAAATTGAAAAGGTATTGGGTGGAATATTTATACTTCGTCCTTTGGGCGTATCATACGACTCTAAGACAACTAAGGAAACACCTTTTGTAAGGAGCTTTAGCTCTGAGCATGTTATCCCTACGAAAATTAGTGTGCCGACATTTAGAATTGTTATGGTCTTCAATCAAGCTAAAAATGATATGGCGCTATCACTAAACCTTGATCTCCTCGAAGAATGAAGGGAACAAGCCCATGTACGGCAAGGTGCCTACAAGCAAAGGGCGGCCAGGTACTACAACCAACGAGTTTGCCCCCACTCCTTTGACACCGGCAATCTTGTTCTCAAAAAGGTCACTCTGGCCACTAAAGAAGGTACCAGAAAGCTAGTCCCTACCTGGGAAAGGCCATTCACTACATGTACCCTGAATTCCCCGCAGGCACCCATGGAATGTTGAATATCTGAAGCGCTACTTCTTTAGAGAAGATCCAATTTTGTTACAACTTCAAGTTTGTACGAAGTATAGTGGTTTTTCTTATCAATAAATAAGGTGTTTCATACAACGTGCCTTATGTGATTCTCTAGTAAATAGCATCCCGACCCTTAGAGTCGCCAGATAATTATCCAAAAATGGCATCCCGACCCTCTAAGCCATGGATAATTCCTCAAAAATGACATCTAGACCCTCAGAATCACGGATGATTCTCCAAAAAAGGTATCCCGATGCTAAGCGTTGTGGGTGATTTTCCATAAGAAACAACGTCCCTACGCTTAACGTTTAGGGTGACAACCATACCCTCTTTACAAGTCGATAGTCCATACCAGGGGAAAGACCAAGGTTATCCACCAAGGGAAGGCCATCGATCGAGTCTAAGGGAAAGACCAAGGTCAACAGTATCTAATCTGGTCCTCTCTTTGACCCAGTCAATGGTATCCTTCCAATTTTGCTCTCGATCCTTTACGCACCACTTATAGTTGGCAAATTCAGTCTCGATCATGTCAATCTGAGACTTCAGGTTTTGGTAGTCAACGCGAAGTTCAAGGTTCTCGGTCCAAACAGCTGACAGGTCGACACGTAGACTGACCTCAACCTCATCATTCTTCTAAATTCTAACTTAGTAAGAATCTATCTCGACAAGAAGTCCGCTCAATGAGAACGACCTATCAGTGAAAAAAAATTGAGGGAGAGAAGATAGAGATTAAAAAAAAATTAAAATAGATTTTCAAAGAATCTAAGTACTGAGAAAGAGCAAGGCTCTTACCCCCGTCAGGTCTTTGAAAATGTCTTTAGCGAGTCGCTCGGGGGTAATGTTGCCAATTTTCTTCATGTCGTTCAATGGCATCACTTGGTTCAAGAACTCTGGCATCAGCACCGGATTATCTAGTAGACGGGTGTCGACCTCTACGCCAGTATTCTTAACTCCAAAGAAATCGAGACTAGGATCCAGAGGAACATGAGCGACGTTCGTTACCTTAGAGGGACGTTTGCGTAAGATCTCGGTCTTGCACGTCGGGACTGGAGTCTCCAGTCGTCACTTCTGTATGATTCGGATACCGCGGAGATGGAGTATTGCTCTTAGAGGTTTATTGCTGTGAGATAGTTGAGCTCCTCGTAGCCTTAACCATCCTCTTAGAAGAAACTATCCTCAATAGAGCAGCGTTATCTATTCTTTCTAGGAAGTTACAATTCAAAATGTTAAGCCAATCTGTAAAAAATTGACAATCAGAAAAAATGACTTACTATTTGTTGGTCTCGACGGGACCTCAACAGGGGGCAGAGACGGAGCTCGGTAGAAGTGAACGTCATACAAAGTTGATATTAGGAGCTTTTTCACCTCGTGAAAAGGTGTCCTCAAGACCCTCTCCTTCAGCATAGCAATTTCTGGATGGAGCTTCTTCTCCTTCTTTATCATCTTCTCGTTCTCTGTAAAAATGAAACAAGAACCTAGTAAATGCAAACTACCGGAGTATAAACTAGAGAAGTTTTAAATAAGAAGGCCTAACCTATAAAGGGAAAGCTCAACCAGAAATTGAGGCGGATTCATTCGTAGCTACCCCTAAGATCTCCTTAAGAAATTTGTTCCTAGGATCATTGGACAGGATTTAAGTGATCCTCCTTATTAGGGTCAAACTCTTAGCTATTGCCACCAAGATAAAGTACTTCGGCCTCCACGAGTATACCTTAGGATCCAATTCAGTCAAAAATGAAGACTTAAAAGACACGTAGCACCATCTGGCACCTAACAGTAGAAACTTGGCAAAGAAGAAAGTGTGAAAAAGCTCTGTGCTTGGTTGAATCCCCTCCGCCTTGAAGATAATGTAAGCCAGCTATGACGGATACAGATCGAACTCCTTGCAAATAGACTAAACCCAGGGATGAATGGGAAAGCAGAGTCCGATATCTAACTGATAGAAAATTACCGTAAGAAAACCCAGGGGGCGACTGATGTGCCTTCTGGTCAGCAGTGGGGACCCTCGTCTTGACATAACCTGGGAAGGTGAATATGCTACGAGCCCTTCTCAACTCTCTCTCAATAATGTTGCACCGAAGGTCCTAGAGAGAACTTTGGACGGGAATAATAGAGTACATAATTTTAGGCCCCACTCTGCTGATGGACAACGGTAGTAGGAGAATTGCCTAGAGAATCCGAATCTATATCACCAGTTCTTCCTCATTCAGAATGGCTACAGAAATGAGCTCCCTTAAAGAGTCTTCTCCTCCGTGTTTGCCAGGGTGATTGACCACAAACACCAATTCTCTAGGGAGTAAATGACCTCCCAGGTGTTTGTGGCTGAAACGCCAAAGAAGAGGAAAGTGGCCTCTGGGCACTAGTGTTCTATTCGGCATCCTCGGGAGTAGGGAAGGCTTTCTCCAACACTCTGATGCTTGAGCTACTCCCTGAGCTGCTCCTAGAAAAAGAAGAAGACTTAGAGGTAGAAATACGGTAAAATATTTTTAAGTGAAGAAAAACTATCGTACAAAGGAATCTCTTAGAGAAAATGCCCGAAAGACTAAAAAGTGTTTGAATGAGGCTTATCGACTCTTTATTTATAAGAAAATAGGTACACAATATGAAGTAAGATCTCGCTACACGCGGGACATCATAGAAGAGAATTTACGGCTTGAGAAAATACCATTGAACCACGCGATAACGAGTAGCCCAGAGTGCAAGCACACTGTTTGATAGCGCACTAGGCATTGCTCAATGTGACATGCTAGACTGCACGCTGGGCATTGCCTAGTGCGTCGGCGCTCCAGCGCTACGGCGGGCTGCCCAACAGCGATCGCCCGTAGTTGTTGTGACCATTCGATTCCCATGCTCGTCCATTGTTTGTGCCATCCTAAAGTTCATGCCTATCTTATTTTCTATGGTGAAGGCTAGTCCGTGCCCGAAATTTGTTAATAGTTCGAAAAGTGTCGTTCAGAATTTTGCCCATCGGGGGTTGTCGCCCAGAATTTCTTCGCTCAGAAGATCGTCGACCTCAAGCCTGATAGAGTTGAAATAATTTCTTGCTGGGCTGACATCCTGCCTCTGCCCGTCAGAAGGGCACATAAGGGCCCTCTCCAAATTGGTCCTCCATAGAATAGTTGTATCGCGGTCCATCACCCAGATGTTTGCTGCTAGAAAAGTGTCATCTAGAGAATTACCCTTCAAAGTTCTATCCTCCAGGGATCTACTTTCTAGGGGATGACCTCCTAGAATTCCATCCATCAGGGGTTCGTCGCTCAAAATTTTGTCGCTCGGGAAATTGTCGACCATGAGCTCGACAAAAGTTAAAAAATTTCCTACCGAGCTGACATGCTATCTCTGACCATCAGGGGGTACATGGGAACCCTACCCAAATTGGTCCCAAAGAAACTAGTCATCTCATGGTCCATCACCCAAGAAATTTTACCGCTCAGGAGATCACTGGCCCTAAGATCGACAAAAGTTGAAAAAAATCTCCGATGAGCTGACGTATTTCCTCTGCCTGTTAGGGGCATGTGGAATCCCTCTCCAAAAGGGTCACCCAAAATATGGTCACTTGGAAGGCTGACGCGCATAAGACCACGGCCTGAAGGACCGTCGATCCCCTAGTGTCGTTTTTTGTGTTTCGAAGCTTTTGGGACACCTACTTCAGCCAGTAATTGATATCCTTGACCGTTGCACTTCCCTCACCACTCAGGGTTAGGGGGAATCACCCAGAACTTTATGTAATCCCTCTGGACGGCCAACTTATAAGACTTAATTGTTTTTCTTAGCTGACACTCTATTCCAGTCCGTTTCTCCTCCAGAACTCCACAAATCTTTGAGATTCTCCACCGGCTTGTCTCCATAGGCTTGACAAAGGCTGTAGGATTTTCCAAATGGGCCCAAAAGGCCAAACCCGATGATTATCTCCTGAACACCCCAGATTATCAGTTAAACACATGATTTAATCTAATTAACCGTGTTTAGGTCCGATTAGGTAAAACTAATCACCTTCAATGCTTATAAATACCAAGGGCAATGCAAACCCAAGGTAACACTCAATGCTCATTTACAGACTTGACATGTTTCTGTAACCTTTTCTCTCTAAGCTCTTACTCTCGCATCAGAAAGGTTTTGCTAGGACAAATCTCGGCCAAGCCTTATGCAGGTACAACTTCCTGAAGGGTAGGACTCTAGACTCTAGCTACTCAGACCCTAGGTGGTCAGTTATAGTTCATTTGAAGAATTTCCAGCTCCATCTCTGACTCAGCAACTCCACCTCAGTAGGAGGATCTACCTATTCCAAACTGGACCATACTCGAGGTGTCTACCACTTTATAACATCAATAGATGTAAATTTAGATTTATCGCCTGTCATATGCTGAAAAATATCACTATCCAGGAACTATTTTTCCTTACTTAATGATGCTTTCCAAATAACCTGCAAGGGGCACCTCAAATAGTTCTTAAGTGGTAACTAATCTAAGTGGGTTCGATCTTGTTAACTGGGTCAATGTTCGTTCCATTAGGAACCTATATCTGTTTATATTTAGATAATCTTTGAAAACATCTTTTTATAGTATGCCCCACAACATCACAGTTAAAACATCTAATAAAATTTATAGTTTCAGAAAATAAAAAAAAAAAAAAAAAAAAAAAAAAAAAAAAAAAAAAACTCTTTTGCTTTGTATTTTTCTGAAAACCAATTCTAATTTTATCAAATATTCCTCTTGAATTTCCTAAAAGCATTTTCAGATTATTTTCACCACTTTTGAATTTGAGAATAATAGAACTTAGATCCATACTTTTGGATTTTAATTCATTGTTTTCAAATTCATATTTAACTACTTGTTTGTTAAGTATGTTAATTGTACTTTGTAAAACATTTATCTGTGAACAATCGTTTTTATAATCATGAAATAGTTTTTGATAGACATCAAATAATTCATTAAAGTCTAAAGGACAAGAACTAGAATATTTACTTACCTCATCTCCAGTGGCCATTAGACCAAGTATGGATGAATCGTCGCAACTAGATTTTTTGGTGATACTTGATTTTGAGTCATCCCAAGTGGATTTCATAGATTTTTTTTTACCCTTTTTCATATTTTTATTTTTTATTTATTTTTTCTTCTCTTTATCCTTCTTTCGTTAAGGACAATCAGATTGGAAGTGAACAGTTTTATAACAGTTGTAGCATTCAACATTATTCATATTAAAATTTTTCTTTCCTCAAAATGTCCATCGTGTCATTCGTTTGAAATTGTTGGTGAGAAGCACCACATATTTTTCTCGTAAACTATCAAGACTTATATCATCAATGTCATCGCTCTCCTTACCTTTTAAAAATTTTGGTTCTAAATATTTCCTTTTGTTGTTTCCAAATCCATTCTCGTATCCACGAATGAAGTCATTAAGTTACCAATGAGTTCATCGAAGTGTATACTTTGTGAGATCATTGGCTTCCTTGATCGCTGCTAGTTTTGGTTCCCATGCTTTGGTTAATGATCTCAAAATCTTTGGTACTTTATCTTGAATGCTATACGATTTTTCAAGTGCTCCAAGACTCTTCCAAATATTGGTGAATCGGGTGTACATCTCTTAAATTTATTCTGCGTCACCCATTCTGAAAAGTTCAAATTGATAGACCAAGGCATTGATTTTGGACTTTTCACTTGATTTGTTCCCTCCTATGTGATTTGTAATGTATCTCACATTTTTTTGGCCGATTTGCAACTTGAAACACGATTATACTCATTTGCATATAAAGAATGAAACAAAAGATTAATAGCTAATCATTAATAGAAATTTTTGTTTATTGGTCGAATTAAGCTGTTCATTCATTTTAACCACTCCATTTTCTTTAGGAATGTAAGGACCATCCTCAATAACCAACTAAACCTCATAGTTAGTGGCTTGTAAGAAAACTGTCGTTTTGGCTTTCTAGAATACATAATAATCACATGTAAACAATGAAGGACGATGAATCGATCGCTCTTTAGCTAGTGAATTCATTTAGTATGCCATATGACCATTTTAGCTAGGATTTTAAGCCTGTCGAACCAAATCAACTCTAATACCGATTATTGGCCCAAAGATCTACCCAAGAGAGAGGGTAAATCGGGTAGTTACAAAAAATTTAAACAATTAAATCTTTAACACACAAGTTATCAATTTTCCTAATTGATTATTGTCTTGTTAAGCAGCGAAAATGTGTTTAACTAAGTGTACACCCAAGCAACAAATATAACAAAGCACACAACAATTTATTGTGGTTTAGTAATCTACTCTTATTTACGTCTAGTCCCTCCAGCTCCACATGGGTTTCTCAATCCAATAATCCCTTAATTTCTTTCTTATGTAGGAACTAAACCCTTACAATCATTTTCACAGGTTCGGGATGAGCCTAATTCTTTTCATAGGCTCAGATTCAAAACTTATTACTCTTACGTTATTGCACTTATTTTTTTCATAGACTTCAAAAGAACTTTATCTTTTCTTAGGCTAAAGACTAACCTAATTTTACTACGGGAAGAATCGAAACCTAATCCTTTTAAAAGCCTAAAGATCAAACCTAATATTTTTCACAGGTTAAAGATCAAACCCTAACTAGCTTGATTAGACACTGTCCCAAATATGTCTAATCTACTCAAACTCACAAATACAAAAAAATTGTAAGTTTCTTCTCACATGACTTTCTACTTTCTCAAAATAATTTTACTCAATTAATGTCCCGAAAATTATGTGATAGAATTAAGTGAGGAATAAATCTAATTTTAATAAATTTAAGCACAAATAATCTTTAAGATTTCACAGGCAAAAATAATTTCTTAAGATATGCAAGACTTTCAAATTGAAAACTATTTTTCTAAAATAAATATTCCAAGCAATCAAATAGATAATCTAAGAAAGCACTTTAATTCACTTGGAAAGATCTCATCTAGATTTCTTGAAAGCAATTACGATAACTCAGTGTAGAACAAAGACCGATGCTGAAAACGTTTGCCCGCTCCGATCAATTACTCTTTCAAAATAACTCTCTTTAAAATATCTAAGAAAAAAAATTCACCCTCTTTAAAGCAAAGGCTGACTAAAACTCTTCATTCCTGATTACCAATTTAGAAATTCATAGGTCAATATAAATAGACTTCAAACTAGATCTAGAACATCTAGTTTTCAAAAGGTAAGAACAAAAATAATACTCTAAGACCCCATATATCATATACTATGAAAATAGGTATATCTCATTTTAAAATATTTTTAGAAAAGCTCAATTTAGTGTTCAAAACTTTTTAGATTCAAAACACTTAAAGATAGGAAGTAGTTTTACTGGTTCAATTCAAAGAATAAATTAGTATGGACCAAATTGATAGGATCTTAGTGATATATGATATATAATAGAAAAATACTCAAATCCCCAAAATATCTCTTTTTCAAACATTCAAAGCTATAGAATTTGGTAAAAGATCTCTCAAAACCGAAATTGACAACCTGACTCTTCTGCCAGCATCGGTCGACCGACTTCAATTCGATCAACCGGCCTTTTGCAACAGTCAGAAACTGGACCATTGCACCACCTCAGATCGATCAATCAACCCATTGGTCAGTTAATCGACCAATGTGTTACCTTTTTTCCCCTTGTTTAAGCCACTGGTTGCTTAAGTTGACCGACCTCTCTTATCGTTTGATCGAATTGGTCAGTAGATTCACTTTTTAACTCCTTAAAGCTACTGTTTTTGTTAGTCGGCTGACCTATTTTATCGGTTGACCGAGTTGACTAGAAACTCATCATTTTATGTGTTAAAAATATTTTCTCAATTCAACTCTTTATCAAAAACATTTTTATGATTTTAACACT
The DNA here is from genome assembly GCA_016647705.1 of Eucommia ulmoides. NCBI lineage: Eukaryota > Viridiplantae > Streptophyta > Magnoliopsida > Garryales > Eucommiaceae > Eucommia > Eucommia ulmoides. Next base: position 22,742,520 of record CM028327.1, on the reverse strand, counting down.
TTATAAAAATCATTTTAGGATCTTAAACTTATCATTTCTTACCATGACGCATATAAGATTACTCATCTTAAATGTCGTGCGTGATCCTAATTCATATTGCATTAAGAGCATAAAAGTAATCAATTATTTTTACCTAAAAGTCTTCAATATCTTCAATGCTACAAAAATCTTTATTATCTTCACTTTGCACCCGTCTTGAATTTCTTCATAAACTCCTTTGTTTTATAAATCTTCAATGATCACTTTATAAATTCTTTGTCTTATCAATCTTTAACGATTAATCTTTTTGATTCATTCATTTTCTTATTTCAACATATGAAACTTTTAATTTGAAATCACTCATTAAAACCTTTAGTTCCATAAAATATCAACGTTCAATTGTTCATCAAAACATTAAGTTTAATAATCTCCCCTTTTTTTTTATGATGACAATTAATTTTGATATTTTCTCAACAAAAGTATAACCATGCTCTCCCTAAATATGAGGATGAATTTTTACCTCGTTTAAGCACCATTTTAAGAAACAAAATTATTTTTCAAAAAAAAAATCAATAAAACTTCTCCCTCTATATAATTGGAATTTTTAATTCGTGCTTAGGGGAACTAATACTCTTTTAAAAAATCATACAACTTTTCCCCCTTTATCATCTCAAAATATGGGGATAAAGAAAAAAATGTTTATTCTGGGCGCATATCATTATGCCTAACCATATCTAAATTTCGAATAATTTTCATAAATTGATCATCAGTTAGAGATTTAGTAAAATATCTGCAAGTTGGTCGGAAGTATCAACATATTCAATAGAAACATCTCCTTTTTGAATATGATCACGAATGAAATGATGATGTATCTCGATATGCTTAGTTCGTGAGTGTTGTGTTGGATTTTTACTTAAGGATATAACACCATTTTTATCACAATAGATGAGATTTTTCTCTGTGCAAACAGTAAAATCATGCAATTGTTGTCTAATATATAGAATTTGTGCACAATAATTACCAAATGTCATATATTCGCCCTCAGTCGTAGACAAGATAATAGAATTATGTTTTTTGCTAGACCAAGAAACTAATGCATGTCCCAAGAAATGACATGAACTATTTGTACTTTTATGCTCATCTTTGCACCTGACAAAATCAGCTTCGGAGTAACTAGTCAAGGTAAAATCACTTCCCCTAGGATACCATAATCCTAGATCACAAGTACTTTTTAGATACCGAAAGTTCTGTTCGACATCAGTTTAATGAGATTCTTTCAGGCAACATTAAAATCTCACACACAAACATACACTAAACATAATGTGAGGTCTACTAGCAGTAAGATATAACAAACTACCAATCATA